>OAMR01000006.1:944223-997651 GCA_900205405.1 Echinochloa crus-galli | reverse complement strand
CCTCCGTTATGCTAGTGCTGGGACAAGTCGCCGAGCGGGTGCCACCCGAGTTGCCAGAACTGCGTGCCGCTGCCGTCCATCGCCGACTTGGGCTTCGTCTACCAGTGCATGGACGTGGTCGTCAACTTCTGCGAGCGCCGCTGCACCCCGGACGACGACGGTGCTGCTGCTGCTGTGTAACTTGCGCGGTCGATGTGTACCTGAATGCATGCGGCCGGCAGATGGACTAGCTTGCCCTAAATATATTTTTATTTCTGTTTCGGACTTGCCTCTCTGCATCTTGCTCAGGATGCAGACATGGAATAAGTGTGATGATTGCTCGTGTGCTGTTTCTGGAATAAAGAGCATATAGATATGCTATATATGCTCAAGAAAAAAAAAGTCCATTTTACTATCTTCACCAATCCACTTAATTCACTTTTGTTTTGTTCTTAATCAAACTTCTCTTTTCCTAGTATTGATTAAGATTATAAACAATATGATATAATATGTACAGTACTAAATAAATTTGATATTGTAGGCAACGTCTTTAGTTTGTGAGGCGTTTGCACAGTGGATGAACGAAGGACAGTCAGTCCACGTTAAGGGAAGGGAGGACCACGAAGTGGCAAAAATATAACTCTCCAAGCGAGTCAAATCCCCAAGCCTGCCAAGACCAAGCGAATGCCTCAAGCGGCCTGAGATTGCTTAACTCCCCAAGAGGAGCGAGCGAATTGCAAACCAGCCGCTAGCAAAGATCCCAACTGCCAGGCACGCGGAGGTAATCCTGATGCAAAAGCTTAGTATGGCGGCCGATCCTGCACCACCGGACGCTGAAGCAAGGCAGGCGTACAAGAAGTTGTATGCTGAGGACATGCGTGGTAGTCACTACGAGGCAGTTAAGGAACTAATGCCTTTGCTGCGTTGCTCCTGCCCTGCCCTTGGGCTTCAGGCCTAGGCTTGGGTGATGGAGGGAGCTAAGCATCTAGGTTGTTTAGTTGGCGAGTAATAGGAGTAGGGTTGAAAACGGTCGGGATAAATCCCGTACCGTCCCGATCCGATTTCTACATTTGACCTGATCCAATTCGTATTTTCGGACAAATATGAAAATGGAACGGAAACAATTTAGGCTATATCCCGGTCGTTTTCGTTTATCCCATATTTTGCCAGGATATCCCATATTTACAAATATAGTACATCCCGTTTTTTTCGGTCTAACCCAAAGAAGTGACCTAGCCCAAAGAAATTGTGACTGTGTACTGTTTGATTGACGGGCGGAATACCTAACCTTGTCCATATTTGCTGCATTATTGCTAATTTTCTATGGTGTATCTGGATACGTGTATTGGTGTCAATGTGTCATTGAGATCGATTTGGTCCCACGGGGTATTTACACTTATTTAGTGTTCCTGTTTTTCTTTCTGTATCCGATCGTTTTCGATAAGTGACCGTTCGAATTACTTCGTTTTCGTTTCCGACAAGTTTTTTTTTGTTTTCGTTTTCGTATTAAAATATAAAAGTGAAAATGATATGGGGTTCATCCCGACCGAGTTCGACCGCTTTCAACCCTAAATAGGAGTAGGCTTTGGCTTCGGCCATGGGTTGTTTCTGCTTTGCAGATGTGGGTGAGAATTTAAATTCCACTGGAGTCTTGTAGTTTGGAACATATATTTTCGCTTCTTCTTAATACAATGATACGCAGCTCTCTTGCGTATTTGAGAAAAAAAATCAAACGCAAGCCAAATCTGGCTAGACTACGGTCACAGCCGGCCAACCTCAGGCCACAGCAAGATTTTGTTTGCCTCTGCCTATGATTGATTGTGTGTTGGATGAGTGGCCGTGTTTGGCAGCACATGGTAGCCGACCACAGCCGGCCGCCGCCAGGCCCCAATCAGCCACAGCAAGCCAAAGATTATCAAGCTTTGTATTTGTGAATCTTCCATCCTATGCACTGAGAAACTGTATTTATTTGAACACTAATAATTGGCTAATATGCGGTTCAAACCTGTCCAGACCTAGGTATATTAGTTTAAACTATGAAGCATGCATATTATTTTGCATTATCCAGTTGAATGGTTTGATTTAAATTAGAGTTATACTACGGTACATCACAAGCAAATTGACAGGGATGAGAGGCTGCAGTAGGAAAATATGTCGATTTTCAGTACTCCTCTGTCGTAGTCCAGTTGTGCACATGTTGTCATATACTGTATGTGTTGAGAATTCAGTGTTGTTGGTTTTTTTTGCTTTTTATTTATGTGCTTACGATGGTTTTCTTACTGTTTTTTTGAAATAAATAAAGAGGTATTCTACGCACAGAGATGATATCGTCGAGTGCACAGAGCAGGCATGCACTCAAGACTGTTTTTGACTCGCCTGCTACCTTTGGTCACTCTACAGGCACGACGACGTGAACAACATAGTAGATGAGTGAGATGAAAACGCTCTCATGAAACATTTGGAAAAAAAAATTTGGCGCGGCGCCCGTTGGACAGGGCAAACAACGGAGATATGACTACTATTACAGCATAGAAAATGAATAGTTTAGCTGCAGAGAGGTGTGTTCTTGCTTGAGAGGCAAGCCTATGCTATGTATGGGCAGTCAAAAGTGTTGCTCCTTTCGGCGGTGTCTTCTTTCGACTTCTCTCCCAGTTTGTGGTGGTGTAGTGTAATGTTGGGTGCGTTGTTTGCGTGCATTATGTATGGTGGGGTGTTTGATTCGACGCTATGTATGATTGCTCTTCTTCTTGCCTTTTATTTAAAAAATGTGTTGCTCCTACTGATCTTGGTGAAGAGGACTGAAGAGTTTCAGCGGCTGTAAAGAAACCCATGCAGATATGAGAGCTTTCACGAGCTCAGGGTTCTTTCCCCTCTGAAAAAAATTTGATTAAACCACCTATTCTCGACACTCGACACAGGCAGAGCTAATTAATTGGCTCAGTCTGTTCTTCCTTGGCTCATGCAGCTGCATCAAGAGACTACTACAGAAGTTCTTAGACCTAGCTCCATGCAAAGTGCCTAGTGAGGCGTTTCATTCACAAATGAAGCCACAAACTTCAACACTAGTGGTAGCTTGTGACCCGTGACTTGTGAAAACTGAAAAGCCAAGTTGGTACACTGAAACCGCCTGCCATTGTCGTCAACACTGGGCACACTGGAACGCTGCAAGGGCTTCAATCAGCTACCATACCATTGTCATCAAGCTTCTGACTAGATTCCTTAGGCGTCGTGTACCGCCGACGTTGAAGAAAGCAGAAAGGTAAAACGGCCCCCGAATGCTACGCGTGAAACACATGGAAACCAACGATCTCGTCACGCGCGCATCCACGCTATCGTTGGACTCGCTCGCTCGGCACTCGCCATCAGGGTTATCCACTCCTCTTTTTTTTTGCAGTAGGCTGAGCACGTCAACCATTCATCAGAGAGTGACAAACGTAGTTCGTGACACAAGATAGAATCAGAGCTTAATTTCCCGCACTAAACCTTCGTTTCTGACGAGCAAATTCAGAGATAAAAACGAACTGACGCGCCCTCAAGGTCAAGGGTCTGTTTTTTTTTTGAAAGACCCTCAGGGTCTGTAAAAACACTATGCGGATTAAACAATGGGTTCGCGTCGCTGCCCATCCGAATTGAAGGTCCGACGTCTCTCTCGCTTCACAGGCCACAGCCAACAACGTCCCTCCACAGTTCCACCTCACCGGTTTCTCATCCCGTGCACGCCGCCACCGTCCGGTCAGCCTGCCATTGCTGGGCCTCCTCCGGAGAAAACCACCACGGTTAGAATTACTGTCAAGTAAGCGTAGGAAGTGTCGGTGGAAATTTGGAATTGTGGAAAGGCGTTATTGGTCGAAGGCGAGCAGCATCATTCCGACCACCAACGTGTCTCATTCTCAAACGTTCAGTACTAGATTGAAAATTAGACCCTGAAGCTCCCAGAAGCCAGTGAAGCTGAACTGGAGCTCTCCCGGACCAGACAGTGAACGGGCTTTAATGGCTCTCCCGGCCCAGATAGTAAACGGGCCTCGCTCTTATCGGAGGCAGCCAGGGGTCACAGTGTCACACACAGTAAAACTTAGGTCAGTCTCAATACACAATTTCACTTCACGGTTACCTAGATTTAGGGCTAGACAAAATGCTCGAAACTCGTTAGTTCGCTCGGATCACAACCGGCTCGGTTCGACTCGGCTCGGCTTGGTGTATATTGCTAACGAGCCGAGCAAAAGGTTTTACTTGTTAGTATAATGAGCAAGTTCGAGCCGGCTCGCGAGCTGCTCGCGAGCCTAACGAGCTAGAAGGTTTAATAGACCAATGAGTAAATTATTAATTAATAATAATATATTTATACTATATACGTAGTTCTAGATGGTGTTATGGTTATATTTTATTATTATAATATGATAGATTTTAGAAGTATTAAGACCATATAAATACTATAAATTTTATATTATAAATATTATTATGATAATTTTAAATTTAACTCTAGCTCGTGAGCTTAATGAGCCAGCTCGCGAGCTTAATGAGCCGAGCCGAGTCAGGATTTTTGCTCGTTTCCTTAACAAGCTGAGCCGAGCTGGCTCGTTTCGCTAACGAGCTCGAACGAGCCGAGCCAAAACGAGCCGAGCTCGCTCGACATCCACCCCGTCCTAGATCAGGAACTAGGTAACTGTGTCAAAGGAGTATCATGGTGATGAAACTCTAACATCCCATAAAACTCTTGCTTCTCTCTCCTATGTCACATCAGCACATTTAATATCCTCCAAAGGCCTAGGTCAGCTTTATATATAAAGCAAATAGGAAGATACTGGGATTACAAGTTTACAATGAAGCACAAATCCGCGAGGGGATCCAACATCCGACCGTCTGCAATGGGACCCTTTAGGTCACGCGTCAGAGATGTGAATCGCAACATGCTTGATTTCGGTTCGATTATTAAAAGTTCGCTCCAGCTGGATTTTTTTCTGGCTACGCCACTGTTCTCACTCCATTAGCCGCGTCCAGACGCATCAGGGAAGGAGATCAAGCTGGCCTTCCCATAAACTTTCTAAAATTCTCTCTCTAAACTTCACTATTCACCTATCACATCAAATCTCTCTCCTCATGCAGTAAATAAAAAAACTAAGTACATGATTTTGATATAAATATAATCATAACATCATCTAGAATTACACATATAGTATACATATATTATTATTAATTAATAATTTGCTCATTAATCTATTAAATCTTCTAGCTTGTTTGGCTCATGAGCAGCTCGCGAGTCGGCTCGAACTCGCTCGTTATACTAACGAGCAAAAACTCTTACTCGGCTTGTTAGAATTATGCACCCGAGCCGGCTGCGATCCGAGTGAGCTAACGAGGTTCTAGTATTTTTTTTTCAGCCCTAACCCCGAGCACCTATGTTGCCTTCGTCCATGTATAGATATAGATATGTAGAAGATATAGATATAGCTAGAAAGATATAATGGCATAAAAAGAATTGATAGATATAAATATAGATAGATATAGATATAGATTTCAATAAGTCATATATGCTTGCTGTCAATCCTGTTCGCTAGCAGAGCTCCGGTACAAAAAAAAAAGGTCGAATATCGGTAAACAATGATGACGCAGAACGGCGTCCGGTATCTCTTGCCCTTCTCGTGTCGCACCCGCTCGTGTCGCACCCGTTACTTATCATTTTGATCTCTTTCCAGTTTCCAGTGGGGAAGCAATAATCAAGCACGTCACACGCCTGCGACGGTCCTACAAATAGGAGAAACATTGCTGCCGGTCCTTGCGAGGAGAAACAACAAAACATGACACCCAAGTCGCTGCTCGTCGCGTTGGCCGTCGTCGCCGTCCTCGCAGCTCTGCCAATCGGCAAAGGTGAGAGGTCGAGGTCTTTTAATTTCCCTCCTCATTCAGAATCACTTGTTAATATGCATCCGTAGGCTCGCTTATCTGGGATTTGGAGTACTAATTCATCATCTTTGATCGCTGCAGGGCACGGAGAGGAGGGAGAAGGAGCGGCGGCTCCCGGCAAGGACGCGAACGCGGGGGGCTGGCCGTGCTGCGACACCTGTGGCCTGTGCACCAGGTCGTTCCCGCCGATCTGCAGTTGCCGGGACTTGAAGCCGGGCGGGTGCCACCCGGCGTGCAAGAACTGCCGCCAGTCCGCCACCGGCAGCACCGGCGGAGTGCCCCTCTTCCAGTGCATGGACGTCATCACCGACTTCTGCAAGCGCCGCTGCTCGCCTGCTGCTGGTGGTGCATAATTAAGCATAATACCTGGGCAGCCATCTAATTACTTGCTCGAGATGCAGATAGGAAATAAATGATGTTTGTACTAAATCTCGGTTACATTAGTACAGTATGTCTGTAATTTTATAGTCAATCTAAGGCCCAAGGAAAACCGAAGTGCCAAGCCTGAAAGCCCAACTTAAGGCCCATGCCCAGGAAATGCCCTCAGCGGAGTGAGATTGTTCTTTGGAAAAAAGGTCGATGGACGATGGATAAGGAACGATGATGCCGTGCATCGTTCCATTTGTGCTTGTTGCTCGTGTCGTCCGTTGACGTGTCATACGTCCTCATCTAAGCATTGTTTTTTTCCATATGACCTTTCATTTTGCTTTCTTCTCCGTGCGCAAGCAAACGGCCAAGCACAGCTGTGTCACTGTGTCAGGCACCCCCTCCTATAATAAGACGCCTGACAGTATCAAGGAAATCCAAGCAACACACTTACCACTGGCTTGTTCTTCCGAATAGAAGCAAACATGAGACCTCAGGTCGTCTTCCTCGTCACCCTGGCTGTTCTCGGCGTGCTCGCAACCCTGCCACTCGGCAAAGGTGTGAGATCTTTAATTTCCTCCTCCATTTTTTCAGAAACCCCTTGTTAACTAGGACCTGCACCGCTGCACGGCTCGGCTCAACTAGCAGGGAGCGAGGAGGAAGGAATTGCCGCGCTCGCCAGGGACACGAACGCGAGGGTGTGGCCGTGCTGCGACAAGTGCGGCCTGTGCCTCCTGATGTACCCGCCCAAGTGCAACTGCCTCGACTTCTCAGAGCGCGGGTGCCACCCGGCGTGCAGGAACTGCGTCAGGTACATCGCCGACAGCGGCATCGGCGAACAACCACCCGTCTACCGTTGCGCGGACTTGCTCACCAACTTCTGCCAGCGCCGCTGCACGCCCGTCGCAGCTGCTGTCGCATAACTTGGGGTGGTCATCTGAATGCCGGCAACTGTTGATTGGTTAGATTGCCTTCTCTTTTCCCTTCAGAGAAGAAATAAGTGTTGCCGCTCGATGCTTGATCTCATCGTTTGTTACTGTTTATGGAATAATAAAGGTAAAGGGTTATGCTATGCTGTATGCTCAAAGCTTTGTGATCAGATACGTGCTGAAATGGTGTTACAGAAGCATGGCCAGGCTGGGATCTATTGCAATGTCTAAAAGGTAAAAAGTTCAGAGCCATCGATAGAAACAGTGCACTATATAGAACAAAAAAGGAGTGTGTTTTTGTAAATTCGTTTGTTCTATGCTTTATCCTGGCCTCGTCACTGGTTCTTCACGCAGATCATGCAACACCATGCTCATTTCGTGGCATGATGCTTATTTCTTTTTTCTTTTCTTCAAAGAAGACAAAAGTGTGCCTTTTTCGTGGCATAAATTTCAACTTTGGTCACGGATTCGATTTTCATACCGGCCCTGATTTCCATTTTAGATCTCACCATCCCAGAGCTCCTCAATTGTTTTGTACATACTCTGAGGATGCACGAATGAATCGTTTCTGATTTGCTTAACCTGTTGCCATGAAAGAGACATATTCAGTTGCAGTGCTGTTAATTCTCGTATAAAATCGAGCATAGCGCTCATATGTGTAACAGCATTCTCCCAATGTAGTAATGATAATTAAACCAAAGTACTTCTATGTTACAAAAATTATGTATGCAGACCTGCACTTCCCTCAATACCAAATCATAGTTTATTTTAACATTATTATATGTCAAATTTCTCTAATGTTGATTAAGTTTTTAGAAAAATATAATAACATCTATACATTATAAATAAATGCACTGTCGACGTATATTTCATGGTGGATTTAACGAAACTAATTTGATATTATAGATATTAATGTTCAAGGTTAGAGAAGTTTGACCTATGAAAAATCTAAAGTCGACTATAGTTTGAAACCTAAGGAATATTATATTGTATACATATGTTTCGCAAAAAAAATATTGTACATATGGGGAAGTAAAGTTAAAAGAAAAACATTTTCTGCGCCTCAGGTAACAACTGAAAAGGGCTTTACCTGTTCAATTTCAGAAAACTTGGCACACAGTTCGTCAGTAATAGACCAACCGAACAAGCCAATGTTCTCCTTCAACCTTGACTCATTGGCGCTTTTAGGAAGCACGCTCTGACCCTGTTGAATCCCCCACCGTAGAGCAACCTGCGCCGGAGTCTTCCCCAAGCTCTCGGCTATTGATGTTACCACCGGGTTATTCGCCACGACTTTCATCCTGCCCAGCGGCGCATAAGCCTGCAGATAGAATTAGGACATGAGCACAATGCCCATAATCTTACATGCCAAGTAAGCTTATTTGCTTAAAATCATGTCCACTCACAGAGAAATGAACTCCACTGGAGTGGCAGAACGCCCTGAGCTTCACTTGTTGCCAGCCGGGGTGGCACTCCACCTGATTAACGGCGGGAGGAACACGGGCTATAGCAAGTAGATCGGCCAACTTCTTCGTCGTAAAATTGCTCACGCCAATCGCGCGAGCTTTGCCTGAATCATACAGCTTCTCCATTGCTTGCCAGGTCTTGGGCATATCAAACAGGACAAAGTTCTCAGGGCTGATTTCACTGCCTTTCTTTATCTGGAAGGGCCAATGAATCTACAGAGATGCCAACGTTGTCGCCTGTCAGTACCAATACGAAAAGGCAACCCCCTATTTCTTTGGCTAATGTTGCAGTGGAAATAGTCAATTTACCAGGTACAGATCAAGATAATCCAGCTGCAAATCATTCAGAGTGCCGTCAATTGCCAGCGGAACGTCTTCGGGTGCGAGGTCGCTGCACCTGCACGGCTTGAATCTCCGGTTGTTACGAGACTGATGGACATGAGCAAATGGCTAGATGGGAATCAATACCCTGAGCTTGATTCAGGGTATAACTCTAAGAGAATACTACTACTACCATATCTTGGATGTGATGAACAGGTCTTGTCGCTTGACGACGCCCTCATCGAAGACTTTCTTCAGAGCAACACCAATCTAGGGACGCAAAAAGATACCGATTGGCACCGATAGAAAATGGCACAAGAAATCGTAAATTTGTACTACCTCCTTCTCGTTCTTGTACAGGGGAGCGCAGTCGATGTGCCGGTACCCGGCCTGCCATGACGAGCAAGCATAATCAACGCCGGGCTCACGCAGCACGCATACAAAACAAACTAGGAACAGCAGATGGATGCATATATCATATATGATATATATATATATAATCATCTAGAGCAAGGAACAAAGGTGTTTTGAGGGGAAGAGGAGAAGACCTTGACGGCGGCGGCGATCGCGTCGCCGACGACGCCGGGGCCGGCCTTGTAGGTGCCGAGCCCCACCGAGGGGATGCGGGCGCCGGTGTTGAGCGTGAAATAGGTGGCCATCTCCGCCTCTCTCTTGTTTGCTCTCCGCCTCTCTCAATCGCCGCCGAGAGCGACGGTGGTGCGAGTCGAGCTGTGCCTGGCTTGGATGGATTTTGGAACCACTTGACCACCACGACAACGCGACGGGAACTGCCACAGAATGACTGTCCGAAGAGAACGAGCAAAAGATGCCGAGACCGCGGGGCCCACATGGCAGTGTCGCCTAGCCTGTAACATTTTTTTTTAAAAAGAAGCAGGAGCCCTGCTATTTCATATCAGTCTGCAAGTGGTTTGGGTTGTAACAAGTTTAACAGGTTGAGTTTTGTGATGAATTTATCTAGGTTGGTTGCTAATGGGTTTTACCTTTTATCAGTTTGATTTGGTTTGAGCTTTATTTGTTATCAGTTTGGTGTGTGTGGGGTTTGGGTTTAATGAAACGGTTCCTAATCGGTTACAACCCATGGATTGTGTGGTGGGCTGCTCCTCTGGGTTAAGTCACGGTCTGGCGGCACTCCTTCGGTCCTTCCCCAGTTCCCCCGACGCCGCCGCACCCCCGCACAGTCGCCTCCGTCCCCCGACGCCGCCGCACGCCCGCACTCACCTCCCTTCCCCCGACGCCGCCGCACTCGCCTCGCCCTCCACCTCCTATCCTGCTCCATGGCCGTCGGACCGACGAGCTCCCCATGGCCGGCGGACCAAGATCTAGCGGCGTGAGGATGAGGAGCAGTCCAAGATCCGGCGGCAGGAGGAGCAGTCCAAGATCTGCAGCAATCATGCATCGCCTCCTGCGGCCCGCATCCTCCTCCATGGCCGGCGGCTTGACGAGTTCTGCATGAAGCCTTCCCTCCGGCGAACACAACTACCGGCGCCCAAGGTAATCCCCACCCTTGCTTGGTAGGTGCGTGTGTTTCTCCTTGCTGTGTACGTGAACTTTCTGCTGATTGGGTGCAGCAGGGAGCAAACAGGTCTGGCGTGGGGAGAAGATTAGGGAAGGGAACAGAAGAGAGGAAAGGCAGAGGAAGAAGAAGGTTAGGTTTCTCTAATCTCCTCAAAACCTTCTGCAGATCGATGAAGTTCTATTGTTGTGCTAATCCCCTAATCATAACAGAGAGGGAAGGATTTCAGGTTGCGGTTCGATTAACCCTGTAGTTCAATTTTAGTTATGTCAAGTTAATTAGGCTGATTTCTTCAATTTAATTTCTGGAATTAATTGGTGAGAAATCTCAGCCCGGTACAATAACGAAAGTTGTAGGTCTTGTCAATATCTTTCTAATAGTGCTGGTTTCACTCAGTTCCATTCAGCTGTTTAGGAGTTATGACCAAAACAATGCTGCTGACCAGTTGAGAAAGTGTCTTATTTCGTCTTAATTAATGATTCGCATTTCTTCTGCGTGTTCAAGAAAAGAAAAAGTTGGAGTAGCTATCAGCCAAGTACACACATATAAAATATTTACATGTTTAGTTCTTTCAATTCACTCATTAAACTGTAACTAGTTAAATTTTGTCGTTTTACATTCGGTCGTGCTTGAGATGGTATATCGGTTGGTCGGGATAATTTCTATTGTTGTTGGGATGGGCTGTCATGCTTATTTTCCTGTGAAGTGCTATATATATGTTTTGGCTTGTGAGTTGGATCTGTTATCCAGTATATCCTATTTACCAGGGAAAAACTCTACCCAAAATTTCAATACTTTCCAGACTTTATATTTTTTTTATGTTTTGTTTGGTGGCCTTCGGGTTTGAGAATGTCCCGGGTGTTACATAATCAAACCTAAGTAAACTAGTGTTCCTGTGTCAAAAGTCTGGACCTTACGTTTTGTAATGGAGCTGTAACTATTGGTCAATCTTGGCCATATGGTAATCTTTTTTATGTACTGCAGAGAAACCCAGCTGAGTTTGTCATACATGCTGAAATCCCATTTAACAAGTCTGAATTTGACATCTACTTTGATGAAGAATGTGTGGAAGACATTGAAAATTTTGACATTTTGAGTTGGTGGAAGGCACATGCAGAGAAGTTTCTGGTCTTATCAGTTATGGCACGAGATTTTCTTGCCATCCCTCTCAGTACGGTTCCGTCTGAGTCTGCCTTTAGTCTTGGAGGTAGGATTCTCGGGGAGACCAGAAGCTCATTAACTCCAGAGATGTTAGAAGCCCTTGTCTGTGCCAAAGACTGGTTATTCAAGGAAAAAGGTGTAAGCAATGAAGGTATACCCTTATCCCCTTATTCTGTTTTTTGATGTCATTGTTATTTGAAATTACTCATAATATTATCATTTGCATTGCAGGTCAAGAAATTAGTGAAGATCAACCTACTGAAAGCGACATGGTCACATTTGTCACCCCATCAGGAATAACCGTTTCAGTTCCACGCGAGGATCTCACTCAAGTTCCTACATTCTTGTGAAGGTATCATTCTTGGCTAAGATATTTGTTGTTTGTTCTCGATGTAGATACCTTAAACATATCTACTGATAAACTGCACCTATACATATAGGAATTGTGGAAGTACACCTATACTGTTTGTGCTAGACTGATGCTAACCATGGACCATGTACTTGCTGTGTAGCTTGTTCTTCATATTTAATTCTGTCTGTTATAATTTTGTCCACTTTCATTCAATCAATGTCAATCTTGGCTTCCTAAAATTTTGTCTGTTATAATTTTGTCTTCCAATACAATGTAGCCTGTTATAATTTTGTCTGTTTCCTGATTGGATCACATATGCCTGAAAGAAGCAGGAGCCCTGCTATTTCATATAAGGAACGGAACAGATTCTATTCTAGCATATAGAACGAGTGAACGACAGCCTTCGTTGACAAGGCAGATTTCGCCGGACCAATCGGTTCACATCAAGCCGGCCACGGTGTCCAAAAGATGGCATCCAAAGACGAACAATAAAAAAAGTACTCTAGTAGCAAGGGATAAACTATGACGAAGTTTTTAGGTTCACAAGAAAACAGGATCCAAAGCGATGACCTGGTCCTAATTAATATTTCTTGCAACTTTTCAGTCCCTTGCATAGGATTAACCCTGTATGGTGCCGCTCCTAAACTGAGAGCTCCTCGATGGTCTTGCAAGGGCTCTGTGGATTGACAAAGTGCAACGCACACTTACATTTAGATGAACATTAGCTGACAAAAGCTATGGAGCTCGGTTTTGCTGCCAGACAGGGTCACAGGGTGACACTCCACCTGATTAACAGCAGGGCACGCACGAGCTACGGAAAGCAGATCGCTCCGTTTGTGGCTTTGTGCAATGAGAAATTGCTTTCCAGCCCCTAGCGGCGACCACTGCAAAGTTGCAAAACATTTTCATGACGGACTAACGGGCAACGGCCCAGATGCAGTAGCAGTGCAGACAGAGTCGTCTCGTCTGCTGCTCCTCACACCGCTGCCGGGGCAGCATCACATACCATATCTCCCCAGTCACCATCATGGTTGTTCACAGTTCATTAATTTCTTTGCATAGGGTGGCAAGTTAATGAAATTCACAGACAAAAATGAACAGGGCTTTCTTCAAAAAAAATGAACATGGCATAAGAAAATAGTTCTAGATAAAAGAGATACGATCTCCATTGACAGATACAAACTACAGTAGCACGTAGCCCAGGATAAATTTATGCCAGCAGATTAACTGTTTTGATCACGGTTACCTGAAAACCAAGATCCAAACTAACAACATAGTTCGGGATACAGGATAGAATCAGCACTGAACCTTCATTTCTAATGAGCAAATTCAGAGATAAAAACGAACTGACAGGCCCTAATATATGATGCTCCCTGCTCAGGATCAACAACGGTATCCTTCCTAAAGTTCACCGTCCCAGAGCTCCTCATGGGTCTTGTAAACACTCTGCGGATTAACAATGAAGTTGCCTCTGAGCAGCCTAGCCTGAAGATCACAAAATAAAACAGTCAGATGCACTCACTTGCGCTATTAAAAGGTTTTAAAGGGGAAACAAGCAAGATAGATGACCTTGATTCATTGAAAAATGGTCTATAAATTTCTGCTATGCAGCAAAGAAAGCTGTGTGAAACATTGAAAATGCACATTGTCCTATATGATAAGCACTATTGTCATTCTAGAAAAATTGATTGGCACAGGGGGTGAGATGAGTTTTTAGTGTATTTTGTGGATCCATAGGTATGTGAAGCTGTTTATATTGAACAATATAGATAATGACACATGGCATTGCCCAACGTAGCAAGCAAATATGATCACTAGACAATGATGGTGCAGACATGGTGCTACCCAAGGTTGCTTGTACTGCCACTGGCAGTGAATAAAACAGCACACTACACCGGTTAGGTGTCAGCACATAATAGCACAAAACTCTAACATCAACAAGCATTTTCATGTCAAGCAAGCATAACAGTATTAAAAAAATGATAATGTAATAAAGATGCATTTTATAAATCTTACATCAAATATTCTTGAACTCACACATCTTTTCTTTTCTTTTTTTGTTTGATAATCTCAGGGGAAAATGTTCCTCCGCCTTATCAATATATGTATTTTCAAAAAATAATCAAATAATGAAGCAAAAGTACACCTTTGTGGCAGCATTTTCAAAGAATTATTAGTCGCAAGGTTGTGCATGGCTGTGCAAAGAATATCAGGGGCGACCCAGTCAAGGGGCTGACGATCCAGTTAAAAGTTAAAACATCCTGGGTTGCCAGAGAACTGCGACTACAGCACTAGACCAAACTTACAGCTAGTATGTGTGGGTGCATAGAAGGGAGGAGACAGCATCTCACTAAAATATAAGTCAGCTAAAATGCAATGGTATGTCTATAGCAAATATTGCAGCTACATGTGTTTTTCTGGACAGGCATGATCACGGGGAAAAGCAGAAGGCAGCCTACTAGAATCCTGTTACAAAACGATTGGTTTTCCATGCTCCAAGAAACCTAAGTAATCTACAAATGCTACTTAACCATAGCAAATTTAGCATTCTCCAAGTGAGCAGGCTCTCTAAAGGAGACTTAGACATGGGTTTGTTTTTATTACAATAAACGTCAAATCGTATGATTGAATACCAACTTATCCTGTCATCAACAAATATCAATGCAATTTTATGCTCATTAATGTGCTGTCAAGGTTATTGAATGCATATGTACCTGCTTAATCTCAGAGAACTTTGCAAGCAAGTCATCTGGAATAGACCAATCATAAACGTCAAGGTTTTGCTTTATCCTTTCCTCATTCGTGCTCTTTGGTAGTACACTATGACCCATCTGAATGTTCCAGCGCAGGGCCACCTGTGCAGGTGTTTTCCCAAGTTTCTCAGCTATTGAGATGATAACTGGTTCTTTAAGGACATTACCGTTCATCCAAGTTGTACCAGGTGAACCTAGTGGTGAGTACGCCTGCAAAACACATACAGAATAAAATTAACAATAACATTTTTTTTATTTTGCAAAAGCAATCCAGGCCTTTTAGAGATAAAGGTGTGCACAATTAGACTAAGATAGAAATATATGGGTAACTAGACTTACAGTAAGATGAACACCAGTTGACTGACAAAAGTTATGGAGCTTAGTTTGCTGCCAGCCAGGATGACACTCCACCTGATCAACAGCTGGAGGTACACGAGCTACAGCAAGCAAGGACACCAATCACGCGATGGCATGGGCTTGAAAATAATGGTTACCTACCTTTCGTTCATTGCGCCGTACCCCGGGTTCGGTTCATCGGTTGGTATCTCAAGAGTCAGGCCCGGCGAGAAACGGAAGTGAAGTGAACCTGTTCGTTTAGATTATTTCCAGTGAGTCAATAGTGTTTTTCTTTCAGCGAAAATTAGCACTAGCCACCGGCCACCAACCAGCCAGCAGTATTTTTCTCTCAGCAAAAACCAGCACCAGCCACCGGCCAAACAAACAGAGCGGGTAGATACCGAGCGCACGGGACGTACAGCGTCTGCGGCTATGCGCTGTCGCGACTCGCGAGACGCATCTGTGGCTCGTGGATGGCCGAGGCGCAGCGCGTCCACAAGTACGGGCCCATTTGAGGCTGTCACCAAACCACGTTCATCGGAGCAGCGTCGAGTCGACAACAGGTATGGGGCATCGTCTGCACCAGCACCATCGATGCTCAGGCTGACAGGCTTCGCCAAATTTGGACAGGCGATTCGCCGGCGTCGTGAACGTAAGCGGTGACGGGATCAAAAGTTCGGCACGCCATTTTCTCCGATGGCAACGTATCGGCTTTGGAGTTTGGACGCTCAGGGTGGGTGAGGCTCAGAAGCGGCCACGTAGCCACCTGCCCAAAGATCACCGTCGGGCAACACGTGCTGAAGCCGATGCATGGTGCTCAACAGTCTCCAAATCCTGATGCTGCTGCCCTGTTCGACTTTAATTGGATGATCGGAGAACTCGGCAGATTAGTCGAGCAACCTGCCGTTCGTTCGACAGCAACGTCGCACCTCTGGCATCGTTGTCTCTTGTCTCTCGTCGGTGGCTCGGCCTCGGCGAGAGCGTTTTGAGCAGAATTGGCCCTGCCACACCACAGGCAGAGTTTAGCGAATCCGCGCGTATCGTCCTAACCTTTTTTTTTTTGCTGGGCTGATGATGTGCTTGTGCGTGGCTTCGGATTGGGCTTGATCCCGTCAGGAAATGAAGCCCGACATCAGCCCCCATTGGCGCCCCACGCCAGCATTTTTGAACACCGTAAGTTCAATGATTGTATCGCTTTTCAACATGCCAATACTTTTGGTGTGCTAATCGAAGTCATGGGGACGGATAAGTAAAGGATCTGACGCCAATTGTTTGGTGTACATACACATTGGCAGCAGTAGCACATGATAAAACGCAGCCACAGCTACAGGCTTGACTGCCCAAATTACAGATCACAACAGAAAACCAACATCCCGGGTGACACTAGTGATGAAATCGCTTACAACGGAACAGTGGCTCGTGAGAAGTAATAGTATATAGGAAGTGCCCGGCCCTGATGCATGTTGCTCCCTGCTCAGGATAAACTTCAATATGGTTCTTACTAAATTTCCCCATCCCAAAGCTCATCATGGGTCTTGTAAACGCTCAGTGGATTAACAGTGAAGTCGCCTCTGACCAGCCTAACCTGAAGGCCACAAAAACAGGAAGTCAGATGCACTCACCCTGCGTTAGGAAAAAGTCTCCCAGACAGATAAATAATAACTTGCTACATTGATTTGAAAAATATCTAGAAAATGGGGGAAATCCCTTTGAACTTCCTTTCCTAAACATCTTGAGTCTGAACAATTTTTTTTTGAAAAGAAAACATCCCAAGGGAGACCCCTGAAGTTTAATGTGCCTAGATTGAACCCTGGGTGGGAGCCTTCTAGCTAGTGGCCTTTGCCACTACACCATGAGCTCCTTGGCAGTCTGAACAAATTGATTGGAGAATGGACTGTCAGCAAAATCTAGGTTGAATGAAACATTTGGAAACACTATTGGCAGGCAAGGCAGGAGTGATTCAAAGTTTTAGGTGAACCTAGTAAACGTAGCAGTTACCTCCTTTTCATTGCCGTAAACTTTAGCGCAATCGATGTGTCGGTACCCCGCCTGCACCAAACCGAAAAAAGTTATACGCGATCACCTAGGAGGAAAAAAAAAGGAATCTCCCAAAAATCACTAAATCAGGAAACATGTTCATACAAAGGGATAATGGGAGGAAAATATTCTGGATAATGAAGCACGTGGCGGGAGAGGAAAGGGGGCAGGCAAAAGCTTATGCGCGCGCGGACCTTGACGGCGGTGTAGACGGCGTCGCCGACGACGCCGGGGTCGGACTGCCATGTCCCGAGCCCTACCGAGGGGATCTTGGCGCCGGTGTTGAGCACGAAGTGCCTCGCCATCGCCTCGCCGCCTCTCTCACTCACTCTCTCTATCACTGGCGCTCTGTCACACGGCTCAACACGGGGTTGGGGGGAAATGCAGAGGGGCGCAGCACGGGGAAGGGAAGCAGTGGTGGTGGCGGGGGTGAGGAAGAAATGATGCCTGGCCTATATATGGCGGCGGGTGCGGTCGGCGAGGCCGGCTCGGCTCGGCTCGGCTCGGCGCGGGCGTCGGGCACCGGCCGTTCGGGGGGCTTCGTTTGCGACTCCCTGGTGCGCGTGCGCCAAGTGTCTTGCCGTTGCCGGGGTTTCTGGTTTGCGGCCGCGACAAAGACCGGCCACGGGCCACACTGCCACCAGCACGGGATCGGATCTTTGACTAGTTTCAACATGTAATCGTCTAGCTCTAAGCCTAAGATACCAGAAAAAAAACTGTTGAATAGCATAAAAGACAAATCTATGAACACATATGATCTTTTCCGTGATGTGTTCAACATGCCAAAAACGACAGAAGCAGTGACCTTGAAACAATGAACTATACCAGAAAAAAAGAATACCATGTCAATCCATACAAGCGATGGAGAAACAGCAACACATGCAATATGGCTAACTGAATAGACAGACTTCAGGGAATAGGAGCACATATATTCAACAAACGACAGAGAACCATATTTCCACTTTCCGCATTAGAAACTATAGAAATAGCACACGACAGACTGGCATAGATAATGTATTTTGCCAGCACTTCTGATTAACTTTTGTGTATATAATGTAGTTCAGACAAATGCTCCTTGCTTGCTGAGGAAGACTTTTCTAAATAAAAAAAATAAAAAATGAATATACAAAAGTAGGATATCAGCACAAGATATTAATGATATTGAGACCAGAATAGAGGAAATCAGATACTGAAATATA
The DNA here is from genome assembly GCA_900205405.1 of Echinochloa crus-galli. Lineage (NCBI taxonomy): Eukaryota > Viridiplantae > Streptophyta > Magnoliopsida > Poales > Poaceae > Echinochloa > Echinochloa crus-galli. Next base: position 979,317 of record OAMR01000006.1, on the reverse strand, counting down.
ATCATAAATAGGAAGATACGCACAAGATAAAGGTCCAAGTAATCAAGCTGCAAATCTGTCAGGCTTTCATTTAGTGCCTCAGGCACATCTTCAGGAGCATGGCGATCATTCTTGAAAACATAAGCCATCCAGAAATCAGTTAGACGTGAACGATTAAAAACTTCAAATAGGCATCTGTATATTCAACTTGAACCGCAGAGACGTAACTATAGTCCTACAGGAATATCACCACAGATTTGACCATACCATAGCTTAGAAGTGATAAACAGATCTTCTCGCTTCACTACACCCTCTTCAAATAGCTTCTTCAGCGCTAAGCCAATCTGGATGGTCCAAAAATGGATGTCAGTATTTCTGTACTGGAATTGCTATTCAAAATCAACAATCAAGGCAGTTTTGCGTACAGTGCATGTAGAATAGGACACAGGACGGGTACATGTTCCTTATGAGTTGTGAATGGCATGCCAATTTGTTCGCTGAGCTTCCCAAAATTGGCCTACTTCCTAAATAGGTTCACTACAAGTACATATTCTATAGCAAATATTGCAGCTACATGTGTTTTTCTGGACAGGCATGATCACGGGGAAAAGCAGAAGGCAGCCTACTAGAATCCTGTTACAAAACGATTGGTTTTCCATGCTCCAAGAAACCTAAGTAATCTACAAATGCTACTTAACCATAGCAAATTTAGCATTCTCCAAGTGAGCAGGCTCTCTAAAGGAGACTTAGACATGGGTTTGTTTTTATTACAATAAACGTCAAATCGTATGATTGAATACCAACTTATCCTGTCATCAACAAATATCAATGCAATTTTATGCTCATTAATGTGCTGTCAAGGTTATTGAATGCATATGTACCTGCTTAATCTCAGAGAACTTTGCAAGCAAGTCATCTGGAATAGACCAATCATAAACGTCAAGGTTTTGCTTTATCCTTTCCTCATTCGTGCTCTTTGGTAGTACACTATGACCCATCTGAATGTTCCAGCGCAGGGCCACCTGTGCAGGTGTTTTCCCAAGTTTCTCAGCTATTGAGATGATAACTGGTTCTTTAAGGACATTACCGTTCATCCAAGTTGTACCAGGTGAACCTAGTGGTGAGTACGCCTGCAAAACACATACAGAATAAAATTAACAATAACATTTTTTTTATTTTGCAAAAGCAATCCAGGCCTTTTAGAGATAAAGGTGTGCACAATTAGACTAAGATAGAAATATATGGGTAACTAGACTTACAGTAAGATGAACACCAGTTGACTGACAAAAGTTATGGAGCTTAGTTTGCTGCCAGCCAGGATGACACTCCACCTGATCAACAGCTGGAGGTACACGAGCTACAGCAAGCAAGTCACCCAATTTCTTTGATGAGAAGTTACTGACACCAATTGCTCGAGCTTTGCCAGCATCATAACACTTTTCCATTGCCCCCCAAGTAGCAGGGATGTCAGGTGTAATGAAGTTTTCAGGGCTGGTGTTTGTTCCCTTCTTCACTCTAAATGGCCAATGGATCTACATAACACAGAGATGATCAGAGATTCTAATTTTTTTGTAAAGACCATGATAAGCAGTTTCAACATGTAATCGTCTAGCTCTAAGCCTAAGATACCAGAAAAAAAACTGTTGAATAGCATAAAAGACAAATCTATGAACACATATGATCTTTTCCGTGATGTGTTCAACATGCCAAAAACGACAGAAGCAGTGACCTTGAAACAATGAACTATACCAGAAAAAAAGAATACCATGTCAATCCATACAAGCGATGGAGAAACAGCAACACATGCAATATGGCTAACTGAATAGACAGACTTCAGGGAATAGGAGCACATATATTCAACAAACGACAGAGAACCATATTTCCACTTTCCGCATTAGAAACTATAGAAATAGCACACGACAGACTGGCATAGATAATGTATTTTGCCAGCACTTCTGATTAACTTTTGTGTATATAATGTAGTTCAGACAAATGCTCCTTGCTTGCTGAGGAAGACTTTTCTAAATAAAAAAAATAAAAAATGAATATACAAAAGTAGGATATCAGCACAAGATATTAATGATATTGAGACCAGAATAGAGGAAATCAGATACTGAAATATAATCATAAATAGGAAGATACGCACAAGATAAAGGTCCAAGTAATCAAGCTGCAAATCTGTCAGGCTTTCATTTAGTGCCTCAGGCACATCTTCAGGAGCATGGCGATCATTCTTGAAAACATAAGCCATCCAGAAATCAGTTAGACGTGAACGATTAAAAACTTCAAATAGGCATCTGTATATTCAACTTGAACCGCAGAGACGTAACTATAGTCCTACAGGAATATCACCACAGATTTGACCATACCATAGCTTAGAAGTGATAAACAGATCTTCTCGCTTCACTACACCCTCTTCAAATAGCTTCTTCAGCGCTAAGCCAATCTGGATGGTCCAAAAATGGATGTCAGTATTTCTGTACTGGAATTGCTATTCAAAATCAACAATCAAGGCAGTTTTGCGTACAGTGCATGTAGAATAGGACACAGGACGGGTACATGTTCCTTATGAGTTGTGAATGGCATGCCAATTTGTTCGCTGAGCTTCCCAAAATTGGCCTACTTCCTAAATAGGTTCACTACAAGTACATATCGCGGAGCGATATTCTCAGCCCAAGCTAATGCTGTAATAGATTTACATTAAAAACAATCCCAGTACAACGATATGTTCTCGGTTAAAGGGAAATGCCTTGCAAATTGCATAACTTGCATTTTATAAATCCATTTCAAGTTGTATTTACACGAAAACGAATAGCAATTTATAAGCAAATAGCAGGATCACACATACACATACGGAAATCTATTGGCAGGCAAGGCAGGAGTGATTCAAAGTTTTAGGTGAACCTAGTAAACGTAGCAGTTACCTCCTTTTCATTGCCGTAAACTTTAGCGCAATCGATGTGTCGGTACCCCGCCTGCACCAAACCGAAAAAAGTTATACGCGATCACCTAGGAGGAAAAAAAAAGGAATCTCCCAAAAATCACTAAATCAGGAAACATGTTCATACAAAGGGATAATGGGAGGAAAATATTCTGGATAATGAAGCACGTGGCGGGAGAGGAAAGGGGGCAGGCAAAAGCTTATGCGCGCGCGGACCTTGACGGCGGTGTAGACGGCGTCGCCGACGACGCCGGGGTCGGACTGCCAGGTCCCGAGCCCCACCGAGGGGATCTTGGCGCCGGTGTTGAGCACGAAGTGCCTCGCCATCGCCTCGCCGCCTCTCTCACTCACTCTCTCTATCACTGGCGCTCTGTCACACGGCTCAACACGGGATTGGGGGTAAAATGCAGAGGGGCGCAGCACGGGGGAGGGAAGCAGTGGTGGTGGCGGCGGGGGCGAGGAAGAAATGATGCTTAGCCTATATATGGCGGCCGGCTCGGCTCGGCGCGACAAAGACCGGCCACGGGCCACACTGCCACCAGCACGGGATCGGATCTTTGACTAGCCAAAAAAAAAAGCGTTCTGCTTTTCGCCTCTCCGGAGCATTCCGATCGCCGTGATTTCCTTTCCGGCAAGGGGATTTGAATCGTTGTACAGCAGCACCGGTAGGTTCCATTCTTATAGATTCCCAACGCAAAGCATCTTGTCATTTGTGGAGGTCGGGACACCAATCACGCGATGGCATGGGCTTGAAAATAATGGTTACCTACCTTTCGTTCATTGCGCCGTACCCCGGGTTCGGTTCATCGGTTGGTATCTCAAGAGTCAGGCCCGGCGAGAAACGGAAGTGAAGTGAACCTGTTCGTTTAGATTATTTCCAGTGAGTCAATAGTGTTTTTCTTTCAGCGAAAATTAGCACTAGCCACCGGCCACCAACCAGCCAGCAGTATTTTTCTCTCAGCAAAAACCAGCACCAGCCACCGGCCAAACAAACAGAGCGGGTAGATACCGAGCGCACGGGACGTACAGCGTCTGCGGCTATGCGCTGTCGCGACTCGCGAGACGCATCTGTGGCTCGTGGATGGCCGAGGCGCAGCGCGTCCACAAGTACGGGCCCATTTGAGGCTGTCACCAAACCACGTTCATCGGAGCAGCGTCGAGTCGACAACAGGTATGGGGCATCGTCTGCACCAGCACCATCGATGCTCAGGCTGACAGGCTTCGCCAAATTTGGACAGGCGATTCGCCGGCGTCGTGAACGTAAGCGGTGACGGGATCAAAAGTTCGGCACGCCATTTTCTCCGATGGCAACGTATCGGCTTTGGAGTTTGGACGCTCAGGGTGGGTGAGGCTCAGAAGCGGCCACGTAGCCACCTGCCCAAAGATCACCGTCGGGCAACACGTGCTGAAGCCGATGCATGGTGCTCAACAGTCTCCAAATCCTGATGCTGCTGCCCTGTTCGACTTTAATTGGATGATCGGAGAACTCGGCAGATTAGTCGAGCAACCTGCCGTTCGTTCGACAGCAACGTCGCACCTCTGGCATCGTTGTCTCTTGTCTCTCGTCGGTGGCTCGGCCTCGGCGAGAGCGTTTTGAGCAGAATTGGCCCTGCCACACCACAGGCAGAGTTTAGCGAATCCGCGCGTATCGTCCTAACCTTTTTTTTTTTGCTGGGCTGATGATGTGCTTGTGCGTGGCTTCGGATTGGGCTTGATCCCGTCAGGAAATGAAGCCCGACATCAGCCCCCATTGGCGCCCCACGCCAGCATTTTTGAACACCGTAAGTTCAATGATTGTATCGCTTTTCAACATGCCAATACTTTTGGTGTGCTAATCGAAGTCATGGGGACGGATAAGTAAAGGATCTGACGCCAATTGTTTGGTGTACATACACATTGGCAGCAGTAGCACATGATAAAACGCAGCCACAGCTACAGGCTTGACTGCCCAAATTACAGATCACAACAGAAAACCAACATCCCGGGTGACACTAGTGATGAAATCGCTTACAACGGAACAGTGGCTCGTGAGAAGTAATAGTATATAGGAAGTGCCCGGCCCTGATGCATGTTGCTCCCTGCTCAGGATAAACTTCAATATGGTTCTTACTAAATTTCCCCATCCCAAAGCTCATCATGGGTCTTGTAAACGCTCAGTGGATTAACAGTGAAGTCGCCTCTGACCAGCCTAACCTGAAGGCCACAAAAACAGGAAGTCAGATGCACTCACCCTGCGTTAGGAAAAAGTCTCCCAGACAGATAAATAATAACTTGCTACATTGATTTGAAAAATATCTAGAAAATGGGGGAAATCCCTTTGAACTTCCTTTCCTAAACATCTTGAGTCTGAACAATTTTTTTTTGAAAAGAAAACATCCCAAGGGAGACCCCTGAAGTTTAATGTGCCTAGATTGAACCCTGGGTGGGAGCCTTCTAGCTAGTGGCCTTTGCCACTACACCATGAGCTCCTTGGCAGTCTGAACAAATTGATTGGAGAATGGACTGTCAGCAAAATCTAGGTTGAATGAAACATTTGGAAACACTGTTACAATTATTCTTCAATAGAACGATGAGTAGCGCAAGAGGTTCAGAGGATTTATTTTTTATCATGCTCCAAGAAAAAAAAAAGGACCTATGTAGAGGCAAATTATCATGCTCCAACTAAGAAAAGTCTCTACAAGAGAGATTTACACATGGATTTCAAGCAGTTCTCAAGGTAAAGTCAAATCCCATGAATTCATATTCTGAAAATTCCAGAATATCATCTCATCATTCAAAGATGTCTAATAGTATAAAAAGGGGCATATTTCAGTGCAGTTTTGTTCCCATTTAAGTATTATAAAGAGCATCAACAAACCTGCTTAATCTCAGAGAACTTCGCAAGCAAGTCATCTGGAATAGACCAATCATAGACATCAAGATTTTGCTTTATCCTTTGCTCATTCAGGCTCTTTGGTAGGACACTATGACCCATCTGAATGTTCCAGCGCAGGGCCACCTGTGCAGGAGTTTTCCCAAGTTTATCTGCTATTGAGGTGACAACTGGTTCTTTAAGGACATTACTGTTCATCCAAGCCGTACCAGGTGAACCTAGTGGTGAGTACGCCTGCAAAATGCAATAGGAACGTATATTTTTAACATAAGCTGGCCCTTCAAGTGGATAGAGAAATATACATGTGTACTGCAGACTTACAGAGAGATGAATACCAGTTAACTGGCAAAAGCTATGGAGCTTAGTTTGCTGCCAACCCGGATGACATTCCACCTGATTAACTGCTGGAGGTATACGAGCTACAGCAAGCAGATCACCCAGTTTCTTTGTTGAGAAGTTACTCACACCGATTGCACGAACTTTGCCAGTATCATATAACTTTTCCATTGCTCCCCAGGTAGCAGGGATGTCAGGTGGGACAAAGTTTTCAGGGTTACTCCAGTCGGTCCCCTTCTTTAGTCTAAATGGCCAATGGATCTACAAAATTGATCAGTGATTAGAAATCTATTTCAAATTTTTCATTAAAGCAGTGTTAAATAGCTCCAATAGGTAATCATCTAACTCTACCTCAAAGGATAGTATTAAAATAAAATTGTAAAAAGTCATCAAAGACATAATATCTTCATGTAACATATTCAAGATGCCAAAAAAAAACATGCCCAGAGTAACCTTTGTGATATCAAACTAATTCACACCAAAGTTAAAGTTTAAAGCACAATACAAATCTTAGCAAACCATTTGAACATTGGTTTTAAATACTGGATATAACATAATAATTCTTTGAGTTGGATGTGGATTTGTGAATAGATTAGAGGAATTGGAACCCTCACATCCCTGGGCAATGTAGAGGAAACCAAATTTCCTATCTCCACGTTGTAAACTATAGAGTTACCAAGCAATGGATGGCATGGATAACACATATTTGTCGATGAAGGTGGTAAAAATCTTAAGTTTAGTGTAGTCTAGATCAACTCCCCTAACTTGCTGAGGTGTCTTAGTAAAGAAAATAGAAGAATTGGAATATGTAAAAGTAGAGTAGAAATCTCAACATTCAATCCACGGACAGTGAGATAGTAAGAGCACAAGGCCAGGAAAATTTATAGGTAGTGAAACATAAATATATAATTCTGAAATGGAAGACTGCATACAAGGTAAAGATCCAAGTACTCAAGCTGCAAGTCGTTCAGGCTCTTGTCTAGCGACTCCGGCACATCTTCTGGAGCATGATGATCATGCCTAAAAACATAGTCAATTACAGAACAATTAGACATGATGGACTAAAACTTAACACATCTTTAAACATACACAATTACAGATCAATTAGGCATGGTGCATGGACTGAAACCTCCAAACAGGCATCTGGATACTCACTAAACTTGAACTGCAATGAAATTCCTCAAGCAAACATCCCCACAGTTTTGATCTTACCATAGCTTAGAGGTGATAAACAAATCTTCACGCTTCACTGTACCCTCTTCGAATAGCTTTTGCAGCGCCAGACCAATCTGAATTTTTGTAAAATTGGAAGATGTTACGTTTTTCTTACTCCAATTACTGCTACTCAAATTGAATCGAGACATCATTGCAAACAACATGCAATTGTTTGCGTTGGAGCTGTAAATGTTGTTCGTGAATTCTGAATGTGATGCTTGGAATGCAGGAGCGGTTACCTCCTTCTCGTTGCGGTAAGCCCGGGCACAATCGATGTGTCGGTACCCTGCCTGCAAGATTCGGAAGCAATTTCGCATTCGTGATTCTCGGAGGAAACAGGATCACCAAAATTCAGCAACCGAGAGTAGACAGAGGGACTACTGCGGCTGTAAAACATAATCTGAAGAAATCAAAGCACGTAGGAGGTAGAGATGGGGGCGAGGGGACGCTGTGCGAACCTTGACGGCGGCGTAGACGGAGTCGCCGACTTCTTCAGGCTTGGACTGCCAGGTGCCGAGCCCCACCGAGGGGATCTCGGCGCCGGTGTTGAGCACGAAGTGCCTCGCCATCTGCGACTCACACACACGCACTGATCGATGGAGTGACGCACACTGAGAGCGATCGAGATTGGAGACGAGGGAGCGGTGCGTGCTGGTATATAGCTAGGGCGGCCGCGCCGGCGACGCTGGCTGGAGGCGGGCGGTGTGATGGGTTCGTTGGGGGGGCTTCTTCGCGGTGGTGGCAGTTACTAGGATGGTGCCGTGCTGCGGCCGATGCCAGTATGCCACGATACACTTGTAGCTAATCTTGATTTTTCTCTGCAAAAGGAAATCCAAAAGCTAATCTAAACATTATGTATGGAAGATACGGTAAGTTATTAATCATCGGGTACTACCCTTTTCGCTCGTGCCGTCCGCTGGATATGATCGGCGAGTCCGTCGTGAAGAAAGAAGTGGGGAAACCTTTTTGTCGATATCGCAACGTACTTAGTCCTAACCTTTGGTAACTACATACACATAATGGCCGTGCTTTTTAGTTCCGGCAAAATAATTTCAAAAGGAATTTTTCTGCATGAATTACTAAATAAAGTTTATTTACAATTTTTTTTTTGAAATGAGTGTAACTTTGCGCGACGAATCTAATGAGCCTAATTAATCCATGTTTTGCTACAATAATACTATAATAACTATCCTCTAATCATGCAACCAAAGGCCTAATTAGATAAGTCTCGCGAAATAGTCCAATGTTCTGAAGATAATTTTATAAACTGAATTTATTTAATACCCTTGATTAAAGAGGCTGGCAAAATTTTACCCACGTAAAGAAACACGGTCAATAAGGCACCTAACGTAAGGGGACGGAACGAACCTGCATTATTTGAGGCAGTGGGTCGTGACTCGTGACTGTACTAAGAGGGACGCGATTTGGTTGAGCCTAACAAGGGAACGGCCGGAGCTGATAGTGTTAACAAATCACCAAATAAAGCAACACGGATGCTACGATACTATCACCACTCACCAGTAGCAGTGCTTCCAGACTTCATCGCGTAGGCAATTAGACACCAGCTTTTCAAAAAGAGAAAAAGCACCACCCGGCTAAGCAGTGACGACATACATCATGAAAATAAAACACATTAACGTTTCAGAAACCAGAAAGCAATTGCCGAACTCCAACCGGGGCAGTTTACGGTTCAAAATATTTTCGCAATTCTTACGGAGTGAATGGCAATACATTTGCCACCCAGCCTGGCCTACCGTGCATCGTGCTCGTGTAACAACATTAAACTACCCTCGGTGATATATCTCACCACTGTTACATGTTTGAGTTCTCGTTCATGAGAAAAATTGACGAAAAAGGACAGATACAGACCACTAAGTTAGCTCCTTCAGTTCGGCAGACGGGTTTAAAATGGTAAAAGTATGTCAATTTCGGACGATCAGACCAAACAGACGAAGCCCAAACAAGCGTGTGCCATCAATTTCGGATGCTGCAGTAAACTGAGTAGCCCGCAGCTAATGAACTTTTCCATAATTCTCACGTGTAAAGAAATATAACTTGAGGCGGCAAACGGAACATACAAAGCATATACTCCCTCCGTCCCGCAATAACGGGCCATTTAGCATTCAAATTTTGTCCCACAAAGAATGTTCATTTAGCTTTTAGAGACGCACACATTAATACAAAAGTACATAGAGAAACATAAAAGTGCATAGAGAAATACATGGAGCCAATCAAATAGCTAGTTAATGCTACTTTTATAACTCCAATGAGGGGTAACATGGTCATTTGTCATGACTACTAATTTGTCTGATATTTTTCAAAACGGTCTATTATTGTGGGACGGAGGGAGTATATAATAATAAGCAGACCACGCACTCCATATTCTAAGAGCTCCACCAGGACCACCACAATGGTTAAGAGATGCCATTGGTTTTTTTAGAAAAAGGAAGTCTCTTCCCGCCTCTGCGTTACCGCACACAGCGTTTAAAATTATTACATAGTTTTGGACATATTGTCAATCAAGGGGAGAACACAGAAAAATTATAAAGTATGACAAAGTCTATTATTATGTTTCCATCCATGAGAAGCGAACAGCTCCATCGCCGTAGTCTCTAATGCTCTGCTCACTTTCTTGAATGTCTCCTTTGTCTCTTCGTCATGCTGCAGCAGTGACCAAAATCGCAGCCAATATGCTCCCCTGAATATAAACGTTTGTGATGGCATCACAAAGAGTTCGTAATACGAACCGTTTGTGATGGGGGTCATCACAAACGGTTCGTAAACCATGTCTTCCCATTCATCCAACTTATCTCCCACTAGTGCTCTCCTAAAAGAGATATTTAGTGGCGTTGAGGACATAATCTTCGCTACTGTATCATGCCGATTATTCGCAATGTTATAGATTGTGGGGTATAAGTCTTTGAAACGTCTATTGCCAACCCATGTGTCTTCCCAAAACCTTGTTTCTGTTCCATCATTTATTTTGAAGGAACCACAATTTAGAACCATATCCTTTATATTCATCAGGCCCTTCCAGAAATGAGAGTCATTAGGTTTGATGCTCACTTGTGATAAGGTTTTAGAGCTTAAATATTTATTCCTAATCAGAGTTTGCCAATTCCCATCTTCGTTGAGTAGTTTTATAATCCATTTGCTCAACAAACATTGGTTCTGAACTTGGAGGTCAATTATTCCAAGTCCACCCTGATCTTTAGGCCGGCACATGATGTCCCACTTGGCTAGGCGGTATTTCTTTTTATGATTGTCACCCTGCCAGTAGAATCTAGACCTATAATAATCTAGTTTTTGAAGTACACCTTTCGGTATTTCGAAAAAGGACATCATAAACATGGGCAAGCTGCTAAGCACTGAATTTATGAGGACTAATCTGCCTCCATAGGATAAATGCTTTGCTTTCCAACACGTTAGCTTCTTTTCGAATCTCTCTTCGATGCATCTAGAGATGCCATTGGTGTGATGGTGTTCGTGAGCAACCGCATCCTGCCCTGTCGGCAGTTAACCGGAGCGGCGACAGAGGCTCATGCCAAGAGAAGCAATGCCAGACTGCGCACAGGGAATCAGGGAGCATAAATCAATGAAAGCGCTAGCAGAATCAAGTCGTTTATGATAAAGGTACAGGATAGCACTTGAGCTCTCGATCACCGTACTATAGAGGATTGGACCCGAGCTCTGGAGCACAGGGCCAGCATTTTCTAAGCGCAAATTTGGAGATGTAATAGAACTGACGGCCCTAATGTATACTACGTTGCTTGCTGCTTGATATCACCCCAATGGCCCCATAAGCACTCCTAAATCTCCCCGTCCCAGAGATCCTCATGAGTCTTGTAAACGCTCAGCGGATTGACGGCGAAGTTTCCTCTAAGCAGCTTAACCTGTAGGTCACAAGAAAAGATTGTCAGACACATTTACATTTCAGACGATTTTACATGGTCGCACCATTTTATCAACAAAAAAAAATATGCTTTTGTGAAATGTTGAGGCGAGAAAGAGTATTGCAAAATGTTGAGGTGTTTAAAAGTTTGAAATTTAGATGATGAGTTATAGTTGATTGATTAAAACAATCTAGAAAACTCTGATATAGTTTTAGAGAAGGGGGGAAAAGGAAATTTATGCTTGCTACAAACCTCACGCTGCATGAAACATTGGAAAAAGGCATATTGTGGTATGCGATAAACTATGCTGTTATTTGCATAGTGAACCTATTACCACAAATGCTACTTAATTCCAAGTAAACAAGAGCTAAGTCGCCGAAGGAGATTTACACATGGATTTGTTTATCAGGGTAAAGCCTGTCGTCTTCTATCCCATAATGTTTTGTAACTATCTTCAACAAATAGTAATGCCATGGAATTTTTTCCCAATTGAAGTAATGTAAAGAGTAACTAATAAATATTTACCTGCTTAATCTCGGAGAACTTTACAAGCAAGTCGTCAGGAATAGACCAATCATAGACGTCAAGGTTTTGCTTCATCCTTTCCTCATTTACACTCTTTGGTAGCACGCTGTGACCCATCTGAATGTTCCAGCGCAGGGCCACTTGCGCAGGAGTTTTTCCAAGTTTCTCTGCTACCGATATAATGATTGGTTCTTTAAGAACATTACCATTCATCAAGGGTGAGGCGCCAAGTGGTGAGTAAGCCTGCAAAACATAAATGCAAAAATCATAACAAGAAGAGATAAACTAGCAGTAACAAATCAGTTCCATGAAGTGATAAATAAATATAAAAGGCATAATGCAAGTCATTCAGGCTTTTGTTTAGTGATTCAGGAACATCTTCTGGAGTATGATGGTCATTCCTGGAAACATTGTCAGATACAGATCAATTAGACCTGAAGGAATATAAAAATCTCCAAACAGATATCTACATAATCAACTTGAATTACCCAAAAAAAGGGAGGAAACTGTGAAGAATTGTCTACAGCATTCTGCAAACTTTAAGCTTACCACAACTTAGAGGTGATAAACAAATCCTCACGTGTTACAACACCCTCTTGAAATAGCTTCTGCAGCACCAAACCAATCTGGATAATCCAAAAATGGATGTTACACTTTCCTTACTGCAATCGATACCCAATCTGAATCGAGATGAAACTACACACGAGCGTTGGGTACGGTGTATAAGAGGGTTAAATGTTGCTGGTGACTTAATCGCCCCATGCCAAAGCACTAATTGTCAAGAATTTCTTCACTACAAGTTCAAAATCGTATTAGTGCATTGGCAACATTTTGCCCATACAAATGACGAAATGCTTGAACACAGGTACAAAGCTCATATCATAATGACACGTTTCTCAGACATCCCTCTTCAGTTCTCGTAGAATTTGCGTCAAACTATTTAACGAAGTGCACAGAAACAGCGGGATCAGAAATCAGAATGGATGTAATCTATCGTCAGGCATGCTCGGAATGATTCAGAGCTTCAGAAAAGAAAACACAGTTACCTCCTTTTCGCTGCCGTAAGCTCTGGCACAGTCGATGTGCCGGTACCCCGCCTGCACAATAGGAAAAGAATGGCACGCATTCTTGTGGAGAAAAACAGCAGCAAGGAGGGGAGCGCTGTGTGCGGACCTTGACGGCGGTGTAGACGGCGTCGGCGGCGCCGGCGGGGTCGCCAAGCAAGGTGCCGAGCCCCACCGAGGGGATCGTGGCGCCGGTGTTGAGCACGAAGTGCTTCGCCATCTTTCCTCCGCCGTCGGTCGGGCGTCGGGCGCTCCAACCACACCCACCGCCCGAGAATGGAGGAAGGAAGCTAGAAGCCGAGGCGGCGGACGCAGCGGTGGCGATGCTCCGTGTCTGCAGCTGTGTATGGACGGAAGGGCCGGCTCCGGCACGGGCGCTGGGCAACGACAGATTTGGTAGAGACCCTTGTGCCAACTGCCAAGTACTACCCCATACCATGACGAAGGACGCCGCCCCGTTCCTTTGGCTGGTGGCTGCCGCTGGTTTTTTTTACTGGCTGGTTGGTGGCTGGTGGCTGGCGCTGGTTTTCGTTGAGAGAAAAACGCTGTTGACTCGCTGGAAACAATCCAAACGAACAGCAGTGTCGACTTAGGCCAGTCTCAGCAGGATTTTATGGAAGTTCCATGACATTTCATGCGCTGATGTGGCAGAAAAAAGAGCGGAGAGTTTCATAAAATATGACCATAAAACTCATCCGTCACGATTACCTACCTTTTAATTGTGCGATGAAACATTGCACTAAGACCAGTCTTAGCATGCTTATCTTTACATGACAACGAACAGATGTTTTAAAACTTGATGGCAATTTGTCGAGCGCGCGGACACGAAAAATAATGGTCACATACGTAATCTTCGCCCTGTTCGTTTGGCTGGTGGCTGGCGCTGGTTTTTGCTGAGAGAAAAACATTGCTGGCTGGTTGGTGGCTGGTGGCTGACGCTGATTTTCGCTGAGAGAAAAACACTGTTGGCTTGCTGGAAACAATCCAAACGAACGGGGTAAAGTCGCCGGTGCTGCCTCCCGCTACGGATTAGCATCCGAGGCCGGCAAATCTTTTACTATGTGAGATTTTAAATGTCTAAGTCTTGTTCGTTTGACTTATATTGATGGCTTATATTGATTATTATGAAAGAAAAATATTATTAATTAATGGCTTATGCTGATTCATTATGAGAGAAAAATATTACTTATGTGAACGTAGAGACTCGGCGAAAGTGACTCGCGAATGACCATCGAAGCGCGACTGATGAAGTGCTACGCCGGCCGAATTTCAGGTTAGGCTAGCATTTAGCATGACGACCACGCACGCTGATCGTAGCACCGAACCACCAAAGCAAACAGAGTGCTGACTACTCCCTCCGTATCGAAATGTTTGTCGCCGTTGACTTTTTCTACAACTTTAACCATTCGTTTTATTCAAAAAATTATCACAAATATACATAACGGTAAGTTAAGCTTAAAATACCTACAATGGTAAATCATGTGACAAACAAAATAGATGGTACTTGTATACTATTTTGAATAAGACGAATGGTCAAAGTTGTAGAAAAAAGTTAACAGCGATAAATATTTCGATACGGAGGAAGTATTTGGCTATCAGTAGTGAGTCACGACAAACTTCTGGTTGATCTTTAATCTTTACAAAAAGTAAAATATACCGACGATTTTTAAATTTGTCCCGATGTGTCATCTAGATCCTCAAACTCTCAAAATACACATTAGCATCCATCAACGTAAAGGGCCTGTTTAGTTCCTAGGGACTAAAATTAAGAGGCTAAATTTTAGTTCTTTAGGGACTAAAATTGCTGTTTGGATCCCTAAACTAAAAGGGACTAAAGTTGCTTTAATGGCTTGCTCAAAGACTATTTTACCCATGGACTAAAAGGGAACAAGTGGGCCGGTGGGTGGGAGGAGGGGCATCCAGTGGAAAAGTGGTGGTTTTAGTCCCTATAAGCTCCTCTTGTGTAGCTAAAGAGTTTTAGTCCCTTTTAGAAGTTTTAGTCTCAAGGGTTTGGATCTTTAGCCCATTTTGGGACTAATTTTAGTCCGTTTTGCTTTTAGTCGGTGGAAAAACATCCCCTAAAAGGAGTATCAACGTAGCGATCTCAATCATCGTGTTTAGTAATACTAACAGTACAAAAATCAGATTAGAAAAACTTGAGATATATGAAGATACAATTCTGAAATGTCCGTAGCTTACAATATTTTTTTTGAACGAAATGTCCGTAGCTTACGATAGCTCCCATCGCTGATGGCGATGCCGACGTGCCGTCGCCTCAACGCTCGATTACAAATTTACAACTCCGTGATCATGAATCGTCCAGCAGTTCATCATGAATGGCTGCAGGTTCAAAAGGAAAACTCTCACGTACATATAATTTTGTTAGTCAATACACGCTCGAGAAGATGATACCAGTATCTTTCAACAATTTCTCTCGCCCTAGTATTGGCGCTGATGAGAGGTTGTGATCCTCTTCTCCGTCCATTGGATGCCAAGTTGAGCGTGGACTGGCTTACTGACAAAGCAATTGTCACTGTCAGTTGACCCAGAGACGCACCCAGATCATCATCATTAAACTCAAGCAAGTAAGCAATCCACGTCTGCCTCTTCCTCCTGCGGGCTCGGCCGGCGGTTAACCGGCCCGTCCTCCTGCAGTCGCAGATCGCTTGACCCAAAGCCTTGCGCCAACGTCTCGTCGCCACCGATCCCAGAAATTAAACGCGCCACTTTTCTTTTTCTCCGTGTCCCGTTCACCACGACGTCGCTAGTTCTCTACTCCGCCGATCTTTGAAAGTTTCCAAATCCTTCTCATTCCAAGAATCCAAGTCCCCGCACCAGCTTTTCGCCGCTCTTTCGCCCACGCCGCGTCGCCGCCCACCGAGACCCGCACGCATCCTCATCGGCCGCACATGGCCGCCGACCGCCAAAGCGTCATCTTTTGATAGGCGGCCACCGGGGAGATGACGGAGATGGCCGGTTGTCCCGGGACGCCGGGCGGCCTGGTGCTGCGGGCGGGCCAGTTTGTCTTCGCCGCCGCGTGCATCTGCGCCATGGCCTCCGCTTCCGGATTTACTACCTACACCGCCTTCTGGTACAGCCCCACCCTGCCTTGCACCCTCATGTGAATCCCTGTTTGCTTGTAGCGCCTATATAGTGGTGAATATTGGATATTCTGTAGGAATATTGCGATTAAGGCTGTTGCTGTGGTACGGGATCTGCGTCTTTGCGGCATGGTTATTCCTTAATCTGCCTCATTACTTGCTTTTAGTTGTTTGTGTTGATCCATCTTCAGTGTTAGGCGCGTGGATGCGTCAAGGCAATCTGATTCCCCGTGGGCGTCTTATTCTTTATTCTTAATGGAATACTCATTTGCAAGATGACTAATTTGTTGATGCGATTTGTGCATTTGGGAAAACTGAATGAAATATGTATGTGCCTCAAAGTTTAGGATCTAGAACGGATTGATCGATTGACCAGCACTAGAGTCTGCGAGGGGCATTCACTGATCCACTAGATTTTTATGAGTTTATCCTTTTGCGGGAATGTCAAGTTGCTTAACCATACTTTCTGCTGAATATTCTTATAAGGAATAAATTGAAATTTTGTCTCTTTGAAGTGCCAAGTATAACAAGGCATTCCTATAAAGGTTTAACAAAGTATTTGGGTAGTTCATTGCAACTGATATGCTATTTTATATGCCCTTCCTGTTCAGCTTGACGAGTAGCATGCACTCTACCAAATTTAGATGTTGGCTATAAACTCCATATGTGCATTTGCGGCATGCTATCTGGCAAGTTCGTGGATGAAAAAAATCTGGTTCTGCAACCATTTTTGACCATGTAGTGGCAAATTTGTTGACATCAGGGCATTACCTTTCATACTTTCTTTTAAGTTAACATGGTTTCTGATTGGGTAACTGATTTTTTCCACTGCTATCAAATTTCAGCTACTTGGTTGCAGCTATGGGACTACAAGCGCTGTGGAGTTTGGGGCTTGCATTTCTTGATTGCTATGCCTTGATATTGAAAAGAGATCTCCAGCAGGCTTTTTTCATGAGCTTGTTTGTTGTTGGTGATTGGGTAACCGTTCAAGACATTTCTTATCCATTTATACATTATTCAACCTCTTTTGTTTCAGCTACCATCCAAGTGGTCAATTACCATATTCTATAATTACATTGAGTATCAATTTTTTCTGGCAGTATTTTCAATATATTAATCATATCACCCTAGATATCTATTCCTGCAGCATGTGGAGACATGTTAGGCATTCCACGATTCATGCTCTGTTTGAGATATGTCCATATTTCTTTGGAAGGTTTTTGTCCGTGTTTCGTGTTATGTATATTAAGAGACAATTATCCCATCTTTTGTTAGTTCTTTGCAGACTTGTAAAATCTCAGGTACACTATGCAAATATGTAACACATAGGCCTTGCTTTACATGTAAATGAAGTCAAAGCTGTTTTTCCTGGTTTCATTTTGGAGTCATCCAAATCATCGTCGGTACCAATTTGAACCTGAACTGAAACACGTGTGAGATTGTGTTCTACAAGTAATTTCTGTGGTTTTTATGCACATTTTTTTGTGAACAATAGTATCATATCCATGTTGATATTGAATATCATTTTATGGAACATGTTATACTGCTGATATTGAAATTTTGAAATGTTGATTCAGAAGTCCTGAAAGATTGCTCAATATGATGCAGGTGACAGCAAT
Organism: Echinochloa crus-galli; assembly: GCA_900205405.1. Lineage (NCBI taxonomy): Eukaryota > Viridiplantae > Streptophyta > Magnoliopsida > Poales > Poaceae > Echinochloa > Echinochloa crus-galli. Next base: position 961,772 of record OAMR01000006.1, on the reverse strand, counting down.
TCTTTCATTTGCTGCAGCGTGCTCAGCAGGAGGTGTAGTTGTACTTTTTGAAAGAGATGCATACTTCTGCAGGAGGGATCCCCAACTCCCTTGTGGAAGATTTGAAGTTGCAACTGCATTTGCATTTCTTTCTTGTGCATGTAGTGCTGCGTCTGCTCTTGTAGTATTTTGGCTCCTTGCTTCGTTCTGAATAACCTTGTGTAAGCTCTATCTGTAATGCCTCTTTGTATATGAGTTCATTTTTTTTAGTCAGACCACACAATAAAAATTCTGAAAATTTCTGGGAATAGAGCTCAATGCTCCCTTTTGTGCATGAATATTTGTCCCATTTCCAACAGCATACATTTTTTCAAATGCTTTGGATCAGCAAGTTCTTTTCTAACAGAACTCTTTTTTTTTGTATTTTGGACAAAGAATAGCTTGGTTCCTAGAATGATTGCTGCTAGTTAGTTTCTTCAGTCATAACTTACTGGTGTCAATTTCGAACCCATGTTGCCCTGGAGAATGACACATCGAGTGACCTTTAATTTCCCCATTTCATAGCATAAGTCCTTGGGTGGTTTAATATGACATGGACACAGATCTAACAGATCTTCCAAAGGGTCCAAAGACAAGGATTGCAACGGAGAGGGATCATTTCAATTTATTACCTCATCATAGGCATTTATCCCAACAAGAAAACAGGAGAAGGGGATACAAATTTATGTGGCTGCGTTTAGCAGTCAGTCCACTGTCCACTGGATGCATTATGTAGTACTATGTCTATAACCAATTCTGAAGCCAATCTGGTAAATAATTCGATTCCAATTCACGATTTCTCGGAGGCTCATTGCTCATGGCAGGAGAAATAGCGTGATGTGAACTCCTAATTATGTTGGCTACAATTACATTGCCGACTGTTTAACTAAATTGGTTGGGACGCCTGCAGCTGGAGTTTCAGAACCAATGTCAGTCACTCGTCAATGAATAGCCAGTGCAGAGACAAAACAATACATGAAGTCGTGATCATTTACTTGCAGTATCACTTGATAACAAATTGAGTATCCCATGCATTAGGTCGTGGTTCCAACCTTTTACTGAAACTAAGAACGTAGTTCTACAGATAGCATAGCGCGTCACAGTAGCCTTCAGAAGCTGGTCAAAACGGGGACCCGCGTCTACGCTCACCAGTCACCAGCAGCACTAGTCTCAAAATTATTTTTAAAAATTAGAGACAAAAAGGTAACCAAGAGTTGGGAGCCACAGAAAAGGCTCACCAGTCACCAGCACCACTAGTCTCAAAATTATTTTTAAAAATTAGAGACAAAAAGGTAACCAAGAGTTGGGAGCCACAGAAAAGGCAGTCGACCGACAGTATATTCATTGTATCAAATGATACATATGCATAATATTCAGTTACATCACCATTCTGTGTACATTTCTACTGAATAGCATTTAGCAATTAGCACACAAACCGACTTAAGTGTACTCAAAGCTAATCTTTTTCTCAACTTATTCTTGCTATGTTATTGAACTTCCGCAGACACCGAGAGTCCAAAACCTTGTAACTCGAGAGCACAATCACTTGTGATTTGTGACTCATGATTACACACTGAATTTTCCAACATAGAACAAGGATACATTGTTGATAATTTAACAAGAGTATGTATCAAGCTGTTTGCACTAGGATGAAGACACCAAGAGATATCGTTTATAAAAGGGGGATTTGCAATCCTCCCTTGGTCAAAGAACTTAAGAATGTACTGTAGCTAAAACTGGATGGCTCACATAACGATCTCAGGCTTCAAGATGCTTGACTTGATCTCTTTGTGTGGGAGAACAACACCGCCGTTGCTGTATACCTCATCGCATACATGAACATCCTCCCCCAGGATAGTCATATTCTCTATCCGTGCCCATTGTCCAACAGTTGAGTGCCAACCGATAATGCTGTTTGAAATGCAAGCGTGCTTCTTGATACGCACACCACGCATGACAGTGCAGCGGGAAAGCCTCACGCCATCCTCCACGACACATCCAGGTCCAATAGCTACATCAGGACCAATCAGACAACCCTCTCCAATCTTGGCACTCTCATGCACCAGGACATTGCCGACGACATGTGCTCCAGTAGCAAGCTTGGCAGCTGATTTCTTCCTAAGTGAGTCTAGGTAAAGACGCAAACCAGTTATGTAGTCCCTGGGCTGACCAACATCCATCCAAAATCCTGGAAGGACCATCGCGTAGAGCTGCTGATCAGCTGCAATTTGAGGGAAGACTTCTTTCTCAATTGATGTTGGCCTCAGTTCAATACGGTCAAGGACAGATGGGTTCAGCAAGTAAATCCCAGCATTGATCTTGTTGCCCACAAATATTTTTGGCTTCTCCACAAATCTCTCCACCCTTCCAGTTGCCTCCTCCATAACCACAACACCATACTTTGATGGTTCATCCACCTATATTAAAAAGAAAAGTCAGCTCACGCATACAGGTTAATTCCACAAGACAAGAAAGTGCCCAACAAGAATTTACCTTAGTGACCATAATTGTTGCCTCACAACCATGGCTCTTGTGAAATTTGATGAGTTCAGCAAATGGATATTCACTTATGACATCACTGTTGAGGACAAAGAATGGTTCGCCAGATCCATCTGCGAGCTTGTCCCTTGCTAGAGCAAGAGGGCCAGCAGTTCCTAAGGGCTCTGTTTCCTGAGAGCATGTAATTGTGATGCCAAGCTTATCCTCAAAGTCCTTCAAGAAGTTAATCATCACCTGAAAGATACAGATCACACCAATTAGATCATAGAAGTTAAACAAGTGTGACAGTGTTAAAAGAAGAATGATCTGTTATTTCTACCTCTGGGCGGTAGTTGATGGCTAAAACCACCTCAGTGACCCCAACTTCTTTCAAAGCTTCAATCTGCACATAATGAACAAGTTTTAATTCCTCCAACCATGTTTCTTCTTCTTCCACACATAAAAAGAGCACTTTGTTGAAGTTTACATATGTACTGGACACAAAGCAAAATTCCTAGAGAAGATATCTGTTTGGAGAGGAAATTATGATGCAACATACAAATAATGATTTTCCCAAGTTGATAAACAAATCCTAAAATGATAAAAAGAGAGGTCACTACTAAGGAAAGTAATAGTTGCATGGCTAAATTGTTTCGGAGCTAACTTCAGGCACAGGACATTCAAAAGCTCTGAATGATTGGAGTTTTTTTTGTGTTTTTTCTTTTTTTGCGAACGATTGATGTTTAAATGATGTAGACTTGGGTTCAAAAATACCAAAGGAACTACAAGTCTATAACCACATCTCCTTATATTGAGCACATTATTAATTTCAAGGTGACTGAAAACAAACTAGAAAAAAAAATGGTGCTCATGCCAATAGGCATAAGCAGCACGGAGTACTGATAAAAGAAGAATATACTATTCTATCGGCGTTAGGAGTACTTACCTGATGCAGAATCATGGGCTTGTTTGCAAAATCAACAAGGGGCTTGGGGAAACTGAGAGTCAGAGGGCGAAGGCGGGTTCCGAAACCCCCAACAAGAATGAGCGCCTTCATGGTGAAGCACTTGCTTTCCTTCCTCCCTAAATCCCTGTTGGCCACATGTCACAGATCAAATTAAATCAAGAAGAAGGGGGAAAACAGAAAATGCGTGCGGCCGATCTGCAGCACGGGGCTTAGCTGAACCCTCCAAACTATTTTGGCAACGCGCCCTAAGCTGACAACCGAGATCAATCGATCTCGCGCGCCGAGGAAGGGGAGCCTTCCATCTATCTCGCAGCCAACAAATCCGCGACTAACGGAACGGAGAGAGAATCCGAGCAAGCTCGGACTACTTGCGAACAGAAGAATAGAATTACCACGAGAAACGGGGACGGCGGGACGGGATTCGGCGCGCTCGCGCGGCGCTCTTCCTTGCGTCCGCCGGTCGCCTCACCTCGCGTCCTCGCCTTCCGGCCTTCCCAGCAAAGAGGGGCACCACCAGACCAGACGAGACCAGAGGCGCTGCGAGAGGCTGCCGGCCTGCCGCTTCTGGCGATTCGGCTTGGCTGGCTGGGCTCAGAGGCCCAGCGCCAGCGTCAGGGTCCCGATTTATAGGGCCCACGGCCTTCCACCCCCGCCCTTTTGACCCCACTCGCTGCCGCCACGTCACACGTGCCGCGCTGGCCTTCCCCTCTCCGCTCGTCCCACGTCGGACCGGATGTTATTACCGGCGTCCGCAACGATGCCACTTTTCCGTGGCTGGCATTCGCGAGTCACTTGCGCCGTCGGCGTCGACGAGACATCGCCGTCGCCGGCTTTGTGTTGTGCCCAGCCAAGCAAGCGAAGCAACCTCCTGCGGTTTCCGTGAACGGCGTCGGGTTTTGTCCATCACAATTCAGTAATTCACAAAACGGCGTGTTTTTCTCCGGCCGGAGCCGCCACACGTTCCTTGCTCGACGGAAAGGAGGCTCTTTGCTTCTTCCCCGGTCCAGGTCACCATGGCCACTTTCCTGAGACCAAGGCACCGAGCAGCGAGCATCTTGTCTGCCTTGTGTATTTTGTGAGCTGGAGTGAAGCCGAGCTGAAGTGCTGAAGAAGCGCGGCTTTTTTTCTAACCAAGTGCTGGTAAGGTATCCCAGCCCACCAACGAATTCGGCATATTCTACTCGCTGATTCCTCAACGCCATGGACCACAAGGCTAGAGCTGCGATTATCTTATCCGATGCGGCCATAACGTCGGGCACGCACCTCCTGATGCGTCGCGAAACCCGGCAGATCTCGGGCTTTTCTGAGGTCAAACCTGCTGCAGTGTCGGTGAATCCAAGGAACCCGCCGGGTTGCTTGCTGAGACTGAGAGCAATTGATCTGCGACCGACGGGCTATGATGGACGGATCTCGGTGGAAACGCAACGTGATACGCGTGGCGGGAAGTGGCGCTGATTTCCTCTGTATGTTTATTCTGAAGTACTAGTCCTAGTTTTCATCTGTGGCGCCATTGTTTGAACTCTGAACTAGCTAAATAGTACTCCTTACTGCATTTTTCAGTGATCCTTCTTTGAGCTTTGTTAGATCCAGCCTGACTGGTCTAGGAGCTGGGAGGACCACGAGTGGATATGCTGAAATTTTGAGAGTTTGTCAAGATGCACTTGGAAGGCAAGGCAAGGCGAATTTTCTTTCAGAAGTTAACATGAAAATTTTAGCAACAATGCACCCTCCGCTGTTCTGAATCTTCTTTTTAAGCTCCGAAACAACTCTCTCTTTTATGGACTCCTGGCCCATTGGGCTTAATTTTCTTGGGGCATGGAACTCGTGGACATACTTATTCTAAAGCTACCCTAATGTCCGGCATTCCATAGAGTAGAGAACTCGTAGGCATACTCAACTGACCCAGCAAATATGCGTCGTGGAAAAGAAAAGGACTAGTCAATTTCCCCCCAAAAAAATGGTAGAAGTAATCATCGTGTGCGTCCAGGACGAGATATAGTTGGCGGAACCACTGTTTTCGCAGCTTAATTGACCCTGTGTTGCGCCATTGTTTGAACTCTGAATAGCTTAATACTGTATTTTCAGTTATCCTTCTGTGAGCTTTATTAGATCCAGCCTGATTGTGCTAGGAGCTGGGAGGAGCACAGGTGAATATGTTGAAACATGGCATGTCTCCGTCTAGGATACGTCTGGTCTCAAGTTGTGAAATTTTGAGGGTTTATCAAGATGCCCTTGGAAAGCAACCTAACGTGACTTTTTTTTCCTTGACAGAAATTAACAAGAAAAATGTTAGCAACACCGCAGCTCTGCATCTTCTTTTATCTCCGAAACAACTCTCTTATGGATTCATGGCCCATTGGGCTTGATTTTCCTCAACTGGCCCAACGAATATGGGTCGTGGAAAAGAAGGACCAGTATATTTTCTCAGAAAAAAATTGACAGAATTGACCATCATGTAAACGAGATAATCATTGTCTGCAACACTGTTTTCGCAATAATAGTAGTATATTACATACTTGTGCTGTTGCGCACAAACAGGCTATTGGTTACCTGTTTACTTTTCACACAACAAAACACTTGATGTTTAACTTGCAAAGCTTCCTTTGAGGCTTATGCCTGATTAACAAGCTCTAGCAACAGAGAAAAAAAACATAAAAGCTAGTACTAGTATATCGCAGAACCTGAAAACCAGTATGTTCGTTTCCAGTTGGTACTATTGGTCGCTGCTTGTCACCAAATCTGCCACTTTGACCACCAAATTGACGATCCTACGCTCGCCGGCGCAGCGTCGAGCATCGGAGTGGAGACGCCCGCGCGGTGCAGGTAGTGACGACCTCAGATTGCACAGACGCCGCACAGAGCTCCTGGCTCTTCTCGTCGCGGTGTCGCCCGTCGGAATCACCCGGCAGGAGCACGTACGACGACGCCGGCGAGGGCTCATCGGAATCAGCAGAGATCAAGCCGCCGAAGGAGGCCTGCCCTTCTTCCTTGTACTGCGCTATGACCTTGAAGATGAACGGGATGACGCCTTCCATGGGATCGGATGAGAAGAGCAAAATAAAGACTGCTAGAGCGATTTTGAGAAATCTCAGAAGCTACTTGCCAGTGACTTTTGAATCGGTGGAGCTGCTGGATAATGGATATGATGATGAGTAGTGTGCCAAGGGCGCTCGAGGGATGACGGGGTATAAAAAGGGCAGGTAAAGTCTCCATGGAAAGTGACATGGACACCTAATCCAATAGCCCATCAAGAAAGACTTTGGAAAGTACTGTTTGAACTGAGACCGACTGGAACCCAAACAATGGATCCAATACCGCTCTGAATGTTAACAGCGTGCTGTTCGTTCTCTTGCTGACACGCACCTAGATCTTGATGTCATGATGTGCTAGTCTCGTGGATCGACAGCTCGATGGTTTGACACTTTCGTTGCCGCAGAATGCACAGCCACTGGGTTTTCAGGCAGTTCAATCCAGGAACATTTGGGGGAGAATAATGCTTGTGTAGTCTGGCACGGCGAGTCTTGCGATTGGACGTTGATCATATCAGAGCCTGAGGTGCACTTTTTTCAGAGCTCGGAAGGTTACAGCATACCTGCTCTGTGAGAAAAGAAGACGAACTCCTTCAAGATCATTATTATCTTGATGATGTCGATCGAGATCGACGGATACATCCAGACGCAATGGAAAGTTTCAACTGCCGGGTGGCGTAATCCAGAAACGTAACTAAATCCAGTGAATTCACTCGAGACGTCCGGGTCCAAACCTTTTTTTTCCCTCCCTTGAACAGAGGAGAGTGACGAGCTTATCAACACGGTGTCGCAGCTAGCTGCCAGCGCAGGATCGACGAGCGTGGCCAAGCCGCCCTTGTTTAGTTTCAAAATTGAGAGCCAAACTTTGTCTTTTTGGGATACGTGCGTACCGTAGCATTTCATTTATATGTGTGAAAAATTATCAAAAAATTGATTAATTAGACTCAAAATATTCGTCTCGCTTAGTACAATAAAAGTGTACAATTAATTTTTAGTTTTATCTGTATTTAATACTCCATACATGTACCGATATTTTGATGAGATGGAAATCTTCTTTTTGCATAACTTTACAGTGGCGGATGGAATTTGAGATCTAAATAATATGCCTAAGTGTTCAACCGTTTCCAGGTGACCGGTGGGGCTGGGCGCGGCGGAGGCGATTGCGTCGGAGGACGGAGACAGGGGTAGTACCGCAACATCCCAAATGACCCCTAAATTCTACTCCGTATGCTAATCAGCCTAGTATTAAGTCTGTATATGGATATGGGCCAGCCTTCAACTCACAAATCACAAAGTCCAACGACTTACCGACCTACGACGGTTCTTGTTTCCTGTTGGCGCACCAGTGCATGCATCGGCCTCCGCCCTGCCCGTCGTCTTTCCCTCCGCCCTCCGGGCTCCGGCCTTCGGCTTGCCGTGCGTCGTTCTCCCAAGACAGGCGTCTGCTTGGTAAGCCTCCTATCCAAATTGCATATTTACAGCATGATGACTAGATTGATCGTCTTTTTCCAAAAAAAAAAGATTGATCATGGAGGAAGGCTACCGGCGGTAGGTCTTGCTTTTTTTTAATCCATTGTTTTGTTTCGCGATTACATCGAGTGACATAATTCCTTGACCGGACCCCTTCTATTCATTCTCTCAATTGCAGTATGCTTCAATTGTGATTGTGATATCATGAATAATCTTATATATATAGCATAAGTCAAGCAATGAGTCTATTATAGTTGTAGGGGGGAATATTTTGCCCCGTTCTACACGTTTCCAATTTGCAATAGGTCTAGGTAGGATAGATTGGTGGAGGCGAGGTAGCATCATCTTCGCATAACACCCTAGGTTTAGGTTGCGGTTTAGGATAAATTGCACGCTATAGATGGCCTTCATGCCTTGCGCTTGTCTCCCCCGTACGTCGAAATCCTGCCCTGGCCGTGGAAAGCACAACCCTCGGGCCCCGGCCGTGTGTTTCTGTTGGCGCAGGCATAACGTGCGCGCGCGGACGAATTGGACTGCCGTCTGCCGACGCGGAACGGGGGCTGGAAAAGCAGCAGCAGCCGGCAGGCTTGGCTTTACTTGGGCGAAGACAGGACCAGCGTGACGGTGCAGGAGTCATGGCTGCGATGCCTGGCTCCGTGACCGGGAGCAACGCCCTCCCGGGGTCCCGGCTGCCCCGGGCCCGAGGCCTTGGCGTCACGGTCACGTACGTACGCGCCTGGCGCCTGCCCCGTCGCGCACGAGCGCGTATCTGCGTCAGCCGTCACGGCAGGGGTGTACTTTGGCCGCAGGGCGCAGGCGGAGCGCGCGTCGACTTCCTCCGGTCGTCTTGGAGCTGCCCCGCACCAGCAGCAGCCTTACGCTACGGGGCTAACGCGACGCGAGACCGCCGGTCTCTGCACGGCGGGGCGCGTGCGTGACTTGGAGGAATTGATTCTGATGTGCGACGCGCCGTGCTTCGCTCGTCGCCTCGTCGGCAGTCAGGAGAGCTGGGGAGGTCGGATGGTCGATGGGGTGAACTGGGAAGCGACAGCACAATGCCTGCCCCTCCTCCCCTGCACGACCAAACGACGACCGTGTCCAATGATCAGTCGATCTCTTGGCATGGCATGTTCAGGGACTCAGCGTGGAGGAGAGACGGGGCACGGTAAACGCGCGCCTGAAAGTTTTTCTCTGGGAGACCTGTTACGCGTGTGCAAATTCAAGAGGCTTGCCTCACGGAGACGTCTGTGTGATCTGATGTTCTCTAGCACAGTTACAAAAGAGTGGCTTGAGTTGCGCCGTTCTCATCTGCGGAACCCACAACCTTTTGCACGAATGCTGTTTTCGGATACCACGGTGACTGCAGCAGCGTCTGCAGACGCTAGCAGAACGTCTTTTCCTTCGAGAGATGCTGCTGTCTGTGCCACACGGCTCGGAAGTCGGTAGTATCTCAGATTCTCGGCATGAACCGAAAAGTTTCCCGAAACCGATCTTATCCGCTAAATGATCCCGCGGGGCCCGCCCGCCAGTGACCCGAGCAACAGCTAACCCGCCTTCTGACTCAACCACGAAAAGACTACGCGCACGCGTCAAACTGTCCCACGCGACCCCGTACCTGCCCCGCCCCGGCCCCCGACGCAACCGCGTCGTCCCCGTCCCGTCCGACCACCGCCGCCGAAACCCTACAGCCCCGCCATGGCGGATCCGCCGCCCGCGGCCGCCTCCGCCTCGCCGGCGCAATCCGACCAGCTCGCGGCCGCCGCGGCTTCCGTCTCCACCCCGCAGAACCCCAACCCTAACCCCCTCCTCTCCCCCCAAATCCCCCCGTCCCCGACCGTCTCGGACCTCTCCGCGCACATCTCCCCCCCGCAGCAGCTCGACCCGGCGGCCGCGGCCGCGGCCGCCTCGGGCGGCGGGGGATCCATGGACTACCCGCCGCGGCCGCCGCAGCTGCAGGCTATTGAGGCTTGGACCTCCACAATTAAACACGATTTTTTTTTCATCCCCTCGTGCATAGAGTCCACCATAACAGGATGATGGGTATTAGACTTTTAGTTGTGGATCATTCATGCTAGAAGCAATCTCAATAATTTAAACCGTAATTTAGTGGCTATGAGGTTGAACAGATTTCCTTTACCCATATATGCTCAATTGAAAAAGAAATGACTAGTGAACCCAGAATTTTTAATTCTTTCTAAGTTATTTACTGCTTCTTTGAGATCATGACATGGACAAAGAAAAAGACCAATAGGTGCATCTCTTGCATGTAAAGGTGGACTGGAAAGAAAATAAATTATCCAAACTCAATTAAAATTCTGTTGGCAATAATATTCATTAGCACAGTTCTACTTGTGGTTCTGAATACTTTATTATATATTGATAAAAATTGCACAATGAATGGATGGCCTCCTAAAAGGAATGACACTGCCCCGAGTTTACCTTTCAAAAGTTTGATCGGGCGAGGAAAGTATTTCATTTTAAGATGCTACAGGCAGATTTGTTTTAGTTGTGAATTATTCATGCTAGAAGTAATCTCAATAATTTGAACCTTAATTTCGTGGTTATGAGTTTGAGCAGGTTTGCTTTACCCATCTGTGCTCAATTGAAAAGAAATGAGTAGTGAATCTATAATATTTAATTCTTCCAAAGTTCCTTACTGCTTCTGTGAGATCATGAAATGGACAAAGAAAAGGACCAAAAGGTTCTAAACTTTTGGATGTAAACTTGGACTGAAAAAAATAATCTAAACTCAATTATAAATTCTCTTAGCAATAATATTCATTAATATATAGTTCTACTTGTGGTTGTAAATACTTCATTGTATTGATAAAAAAATGCACAATGAATAGATGCCTCCTAAAAGGAAGATGGCACTGCCCTGAGTATTTTTGTTCAGGAAGTGTTTCATTTTAAGATAGCTACAGTGGTTTTAATACAAGTAGAGTATTTTATTTCTTTATAGTTCTTAGAGGAAAATCAGAGTAATTGACTTTTCTTATTCCTGTAGGCAAGGCAAAAGGGCATGGTACAAGGTACACAATTGAATAATGCTAATACTGCTCAAGCGCTGCAAGGGATGCAGCCCATGGGAGTGATGGGTACTATGGGGATGAATCAGATGAGACCAAATGGAACTATCCCCTATGCTGCTCAACAACGGTTTGCCCATGCACAAATAAGGCCTCAAGCATCTCAACAAGCTGCACTATCTCCGCAGGTACTCTGACAGCTTAAGGCCTATACAGGAAAAATGAGGAATGCTGCAGTGTGTTAAGATTCTTTTTTGGAAGCACATGTAGAGTATTTATTTGTTGGTGCTGAAAGAAGTAATAGACATTCTGTTGAGGACAGTGTTTGATCTTTATTTAATCCACTTTTTGTTACTAAACTGGTTGTGAGTTGAGATTTGTGTGCCCTTATCCGTATTTCGACTATTTCCCATTAATCTGTAACAAGCCAAAATTGAACAATGCAAATGCTGAAATTGCTAAATGTTACTTATTCTTGCATAATTTTTTTAGCATTTATCATGTATCATGTAGTAGCTGTTGTTTTCAAAGGAATTAACGTAATTTTTATATGTTATTGGTTTACAGAAAGTAGCCGGTCAAGGCTTGTCGAGAACAGCGTCAATTACGGGATTAAATTCACAATTGCCTGGATCATCGCAAAATGGACAGATGGTGGCAATGTCTATGCCTCAGCAACAGCAACAGCAGCAGTGGTTGAAGCAAATGCAGCCATCCATGGGCTCACCAGTTTCTCCACAGCAACAATTTCAGCACCAACAGAGGCTCATTTTAATGCAGCAACTTCAGAAGACAGGATTGAGCCAACAACAACTTGCACAATTCCAACAACAGCATCCACATCTCAGTGCCCAACAGCTGATTCAGCAGCAACATTTTCTCCAGCAGTTTCAGCAGCAGCAATCGCTACAATCTCCAAGGGTTTCGGCATCTGGTTCGCAGAAGTCTGCGAACCTTACAGGATCACAGCCGGGTACACCTTTGTCTGGTGGAACTACGACTGGTGGAAGTGCAAGTCAGGGAGCTGAAGGAACTAGCCAACTTCTCGGGAAAAGGAAGATACAAGATTTGGTTGCACAGGTGATGTCTGTTTTCTTTCCTGTGCTCCTCAACTTCTTTGCTTATGTTATAATTCATGTTACTGGTCATGGTTTCAGAAAAATTAAAGCACACTCTCTGTTCCGTCTGGAAGAAGATTCTTATATTTAGATGAATATAATACTTTGGCATATTCTTAAATCATGAAGTCTTGTTGCAGGTAGATCCCCTAGGCAAGATTGACCCTGAGGTGGAAGATTTTCTTTTAGAAATGGCTGATGACTTCATTGACTCGGTAATTGTTTACGCCTTGCTCTTTGTTTAGAGTAATTTCCTATCAAATTCAAAACCAGAGTACCTTCATCTCTAAATTTGATCATATGTTATCTGCTGGAGAATCTTGTGATTCAGCTGACATGGGTTTGCCTTTAGGTGACTGCATTTGCGTGTTCCTTGGCAAAACATAGGAAATCATCGGTTGTGGAAGCCAAGGATGTGTTGCTGCACTTAGGTCAGTTGCTTCACCTCGCTCATGCACAAATGTTCATGCAAATGTACGCTACATCTCACTTTTCTTGTTAAATTTCAATACGATATCTTGCAGAAAGAAATTGGCATCTGTCTGTTCCTGGATTCTCAAGGGATGATAAGAATCCTCAAAGAAACTCTGTAAGATCACATCACTTTGTGAATGCTATTATTCTTCATTGACCTATCTTCTGTTGGAGCCACAATCCTTTTTCTATAGTTCCATTACCTTGAGTATATCTGCATCTGTACTATACAATAAATCCCTGGGTTCTAATCACAGTAATGTCCTGATTACCATAGTGAATTTTGTGAGCTTCTGTTGTAGGATTTGCAAGTTATTTTTTTGGTCAAAATTTGTATCCTTGAACACTATGCTCAAATAAAAGGTTGATTGAATTACAATGCTCCAACAGGTAAAGCCATCGGTAGATCCCCAACAACCAGAGAGTGATGTTGCCGGTATTAGAGGGCCAAGCAGTAAACTTATTGCTAATAATGCGGTTGGGAACCATCAAATAAGGCCTCCCATTGCAGAGCCTTCATCAATGCCGACAGTGGGCCCCATGTCAAAAGCCCCTCGCTTCTAAGTGTAATGCTGCTCTCCCTTATTGAAAGAAGAAATCATGTAAGTTAATTGAGTGAATATATGCTTTTCTTTCTAGTTTTCAATGCTAATCCTTGGTAGGGAAATGATATTTAGTTTTCCATAAGTTTGATGCCCCCACAGAAGATGTTTATGTGCATCTTCAGTTTTGCTTTACTAATGTTGCCATCGCAGTAGCCATTCAGTTTTCCAGTCGGAAGCAATTCTACATGACCCTGCAAGATTACTTGGGCCGATCCGTAGTAAAAAGCCAAAAACGAAGATTTTATAATTGTCTAGGAGTGAAGCAGCTTGTGCAGTAAAACTATGTAGTGTACGATGTGCTCTAATCATTACAGGATTGGAATAATCCAAATCAACAAACTTCTATGCTGTCCTGTATGTTGGATATTTGTTGAGTGTGTCAGTTACGTTCCTATTGTTCTCACAACTAGCCTTTTTAAGTTTTCAGGACAATCTACATGGAAACAGCCAGTAGGCTCTAACACAAGGATTGCTAGCAAATGGAAGCACAATAAATCCATGAGCATCTGTGGCAAACCGCAGATGCTTGTGTACTTACAGGAAAGCAGTTGCTGACTGACCGATCGTCTCCGACAGACCCTCTACCTGTCGTTTGTAACTTTGTTCCATTTTTTTTCTTTTTGTGCCCGTAAATGCCCCTGTCTGTTGTATATAAATGTTTTTGCCACGGGGCATTATCGTCTCCAGTTTTGATGTTGCTGTGTAGGTGAACATATAATTAATTGCATGCCGACTTATAATTAATGACGTGCAAGTTTTATGCCATTTTTGGTTTATTGAGCGTTTGTGCCCTGCCCTCGCAAAAGCATCGGACTCAAATCGGTTTTAGCAAAGGCATTGCCGCTTCAAAGCTGTATCTACATCATTTAACATCATTTTACGGTTCTAAAATACGACGCTAACAACTAAGACGTCGACTATTCAACGCTTTTTTAATATACGACGCTAACCACCAGTAAGACGTACTGGTATAAATATGCAAAGATGTGCATCATATGCCTTTGCATGCCCATCCTTGCCTTCGTTAGGGCATGTACAACGGCCGGCGAGAGCCATAGACATGCAAGGGACTTTTTGCGAAAACCCCCTCCCGCGCGTGTTGCTCGGCGGCTGTCGTCTCGTTCGGCGACGGCTTGGGCTCGTGTTCTCAGGAGACTCGACGAGGGAGGAAGCCGTTGTACGAGTCGTCGCGCGGAGACGACGCAGGAGCTGGATCCGGTGCGCGGCGCGGGGATTCGCTTGGCGCGCGAGCTTCGCGCCTTCTTCTCCCGCCAGATGAGCTCCCTCCCCTGTTAAATACTTCCTTCGTCTCGCCCATGGAACCCTAGTCGCAGTTGGTCCCGATCTCGACTATGTCGCGGCAGGCACGGAAGGAGGCGGCGGCGGCGGCGCAACATCTCCCGCGGATGGATGCGGCTCGGAGGATGTGAAATTAGCCAGGTTGCTGTTACCTATAGCAGAGCTGTTATCTAGTAATTAGCCATAGAGATGTGAAATTCAGGGGAAAGTTATTGGTTTGATGTTATTCAGGGAAATTCAGGGATAGCACTTTGATTAGATGTTATTCAGGGAAAGTATTGCCCTGCACTTGGTAAAATTCTCAGGAAAGTATTGTTCTGGCACTTTGATTAGATGTTATTCAGGAAATTTTAGGGACTTGGTAAATTTTAGATGATAATTGAAGTGAGTTTCTCTGTGCTATGATAATCTGTTTAAATCTACTGATTCAATCTTTTGCTGTCAATTGTCAATCTGTTGCTATCTATTTTGACTCTGAGTGATATTTTGCTGCTATTTAAAACCTGAGATTCTGTTATGCTCGTATACTTGCAAAATATTTGGTACATGTAGAGTGATCAAGTGAAGTCTGAATCTGTTATGCTCGTATACTTGCAAAATATTTGGTACATGAATCTGTTGCTATTGTTTCCTGAATGTGGCTTTAAAAATGATATGATAATCCGAATGTCACTTCTCTGAATGTCTGAATGTCACTTCTCTGAATGTCAGTCTGTATGTATGATAACTGTGGCTCATCTGAAAATTAGCTGGCAATCTGTATGCTAACTGTATGCTTGTCAGACTGATGCCTGTCAATCTGAATTTTAGTTCTTTTCCATACAGGAAATGCTGATGGTGCTGCCAGGTAGAATGTTGATAAGTTGAGGATGGTGTCCCGTCAGATTTTAGGATATTTTTGTTTTGCCTTATGTGAAAGTTCGTCTGAACAATGCAAGTTATCTGTTTATGTGAAATGTCGTCAGAATTTGGGATGTTTTTGTGTGCCTAATGTGAAATGTAGTCTGAACAATGCAAGCCGTCACAATGCAAGTTATCAGTTTTTTTGTGCTAATTTATGTCATCTGAAGTGCATTGTCTCATGTATGCAACAAAAATGACTACAAAGCGCAGACCTGCAGCGGCGGCGCCGATGCGGAAGGGTGCGGCGGCGGTGATGCAGAAGGGTGCAGCGGCGTCGATGCAGAAGGGTGCGGCGGCGCCGATGCAGAACAGTTCAGGCTGGGCGGCTACTCCACCACCAAGGACCTACACCGACGGAACAGCTTCTTCAACGGGAACAGCGGCGGCTTCTTCAACAACGCCGGCAGTCAACACTGGGATTTTCAATCTTCAGATCCTGCAACATGGTGCGCACTTTTGAACTTGATTGTGTGATGAAATTGCAAAAAATTGGAAGATGTGAAATTAGCCAGGTTGCTGTTACCTATAGCAGAGCTGTTGTATGCAATAAAATGACTACAAAGATCAAGTATGCACTAGATCATCATGATTTGTGTGTCAAAGAATGAATTAAACACCCTGCAGACAGCCAAACAAACAACCCATTGTATAAAGCTATCTGTTTAAGCTGTCTGTTTGGCTAAAAAGACAGCAAACTGTCTACACGGTTGTACTTGCCCTTATGCCGGCCCCTTCTATGGTGGCGAAGCAGTCTTAGAATCTGGGTTACCCTGTGGAAAATTTTCCACTAGCAATGCTGTAGCAGCATAGCCGATCCTGAAGCGTGAGCGTACCAAGTTTCAAGCATAATTGTACAGGCAACCCTACTCAACTATATACGCATGGCGATACAAGCTTTGTCTACGTTGCACACGTTGAAGAGCGCCCCGGAATGAATGAATACACATCTGTAATGCACTGCCATGTATGTACACGATGAAATGCAGCATCACCGCACCTGCACGAGCCTACATGTTCCTAACAGAATTGTCAATCTACGGTAATTTTCCTGTCAGGTTTCAGGTAGGCGACTCTGCGAGCACCAAGGTGTGCCACCAGCCGCAGGACACGTTTAGCGGGTGGTACGTGTCCACGGGAACACTGCAAGGCACGTTTCTGTCCATCGAGTCGCCGAGGCCGAGCTGCAAAAGCAAACTCAAATTTCAGAAACCGCAGTACACCTTGTAATTCATTAGAGTAAAAGGAGTCAAGTGATAACCACCTGGCCATACTTGTTCCATCCCCAGCAGAATACCTCGCCTTCATCTGCAAAAGTTTTGTAGCCCTTGTCAGATAAACCAGAAGCATTGATAAGATGGTATTCACGTCACCTTTTTTTTTCAGGTCTACTTGCATGGTTAGTAACCCAGGGATCACCGGATCAGTATGCAGCCCCCTAACCGCCTAAATGAGCGAGGGCCCTCGCCCCATCTATTCTACTCCCAGCTAACCAAGAACAACACAATGATAGAATTAAAAGAATCAAAAGAAAAATTATACTCCCAGGCTGCCTGATAATAAGTACAGCCCATGATTAAGCACACGACTATTTGATCTTGATTAGAATGAGAGCATCCTGTGATGAGGTAGCAGTAGGTTCATTTGTGATGATAGCGGCAGGTTCATTTGTGATGATGCAATCATATAATAATGTTAATTGCATGATACAAATGAAAAGAAGATTATGACTCATATATGGTATATGAGGGCAGGTTACTCATGTAGTCAGGTAAATGATGATTTACATGGTACATCTGCAGAACCCTATAGCCAACAATAGAACAACAGAAAAGTACCTGTTATAATAGCACTGTGGCGAGCTCCACAAGAAACAGATCTGGCGTTTTTATTTTCCAGGCTTGTAGCATCTACCAGTTTTGGAACAGTCTGCATTGAAATAAAACAACAGTCAAAGGCCATCATGAGGTAACTTCATGGGCAACTATGCGCAACCCTATGGACCAAACTGCATTGACTGTTAGTGGCAACTGTTAACACAAATGGCTTCTTACTTCCGCTTGATCAGAACCAGTGCCAAGCTGCCCAAACTGGTTTCCTCCAAACGAATAGACATCACCATCTACAGATGTACATACAGTGTGCCACAAACCTGCGGCAAC
>OAMR01000006.1:897750-908496 GCA_900205405.1 Echinochloa crus-galli | reverse complement strand
AAACAACGGTTTTTAATTGCCAGCCAAACAAAGAACTTGCAGCGCGGAGGTGCCCAAATGTTCCAGATTCTTTTCCGTGGGGCAAACTTGATGGTGCCCACGAAGAAGGCGGCATAGGCCGATTTACTGCTCTAGGAGCCCATCTGGGTCAGCCTCCATCTTTTTTTTTCTTGTATTTCATGTTGCAAAACCCTACCATCAACCATGTCCCAGATTTTGAGGTATTCGACCAGGACATTGTACTGATAGGGCCCCCTTGATGTCCTCCACCCATTTTCGATTTTGTAGAGCCTGGGCCATGGTTATTTTTTTGATAGCACGCTTAGGAACCGTTCTGACCAAATTTGGAGCTAAAAGGTAATTCTTTCGCATAGTGGGGTCTCAATGTTCAGTACCTTTTTGAAAAAAGTCCCAAGTAAATGGCAAAGAGAACTTTCATTTCTTTGGTGCTTGTTCTGGAGTCTAAATCTTGCTATGTTGGCAGCACAAAGCTCATCAAGATGTTGCTCATTATAAAATGCCGCTTCTGCATGTGAATGAACTGAGTAAAAAACTAGGCATTGACATGCTACTATGCTAGACAATAATCAAATGCAAAGAAAATTTCATTTAACCTGTAATATCTTCTGCAATATTTCCTTCATAAATCTCCTTCAGAGGCGGTAGAATTGGTGGCTCGGATGTCTAGAAAACAACGTAAAGAGTGGAAAGATAAGCAAGATATTTAGTGAAAACACAAATAAGTAAAGAATGACAAGAGAAACTGAAGTAAGAAATAAACACCTGAAAATGAAAGAGAACAAGTAGGCAAAGTGAATATGAGTTGAGGGACCCACTCTTTGGATCATTAATGTTTTGAGCTTTTGCCCATTCCTTGATCTGGAAGAGAAGATGATGCTGAGCATTCAGCTTACCAACAAAACATGTGGCAGCAAATAACTCTAGGCCAACTAGATCATACCAGCAAAACCATATCACCAAACCGCTCATCTAAAGTATTCACCCAGTAGAAGATTTTGGATTTAATTCGACCAGCGAAGTTGTCGATTGATATATCACAGGAGATGCCGAAGCGGTTGCTCACATATTGAAGGACTGGAACTCTTGCATGAGGAATGAACTGCATATATCCAGCAACACCTGATATTACAGTAAAAGCAATCAAACCAAATTTGAATGAGATAGTATTGTAATAAGTATGGAATCACACAATGGTAGTATGTATCATAGTGAATCAAGCAACCATGGAACAGAACTTTCACAATTTTACCACAAAATATAGGATGGCATGGGTACATCATTATGCTTAAAGCTATTTCATGGATGCTGAATGGGCAGTATAACAGACATATTTATCTATATCGGGAGCAATATAAAAAATATTACCTCGAATTAGTAAAGCTCTCCTAACTTCTCTCAATACATTCTGCTTCTTTTTCTTGTTCTTGAGGCTTGAAGCATTCCCGAGCTGAACTGATAAATCTAAGTCACCTGATTTTGAGTAAAGATCTGATACAAAGGACCCAAAAGGTTTGACAGCGGCACCTGTAAACGAAAAATTATTAAAAACCGTTGAAGCGAGACGTAAAAACTTTATCTTCACAAATGTATCGAACTTTTCCCTTGTTGTCAAGATATCCCAAATACTGATGCATTGGTTAAGCATACTACAACACAGGGAAACAAACTCCGCAGCTTATTAAGTCCATCATTTCAAGTTTGAGCATCTCCATCCAAACACCTACTACTGGCTAGCCCAGTACTGGGGAAGTATTTTGTAGCACTGTAGTGTGACAAAAAAAAAACCATTCCCTACAGCCTTAGGTTACTTGTTGCACAATGGCATATTGGCATTGCCTACAGGGCTACAGGTGCTACAGTACTTGTAGTGACAGTATCATTGTTAGGCACATTTTCATGCAAATAAACCTGTTCTTTTTTGGATTATGAATTTCACAAGCTTATCGCTTCTCCTTTAGTCATGTTTTCATATTACCACTGTTCAAACAATTCACATGCAACATGGTCTGAACTTTCCGTAGACCAATGCTTAGCACATACAGATTTTACAATAGAAGTAATAACCATTTTCATCGTCAACTTTCCTCTGAGGCTCAAATTTATGCGTAAACTATCAGGCAATCCACTATAGTCCTTTTTAACTTTTTATTTGGGTTCAATTCTGTCCCTAACCATATGTAGCATGCCAAGTTGGCATTCCTAGTCAGCCATGGATGCCATTAGGTGAGTCACTGGGCATAAATTGTATCTTTTACACCTCGGTTTCGTCACATGACCTTAATCTGTCATCAAACATACTGTCTGATGCTCCAAGTTAAGTGAATGCAGAAATAACCACATCAGAATTTTAGTCATATGCGCCAAATTTTCAAGGTAAAGAATTTTGGGTCGATCTACTATTTGAATTTGCAAGACCGCTCTACTTGGTACTTGGTAGCACACCAAGAACATTATTCGTGCATCAAAAACCAAACTAGCTGCAACCCGTAACTGGGTACAGGCCATGTGACATTTCAGTCCTGTTCTCAAAACATACTATTCCGTCATTTCGCATGTGTGGACCCAGCCACCTCCAAATCTACTTGTCATGCCATATGAGACTAGGGTCAAACTTGAGCCCAAATGGAAAGTTTAAGTAGCAGCGAGCCCGACATTGAGCGATGCGATTGAACAACAGAGGAAACTTGAGGGATGCAACTATTTTGTTGATAAATAACCAGGAAACTCTTTATGACCACAACAGAAGGTGCGATTAAGTTTCAGATATATTTTCTACTATGAATATCTTTCAGTAATCTACCTCGAAAATCCACGATACAACATGCACATACAAAGTTTGCTCAAGCTCCAATGTCAATTTTCAAAGATGACACTGCGCCTTAGGCCCTTAGCTAATATCAGGATTATAAGGGCAAGTTTAAACACAGTCAAGAAGGTTTCGTAACCACAAAAATGTAAGTAACCTGTCAAGGATGCAAGAGAATGCATGCAATTCTCCAGTTCTTGAATTGTGGATAGTCGCTTGCTTCTATCATCCTCTGCTGGTTTGATTTGTGCAAGGATGTCCTTGACACAGTTGTCCAGCACAGTATTGTCATGAACAGAATCAACCATGCTGAAATCCTGCAACCATAAGTAACATGTATGTAACCAAAAACATGGAGCAAAAATTGATGTCACCGGGACACTGTTGAAGGGGAGGTTATTGGAGGATAAAGAAAACAAAAAATCGCAGTGTGTGAAAATTGAAAGTGTGAAGAAGCACCTGCAGTACTGAACAAGTGAACATAATAAGGAACCCACCAAATATACACGCGATAGCACACTATGTGCAAATTTTGCTTTTGCCGATGTACCACGTATGGTATCGACAGCTGTGCTAGAGTACCGATCGAGAAACCCTAAATGCATATAACATTGCATAATCGCTAAAAAACTAACACCAGATGGAAAGGCAACTGCCACTCACACCCTCCAACAATATAGCCGAACTCCGGTAGCATGCTACTTTGCTCAATCAGAAAAGTCAGGGGCAGCGCACAAACCTGATTACGGAACTCTCGAATCAGCGATGTGCGGAGAAGGAGATGCGAAACTCAGTAGCAGACGGATCTGGGCGGCTAAGAGGGGGGCGAATCGGCGCCCGCTACGTGGCGACGGCGGCGTCGGCCTCCGCGTGCGGCGAGCTCGCGGCGTCGAGGTCGGATTCGAGGAGGAAGCCGGGGATGGGGGTTGACGACGAGGAGGCGGTCATGGCAGATTAGGTAGCGGCCGCGACGGGGACACGGGGTCCATCTCGGAAAGCCGAAGCGGGGCGCGCCAGGCTGCGAGGAGAGTTGGATTCGGCTTTCGGTGGTGCGGGTGCGGTGCGGACCCGTGCTGACTCACCTCAGCAAATCCAGTGGGACTGCACAGAGGACTAGGCGAACCTAGGATAAAAATCTCATGCTCCAACGGTGCTGTTATTTGCTCCAGCAGCAAAAGTAGACAATGAACAAATCGTATTTGCAGTTACATGAACAGCACAATGGTTTTGCAATTCATTTCTCACGTGATTTTAACTATATCGAAGGGATTTTTTTAGTTTCCTTTAGGCCATTTCATGTTAAATTGACTTTATTTTCCGTAATATTTGTCTCTTTCAAAAGAAAAGGTGAAAAGCTTCTCCCAACGAGGCAACGACACGGGCTTATTATATTGAAGTAGTAGAATTTGAATAACATGTTTTTTTTACCCGGAAACTTGTATCAATGTTTGTTGTACATGCAACTAAATCTAAGGTATAGCGCACATGCGACCCACTCTGAGCAAGTGAGCAGTAAGCAGTGTGCCTAATCTGTAAGCCCAAGAAAGTTTTTTCTAAGTGTCAGCGAAGGAAAGGTTCTTCTACTTGTCAGCAAAGGAGAAGAAAGGGACATAACATGTTAAGGCCTTGCGTGGACATAGCATCTTTTTTCTCGTATTGCGATCGGTGTATATGTGGAAAGGCTTTATGTAGGTCGGTTAGATCATCCCTTTCAACTTTGGCTGTGTTTAGTTCCAAAAATGAAAAGGAAAAATTTGATGAAAATGTCACATCGGACACTGTAGCGTATTGTAGCTGTTTGTGGTAAACATTATCCTACCATGACCTAACCAGGCTTAAAAGATTCGTCTCATCGTGTACATCAAAACTATGTAATTAGTTTTTTTATTTACCCATGTTCAGTGCTCCATACATGAAGAGAGAGATTTGATGTGATAGGTGAATAGTGAAGTTTGGAGAGAGAATTTTTGGGAAGTTTGGGAACTAAACACAGCCTTTCAAGTGTGTTGATGCCTTTGCTAGACTTTACTCCGTCCGATTGACTTGACCTGACTTGTCTACCAGCGGGCCCAATAACGTAGGCCTTTTTTACGCAAGAGCCCACTTTATATACAAAGACCATGGACTATATATTGGAGGCCCAACTACCGCATTAGAGGAGAAAAGGGCATTGCAGTCCATTTCAAATGGTACTCGTATTTTCTGATTTGTACCAGGCTTCGTTGCAAGACAACGAAATGAATTAAGGAAACTTCTCAGTTCGCACAGAGAGATGATTAGATCCAATATAGACTATACTAGGAAATAATTTTTTTTTTGAAAAAGGGAAGCTTTATTGATCTTGGACAATTACATCGAGATGATACAATCATATAAGATCCAACCCGGCCTCTGCATAACGAAGATGCACACAGCCAATGAAAAAGAAACAAAAAAAGAGAGCACCATGACCTAGCAAACTATCACAAGCGTCTTCATCTTCATCCGCTACACAAACCAAAGCAACTCTTGGACTATGAAGTAGGCTCCCTATCCAACGCCTCCAACGAGGAAACGGCACGCGCACATGCCGACGTTGTAATGACCCAACCAATTAAGACCAGATCAAATATTTTCACGAGGGAGTAATTCATCTTAATCCAAGCAATGTCTTCAACAAGATCTCTGCATAATTGAATCAACTCCAGCATCTCCTGCATAATTTTCTGAATACTATCATCACCCGCTACGAATCATCAAAGAGTACCTCTAGCGGGCCCGAACCTTCTCTATCAACAGGTGACTAGATTATATCATATCAAAGAACGCAGGACAGTACGGCGACTACTAGCAGCATACCGAGAGCACAGGCAGTGGCTCCCGTTATATTATTTCACTTTGACACCAGCAACGTCAGTCATAGGAAAAGCAGCATCGGAGTCTATGCCCTGATGGCTTTGTGCCCAACTGCCCATCATGTCGTCGCCCGATGGTGGACAACAAAAGCGCAGATGATTGGAGCCGGCCCGGCGACGCTGCGGCGGGGGCGTCCCAAACCCGCTTTTCCGATGGCCTCCCTTTCTCTCCCATCCCATCGGCCGCAGCAGACCCGCAGCACGCCATTGAGATTGAGATAGGTAGAGAGAGCCGGGACATATCTTCCTTTGCTAGATCTCCGACGGCGATGCGCTCGCTTTTGTGTCAATTCTACGTCCGGCTCTCCTGCCCTGCCCCCGACGTCGTGCCCGGCACTTCGCGCTTCCGCGGTGAGGGAGGGAAGGCGAAAAAAAGATCGTTGCGTCTCCAGCACTCCCCTCTCTCGCCGGTTGTTCGGCGGCTGGCTCGACGTGCCCCCGCGCCAACGCCCGGTCTTCCCGGGAGCTCGCCACGCGACCCGCCGGCATGGCGCGGGTGGAGGACGCGTACGGGGATCGTCAATAATTCAACGCCGAGTCGAGTCAGCACACAGTCAGCCACGGTGCCACGCCTCTCCCCAACACCCTGCTGAGGCACTCAGAGGTCAGAGCCAGCCGCTCCATGTGCGAGCGGCGCGGGACGCCCGGCACGCCGCCGCCGCAAGCCCGCAACGCTCCCGGCCATCGCGATCGCGGGCGGGCCAAAAGGCGCGCGGGGGGTGGCTTGGCGTGGCGGGTGCGGCGCGGGCCTCAATAGTCAACAATGGCTTCGCGGGGCCTACGCTCTATGACTAAATGAAATGATGCTCATCTCTCATCTTATCTTGGATAGCGTGTAGAAACCATGTCTCATGCAAGACCCGGTTTCCTCCTCTTTCTTCATTAACTCACTTGCCACATCATCTTTTATCCTACGTGACACCTTATTTAATGTTATGGACATCATCGCAGTCATTGGGTTGAGACTGCCCAAACCCGACCGGGCCGATCGCCCAACAGACGCAGGCAAGTGCGGCTCCGTCGCCAGCGCACCCCGAGCGCGAAAGGGAAAGGCTGGACACGTCGACCCCAACCATTGCTCGTGGGTCGCATCATTCAGGGCCCCGGGTATGGAAAGATGCCCGTTTTTATTATGTTATTCCCGTAAACGAGAATTTCGGAGCATTCCGGTTCACTCATCCAGCCGGCCGGGCGCTATCAGCGCCGGGCCCACGAGTAGATCAGCATCTTGCCGTGCGTTGTTAATCTGTCTCCGAATCCAGCCGGCGGCCAACCAATCACCATCGGCTCCCGGTAAACGTGCTCTTGGCACCACTAGTCATCGCCACTACATACTACGCCAGAAGTAAACCCTTTTTCAAGCTTTCCTGCGCTGTGATGCACCAATTTGTACCTATCTCCCCGTTAATCTAGTTTAATCGGAGGATGGAATCGAACAACAAGTTTTGCACGTTAACCTATGACCAAAAAGTTACGATTATCAATTGGTAGTAGGGCAGTCCCAACCCAATACATTAGGCCTGATGTCCATAGCCTCCACGTCATTCAGAAATTACTAGTAGACACTACACTCCCAATGCAAACACCACCCTTTCACATTTCAATTTAATGCTACTCATCTCACATCTTATCTTGGATATCGTGTAGTAACCATGTCTCATGCAAGACCCGGTTTCTTTCTCTTTCTTCATTTAATCACTTGTCACGTCATCTTTTATCCTAGGTGGCAGCTCATTTAATTCTATGAACACCATCCTAGTCATTGGTTGGGACTGACCGTACATAGGCCAAGATCAGCATTTCGCTGTTCCCGTTCCTTGTTCCAGCTAGCTTTAATTCCTCGTTTGAGAGAAGAAAAGCCTCTATTTATATTCATCTTGTCAGGAACTACTATTAAGAGGATGGTAAAAATGGGGAGAAGAATTAGCTTGGATTTGAAAAAAAAAGGCTAAAGCGAGCAATCATGGAGCATATGATTTCGCTCTGCTCTAAGAAATCATATCCCCCGGCGGAGATCCACGACGAGCACGCTGACATTGTCGGCGCTCCGCCGGGCCAGCGCCAGCTTCGCCAGCAGCATGGCCGCGTCGGAGCACGCCTTGTCGGAATCCGCCTTGCTCACGCCCTTGACCGCCGCGGATCCGTCCTCGGCTTCCGCCTCGGCCGCGGGCGGCGCCACGCCGTTCGGCCGGGCGGCCGGCGCCGGCGGACCGTTGCTACGGAAGCACGCCCGGACGACCTCGCAGGCCATCTCGTTGGTCACGACGTCCCACAGGCCGTCGCTGGCCAGGATCAGGCACTCGTCCTCGTCGGTGCGCTCCGTCACCGTCACCTCCGGCTCCGACGACACGAATGGCTTAAGGTAACCGTCGCCTGCGCGCCCGTGAGCCCCGGTCAGTTCAAATCCAGCGAGTGGCAGAAACGACGAGAACACGGGAGCAATTCAAACTAGTAGAGCTTACCTATGGCTCGGGACATGGCGAGGACGCCGAGAACACGGGCGCCGTCCCAGTAGATGACGCGGCCGCCCGCCGCCTCGATGCGCGCCAGCTCGTCAGGCCGGTCAGGCTGAACAAACCAGTAAAATTGAACACGTCAAGCTCATGCTCATGGAGGCCACGAAGGATGCGGGAGGGGAGAAGAGGCGCAACGCAACACCGTACCTTGTGGTCGACGGAGAGCGGGACGGGGACGCCACCGCGGGAGAGGACGGCGCGGGAGTCGCCGGCGTTGGCGACGACGACGTGGGTGGGGTTGACTACGGCGACCACGGCGGTGGAGCCCACGTGATCGCACCGCGAGGGCATCTGCTGCTCGCATCGGCAGGCGGGCTCGTCGGCGCTCCGGCTGCTAGCCCAGCTCGCGGCCTGCTCGTCCAATCGGGCGAAGCTCCTCTCCATCACCCCCTTCCACGCCATCTCCTCGCCTGAGCCAGCGTCCTTGTGCTCGTCGGCGACCACCTCGTGCATCCGATCCTGGCACATCGTTGACACCTACAGTAACAGCGCGAAGCTGCGATCAGCACACGGAACTCGGCGCAGAATTAGAAATCAGCACAGGGCCATATATGTGTGCGTGCGGCCGTACGTGGGAGCAGCCGTGGCCGTCGAAGACGGCGAAGAAGTGGTGATTGCTGGCGCCGGGCAGGAAGTCCGGCCGAATGGAGACGGCGTCTTCCATCTCGCGGCGTCGTCCGCAGACGGAGGTGACCCCGTACCTCGGCGACCACTCCTGCGTCAGGGGCGGCCTCTCGGAATCCAAGCCGGCGTCGGCGGCGCACGAGCCGGACGCCGTGCGCGCCAGCCTCTGCCGCTTGCCGGCGCGGACGTCCTCCGCGACCGGCGCCTCGAGGTCGGTCGCGATGCGGAATCGCCTCATCTCCAGCCTGCGCCGCCTCCTCTCTAGCGCCGAGGACGCGACGACGACCGCGGCGGCTGCGGCCGCGGCCACGGCGGCGGTTGCCGGCGTGGACTTGGCTTCCTCGCAGCAGATCTCGGCCATTGAGCAAGTGGCTGTCTCCCACGTAGGTTCCGTGCACACGCGTCCTCGCGAGCGAGCCCAAGCCTCCCTAGATTTCCTCCGCCCGCCCTCCGAGCACGTCGCCGTCGCCCGCGGGAAAATCCTGAGGCCTAAACGAAGCACGCTTCCCACGCGAAACAGCGCCTCCTCTCCTCCTCCCCCAGAATTGGAATGGCAATCAGGCAACAGCAGCAAGTAGCAGCAGCAGCGGCCGCGCAGCGCAAGCGCGAGGCGAAACGGGCACGAAGGCTTGGGGGTGCGGTAGAAGAGAGGGGAGGAAGATGAGGAGGAGGCGAGGCGGGCAGGTGCCCGTCGCCGTCACGGGCAGCGCCTCGACAGGTACAGTTGTTGCGACGTGGTCCTGGTCCGGAGCATCGGGGCCGTCCGTCCCCGCCGGATCTGGACGCGTGGGGGCATCTTGCCCGGGGCGGCCGACACGTGGTGGCAATCGGCTTCCGAGGCGGGCAGGGGGGCGGGCCCACGTAGGAGGAGGTTGATGTTAACGGCGACCGCGACGCCGGTGTTATCGCCTAATCCCCGTGCAGCACACACGTGGCGCTCACTCGTGGCGGTGGGGCAGTCCGGCTCGGCAGCAAATTTATTGATGCCTGGCGCGGTCCCCACCACATGGGCTCTGTCCCTCGGGCTGCTCACAAAATATCTGGGATCCATTTTACTCTGCCCGTTGGAGCCCACGGGATCCCCAACGAATGACATGTGGGGCATCACGAGGCGTAGCCCACCTGCCAGGTAGAGGGAGGCAGGTACGGGGCGTGAGGGGACGGGTGCAGTCGAGGCGAAGGGACACGTGGTTGGGGGCGGTCGCAATCAGTGGGAGGGTGGTCGGTCGCGGCGCGGGCGGACACGTGTAGACGGCTTGCGTTGCGTGGGGGAAGGCGGGCGGTGGTTGGGCGCTGGCGTGGCCACGTTGGTGAGGTGCGAGGGGAGGTGAACCTGGGGGAAAAGCGAGGAAGCCACGCCGTGACGAGATCTGCCGCTGCGGCCTGCGGTGCGCGCGCGGCTCCGGCCGGTCCGGTGTGGTGGCGCACGCTGCGTGCCTCTGACGGGCGCTGGTGCATGCACGCACGCACGCACGCTGAGTCACCGCTAGATGGATCGGCGTGGGGCAAACTTGGAGGGGCGCGCACTTCCACGGTGCGGTGCGGAGACCACGCGTCCGGATGAGCCCAGCCACTTCACCCCGTACGTACTCCGTATAGCGGTGCATGTACGAAGCGTAGAGATGGGCGACTGACAGGTGACAGCTGCTAATAGGAGGATTAGGCTGTCACTCTGTCAGTCCTCCATGGGTAGCCGGACGGCCGGTCTCTTCTTGCTCCCTCCGGATTGGTCCATGGTGTGCGCGCGGCTGATATACGGGCATTGTCGTCTGGCAAGCATGCTCTCCGGTGAACAGTTTACGTCGGGTCTTCTTCGTGTAACTGGGATTGCTTAGGTGCCGTGTTACTCGGGCGCGTTTAAGCGTGACCTCCCTGCCAAACTGTT
>OAMR01000006.1:886593-896851 GCA_900205405.1 Echinochloa crus-galli | reverse complement strand
CCCCCCCGGCCCGCTGCCTCCGCCACTGACTTGCAGCAGTTGTTCCAGAACAGATGAAGTTGAACTTTGTAATGGCGCCACAAAAGGAGAAGAAAAACACATGCACGCTCTCCTGTTCTACTATTTTTAAAATACTTATTGTTCAAGAACTCCAAGGTAATTTGGACCCATTTATTTCAGTCTCGCCCCTGCTGCGATGCATACTTTACGGTGAAATCATAGATACGCACTCAATGCACGATTAACTAAGGTTGGTCATCTCATTTTCCTCCTTGATTGTCTAACACTATTTCAAGCATCTCACCAATCTTGATTGGATAAAGCCATTTTCAGTGGAAGATATCCATTCTCTATCAATGACTAGCAAATGTGCCCGTACGTTGCTACGGGTGGATGAGACTTCATTAGCGAAGACGCGCGGGAGCCATAGACGTCGATGATTCCTCGTCCGATGAGAAGCGCGACAAAAGAGAGATCCTCAGCACACGTTGCGTCAGGGAATGACCGTGGGCCGACTCAGTCCAAGCATTTTTTTCCTTTATTTCTGGGCGCAGGACCATTTAGTACCGACTGCCCAGCCGATACTAACTGGCTTTGCCAGTACCGGCTGAACTGCCCGATACTAAACATGGATTTCTAACCGGTACCGATCGCTAATTTTTGGTATGCGTCGGAGAAGCGGGAGCTCGAACGCAGAATGCTCGAGGGTTGGGTCCCACACGGCGTCAGGCCCGCGCGCTCCTACGTCGACCACTCCGAGATCACCTCCATCCGCAACGCCCTCGTCTCCGAGGTAGGAGGAAGTGAGCGGTGGAGGCCCGCGGAGTGGGACGGGGAGACGGAGGTGGGGAAGATGTGGGAGGTGGTCAGGATGATAAGGGACGGCATCAAGGAGTTTGAGCGCTGGAGCCAAACCAGCGAGATTTTTGAGGGGTTGCGCAATACGAACGAGCTCGATGAGAAATTCAAGTCCAGCCTCGTAATTTTGCATACTCATCTTACTTATTATTATTTGTAACATTGAATATTTTGGTGTATTCGTCTCCGAGGCCGGTGGAAGCGAGCGGTGGAGGCCCGCGGCGTGAGACGGGGAGGTGGAGGAGGGAAAGGTGTGATGTGTGAGGAGATCGAGCGCCCGTGCATGGATATACTCTCAGCGACCACCGCTGGTATTACTGCATCAGACGATCATTCTCGATCAGTTGAAAGAGATATATTGCTCATTCTCCAAGGCATCCGTTGTTGTGAACTCGTGATCGTCCCATCTCTCCTCTCCGTTGATCTCGAGCTTTGAGCACGCCATCGCCTGGGCCGTCGCCCTTCCTCACGTGAACGTGATTTTCTTCTGGCTTTTCTTTTCTCCCTGAACATAGGGTTGGTTTGGATTGACTTTTATTTTACAACCAATATTAGAATTCGATTGCAATTTTAGTTACAACATTGCTGGCCTACAAGCTAAAGTAAGGGCTCCTTTGGATGCAAGTGCCACTTCTGCCCCGGGCAGTTCCCCCGCACGGGAATTTCCCTGTACCTTCGAATCCCCCCTCCAACCCAGTGTGGAGAGCCCCTGTCCGCTTGAGCTATTTGGGAGTTGGAGCAGCGGCGGCACGGATGCTCGCGTCGCTCGCGAAAGCGGGACGGGGAAGCGGCGTCCGGACCCCAGAGGTCGGGAGGAGCTTCCCGGGGAAAACGCGAGGGACGCGGTCACCAAGCCCCGCGGCATGGGCTTCCAAATGTTCTCGATTTCTGGCCCGGACCGCTTCTCCACGTGGACGGACTACCCCGGAAAAAGACCGGGTTCCCGGCGGGGATATGAGTTCCCAAAGGAGCCCTAAGGGAACAAAGTATGCCAGCTCAAGCTAGAACTCACTTAGAAGGTCAGGAAAGAGTGACTCAACCGGGGAAAGCCGGAGCGCCTTAGCAGCGCTTCAATGGCTCACGTCAAGTCTTCCGCTCATTTGGTAAACGCGCACATCCTAACCCCGCGAAATGCCCCGTAGGGAACATCCTCCTTTATCCTCTTAGACTTCCCCGGGCATGGAATTCCAAATCCTGGAGATCATATCACTTACCGTGCTCGACTGATCCATTCTCTGTCTTATCCCAAGGAGAGCCTGATTCGATCCTAAGGTCAAGTAGTACTACCCTATTTATAAGTCGGACCCAGAGCTAAAAGATAACCTGAGATATCAGAAGTGAGAATGCTGACATGAGTAACGAGAAATCCTGTGAAAAACACGATCGCCTGCCTGTGGAAGGCTTTCTGCGTTCAGTCAATCTACGCAGAGTGAGTCGGTCCCTAAGGAACCCCCGAAAGGGCTGCCGTCTGATGGGTACACGAAAGTGACGAAGTTGCTTTGACTACTGAACCATGCCTGGATCGTGACTGGGATTGGGACTCGGTTCACAGATGAAACAAACTTTGCCGCAGAACACGTGAAGAACCCGCGCTTTAGAATTTGTAGGAATAGAAAGGACGGTGGGTTTATTTATATTAATATTTGAGTTTTTTTTAATTATGACGTACCGTTGAATCAATCTTTGCTTTGTAATTAGGTAGAGATGTGTCATGTAAGCAGACGTGGGTAAGAAAGAGAGCAAGGTGAAACTCTATTCAAATGGTTCCAACGCAGCAAAACTCTCCGCGGTTCTACAATAGGCTGGAGTTTCATTTTGTCCTATCTCATATCTCTACCTAATTATAAAGCAAGGATTGTTTTCGCGGTACGTCATAAATTTGCGATAAAGACCCTAATATTTATAGAATTCGACCCACAGTCCTTTGTTATGTTGTAGTATGTCTACCATATAATACCTCTGCCGAGTAATTCCGTGCATCAGCGGTTCTTCGTATACGTACCTAAAAGGAGAATCGAGTTCGATTTGATTTCACGCTCTTGAGTCCGACTTCCGCTGCCATTGTATGTCCACCCTGATATCTTCTCCCCATCTCTTCCACCGGATCAATCCACAAGATTGCAGCTCGATAAATCGCACGCGGCACGTACGCAAGCCGGTCGACGGGATGGCGCTAGCTCCGCCGCTGGAAGTCGTTGCTAGGGTCGTTCCAGGACATTGACTCCGCTATCGAGGCCTCCGACGACGGCGGTGTCTCCCGCGGTGAATTTTGCCGCGCAGGGACCAGATCATGGAGCCAGATACGACGCCCCGCCGAGGACCACGACGCATGCTAGCGTCCGGCAATCTCGTCGAAGCTGTTAGTGCGCTGGCGACGGGGCACGGCTCGGAACGGATCTGCAATCTTGCGCTCGATGTGGTGAGCAAGTGGAAGACCATGACATGATGCCGGGGGGCGGCGCTGCCGGTAGTGGTGATGCCGCGGCCGCACCATGGTGTCGGATGGCGCTGATGGTCAACGCGAGTGCTTCTGAGGCGACTTCATGAAAAAGCGGCCAACTACTAAACAAAGAGGTCATTTTAATGAACGATAGCAACCGTCTGTCGGGAGGAAGCCCAGCTGCTGCTTTAGTTAATGCAAGCTGAGGACATGTGGTGATCTCCGAGATCGATTGAGGAGGAACGGAGGCTGAACGGGGATTGATGGAGAAGAGAGGAGCCGCATGGGTTCTGGATTAGAGATACCGAAAGAGATAAAGGAACGAGATCAGCAAGAAGTGTTACAATTTACAGCATACTAGCCTAAATCCGCACATTTAGTTTGTTTAGTAAATGAATGAATGAATGACATTAGAATTATCAAATTTATAGATAAATTATAGTCTGATGATATATATCTATTAATTCTTAACCCGTAGCAGCATATATGCATATACAAATTTTGCAATCATATTGTTTATTAAGAAAATAATCAACATTCGTCGTCTCGCATCACCGTCATCGACCCGCCATCATTTCGGAGCATAGCGTCCGCTAAGAATCTCTCCTTTATCATGCTTCACATGGGATGTGACATTGGTAACGTCTATGGCTCTCATGCGCCTTTACTAACGAAGACTCTTTCATCCGTAGCAACGCACGGGCATATTTGCTAGTCCATTAAACAGTTCTACATCATGTATGAAAATGTCAAAGCTAATCTTGGAAACACTAAAAAAAACTTTACATTGTGTTATTTCATTCACGCTTTTATTTCACTTAAGTTGGTGTGGCTGAATTGTAAACAGTGAAATGAAACATGCCATTTGAAAATAGCCTAATATGTCTCCTTGCAACACCAGGATTTTGATTTGATGTCTCCTTTGCAACACCGGGATTTTGATTTTATCGAGGGGAGATTGCATTTTTTTTTGGGCTGAGACAGAACCCCATTCAGTAAAATACGCAAAATCTCCTAAAAAAAGTAAAATACGCAAAATTCTCCTCATGGGTCGTATTTGGTCCTTTTTGGGCCAAAAGACCCCGTACACTAGTATTTTTTTTAATACTAGCCCCAGCATTCGGCCCATCTCGGTGCATGGACTCGGTGTGGATTCGTAGGCTAAAAGCTCACAGGAAAAGGGCCTGTATGAATATATGGATGACCAGCATGAACGAATATATGTACGAATAAGGGCCTGTAGTGAAGCCCACCGAAGTAGCTAATTGGACTGACAGCTGACCTACCCTGGGCCAGTATATCTCATCTCAGAGGCGATTTATACCATTGGTTTTTGCACTCTCGCACACACTCAAAAAAGAAGAAGAAAACATGCGAAACATTTGCTCCTGATTTGCCGAACACGCGTCTAATTAACTGTTCAAGTTAGAGCATCTCCCAGAGCTTCTCTATATCTTGTTCACTAGCTAAAAAGGAGAAAATAGAAGGAAAAAACGCATCCAACAGAGTAGCTACATGTCTCGCTATATTTTCAGGCTCTCTATCCCGTCCGCTTTGCTCGGTTCTTTCGCCGAGCCATCGGCGCTCGCCATCCCCTCCGCGCCCTTCCCTTCCGCGCCCTTCCTCGCCCCCATGCGCTCCTTCCCTTCCTCCTCCGTGCCCTCATCGTCGCCCTCCACTACCACCTCGCCCCTGAGCACCGCCTCCCCGCCACCGTCGACAATGCCGCGGTCGCGCTCCTCTGGCTCGCTGCCGCCGCCGCCGCCGACCCGTGGGTCGCCGAGTCCGCGGACCTCGCGCACCCCCGGCACCCCACCACCGAGTCGCCGGCAGACCAGGTGCTCGAGATGGCCCAGTGGGGGAGCTGCTCGCTTCTCGTCGAGCTCTTGAGCTCGTTGCGGAGCTCTTTCCTCTCCTTGGAGCCATTCGATTGGTTTGAAACTTTGGGGGAAGGAGATTCTTTGTACCGAGGGTCCAGCGAACTGGTGCTGCGACTCTTGTGGGTGGATTTATTTGAATTGAATTGGGGAGATGGATTTCTTGCTGTCGCGATTGAGCATTTCCGGTCAGATTCTTGCGGGCTCCCATGGCGGATTTGGGGCTGTGGAAGCAGGCGTGAAGGTGGGTGCTGTCCTAGAAGCACATCTTGGTGTGGACGCACACCGCGGCGTGCGGCGGCGGGGAGCGCCTCGCCTTCCTGGTCGATCGGCACTGGCCGGCCGTGTCGCGGGCCTGCGTGGCCTCCTCGCCGGCTTGCCGAAGGAGAGCGGGCCCACGGGGAGGACACTGCCGGTGGCTAATTTTGGAGGCAGAGAAGGAAGAAGATGCTCTCACTGTTTGGATTTAGAGAAGCTATTGGATTTCATCATCTTTTTGCTAGCTATTTCACTTTACATAATAGCTAAATTAGAATTTTAGCTACTCACATATACAGAAGCTCTTAGAGATGCTCCTACCCAGAACTAGGGGTGAAAATGGTGATGAAAATTCCCGACCGACCGAGCTTCGTTTCTGAAAAAATGATTTCGTTTCCGATCGTTTCCGATACAACCTAAATATAAAACTTGGTATTTCTAATCGATTTCACTTCTAAATTGCATTTCTCACAAAATAGTTGATTTTAAAAATATGATAATTATCTTTCGACCGAGCTTCGTTTCCGATAGTGTGATTTTGTTTCCGATTGTTTCCGATCGTTTTCATCCCTGCCCAGAACGTGGTTCTCATCTGATGGCAAGGCAAGCGCCCCCCGCTGCTCCGTCTCCGGCACGAAGAGCGTAAGAGCACCGGCCGTCCGGAACCAGTCGTCGACGTATGCGGCATGCAACGCCCGGGGATCGTCAGAGCAAGGTCAAGTGCGAAACGTGGAAGACTGCTCCGTTTACCTCCCGCAAAATCCCCCTACTGGCAACCGAAACAGAAGCTGCGCGAAAACTCCGAGCAAAGACGAGCTCACTCACTCCGCGTCAAATGCCCAACTGGTTCCGTGCACTCCCTCGCCTCGCTTTCCAAAAAGGTCCAAAGACGCCTGACCCTGCAGGCCTGCACCTCACTTCCGCCAGCAGTTAGCGGCGACCCAGAATTTACTACTACCACTACTCCTAACCCAAGTCCAACGCAACGAGCCATACAGATCCCCGCTTTCTCCTGGCCGTCCGCGCAACTTGCTTGCCCCTGCACTGCACGCCCGCCCGTTGGTTTTGCGCGGTCGCCATCGGCATCGCGTCCCCTCCACCACTTGTGCGGCGGTTGCTCGGATCCCCGGCGATGCGCTCCCCCGACGTGTGCCGCCGTCGCTTTCCCTGTCTGGATCTGAACGTCCCGTCGCCTCTGACCCGCAATGCCACGGAAGGCTCCCGCTCCCGTCATCTATTTTCTGTTCCTCACTCGTTTTTGAGCGACCTCTCCGTGTCTAGTGTAGTGTCCGCGCTGCTCCGATGCGATCGACAGCGACGACGGCGTTTACTAAAAGCAACTGTTCAATTCAACCGCCGCGGGTTCCTTCTCGCTCCCGTTTTCAGATGAGACGACAGATGGGGGAGGAACCCATGCCCATGTACCGTACCAAGAGGGCGGGTGCGGGGACACGCGCAAACGCTAGCTGACGGGGCAGAGGCGTACGTGCGTGGTACGCTCTTGTCGTCGCCGGGGCGCCTGTTTCAGCCTCGAGCGCGGCGACGGCGACGGCGATGGCGACCTGACCGATTGACGCCGACGTGAAACCGGAGACCGTTATTCTGGATCGTCTGGCCTGCTTCTCTGGCGCGCGTACTTTAGCTCGCATCAGTTGGCGTTTCACCTTTCGTCTTTTAACTCACCCCGTGAAGCGTCATTTACTCGCCCAAAACGAAGTGCCAGAGGGGTACCGGACTACTGGCACACGTTGGGCCAGGGCCATGGTGCCCGATTAGGCGATTAATGACAATTTCCCAGCCACCAGTTTAGCTGCGGTAAGTACAAGAGTACAGATCGTCACTGTCAGTGCCAGTGGCGCTTTTCAATTTCGTCTTGAATCTTTGTCCCCGCGTACGAATATTTTTGTCTCGTTTCCAATCGCGTCAACGACCCGGCAGGCTAGGGGGAGCCCACACGGAGTCGGCTTGACACTTTGGATGACAAGGACCAATGATCGGAGCAGGGAGGCGGGGAGCCGGAGGCATAAGCCTCTTTCTCGGCCATGTTTGTCAAGCTCGGTATGAGCAGACGAGCAGTGCCAGCAGCTTCTGCTCCGCGTCCTCCCTCCCCCTCTGCCTCCGGCTTGCCCAAAAAAGTCGGGTCAAATCCAGGAACTGGAGACCCGGCCAGACCCTGCATGTAGTGGGGATCCGAGAAATATTTGCGGCACGATGTGACTGATCGTCGCTTCCCATGAACTACGTCTACGTACTCGTAGTGTTCCGATCTCCTTTTCAGGATCCAATGTCCACAGACTCTTTTGTCTGGTCACATGTTCATAGCGTCGCTGCATGAACATTAGCTAGTTCTACTGGTAGCTTATAGTTGACTGCGTCTTAAAGTTACTTAAAGTTAGAGCTACAGATGTTCGATCGGACGAATCGCATCAAAAGTTATTAGCAAGGACAGAGGTGTAGCGTCTGAGACACGTCCCTCGTCGCCACGACTTGACAATTCTACGCAACCACACCGGCCGTCCACGGGAAAACTCGATTCCTTTCGAAGAACATGCATGGGGGAGGTAGAGGGCGCTGTCATAAGCTGCATCAAGCCGTGAAGTTCAGTTGGTCCACGGTGTGTATCCTGACCATGCATGCTGATTTCAGGTCACCAGTTAAGGAGTACAGTACTTAACAAGATATCCCTTTTCGAAGGGGAGGGATGAGCTCACTGCGAGCGCGTCCTGCATGTTTCATTCACACCCCGCCCATTTTAAAACGAAGTTTTTCGATGCGAATCCTGGAGAAAACGTATTAGTCGTAGAGGGTGACTTGAGAAAGACGACCTAACGATTAACCTTTTCTTTTTTATTTTTCCTTACTTGTATTGATGGATAATTATACATGGCCAACAGTTTAACAAATATAAGCAATTAGGGTCATCGGAGATGGTTAGAGGCAAGGTAATTACTGAACACAAGATTAGCAACCTTTGAGGTTGTACTTAAATGATTAGTCTACTTGGCCAAACCTCTATCGTGGTTGCTTAATATTGTTATCTAGTTTCCCTTCAATATTTGTTTACATAAAAAGGAGAAATTTTTCACCGTAGTCTACTAAGCTTGCTCAATTGTCCCATTGATCTAGCCCCTCGAACTTAGGCCAGTCTCAGTAGGAGTTTCATGGCATTAAATATACTGATGTGCATGAATAGATATAATGAAAAGCTTCATGGTGTGTGAAATGAGTTTCTTCATCATAAAACTCATCTGGTTCGGTTATCTAGTTCCCCATCGGTCTAGTAACCGTGTCATAAAACTGTGCACTAAAACTAACCTTATAGCTTACTTCCACAGCCACAGCCCATGTGTCTCACCTACCGTCCTCAAACATGCTCAACTGTCTCACGTGTATCGTCAAACGGACAAAGTTTAGAAGCTCATGTGAGACCAAGTTTGCTGGGCTAGGTGGGACACAGGAATACAATAAAAGTTTGGAGCTTGTGACAACTATGCACGTGTAAGGAGATGAGAGCCATTTTTTTCGCGAACGTGCCTGAGCACGTATTTTATTAAGAAAAAAGCAGTTTACAGACAGTACTTGATCTAGGCCAAACAGTAGTTGACCTATACAAGTGCACAAAGGACTAAAAGAAGAGAAAAAACTGAAAAAGACCGACAAACAACCAGCCAGCAAATCAACAAGCAGACAACGACGACGTCTCCAGCACACTCAGAACTAGAAACCTAGACATGACCACACTCCAGAACCTTCAAAGAGATAACCTTGTCACGAGCGCTAAAGGACGCCAAGGTGGCAAAGCAACCATCCGGAAGCACGAACAAGGCGGCAAAGCATCCGCCCGGACCAAAGACCAAGCATAGCGAAGGAGGCACAACATCCATCCAACCAATACGACCACGACAGCAAAGCATCCGCCAAAACGACAGCGGTAAAGCATCCACCAAAGCGACAGCGGCAAAGAATCCGCTGAAGGAGCAGTGGGCGGCAAAGCATCCATCAGACAATTAACGACGACGACCTAAGCAGCCCGGACGAGGACGAAAGAAGTGAAGGCATGCGTAGAAGCAAAATCTCCACGAGGACGACTGGCGACCACAGCCAGGCTGAAAGCATGGCAAGCCAGATGCGACGATTGTAGAACTTCCAAGACAACGCCTCAAGGGATGCCACAGGCACAAATGTTGTCCGACCAAACGTGGTCAGGGCTTTCACCCGGAAGTTCACCGGAGAGGTGGGAGGAGGGGGAAGCATGGTGCCTTCAGCAAGGAAACAGCACCCAGAGGCGTCGTCATCATTGGGCTTTCGCCACCAGCCCACTCCCAACCACAAGCACACCACCGGCAGGTCTCCACCCCAATAGAAGATGGCGCAACACCAGTGGGGTGGTGCAGCCAAGGGAGCGACAACGTAGAGGGGGAGAGACCGGCCGGCGGCCCGCGCGACATGGATCCCGGGCGGTGGCGCGCGGGCGGCCAAGGGTGGCCCAGATCCGGCGAGCCCAAGACGACCCTCCAGTGGCGGCACCCGGCGCAAGGTGGCGGAGGAGGTCGGAAACGGTCGAGGGAGGGGCCGACGACGACCATGGAAGAACATATCTAGATTTGGAGCTGGAATGGAAAGTGGAGGGAACGATTAAGAGGGGAAGGAGAGGAGGGAGAGAAAGGCGGGGCCGCCGCCGCCGCCACGAGCCGGTGGCGGCGGCCGGCACGGCACGGAGGGGGCTTCCCGACGGTGACGGTGGGTTGCCCCTCGGGTCGCCAGGGGCGATGCGAGGGGAGCGGGCCGGCAAAGTAGCAATGGATCCTCACTCCATAGCTCAAGA
>OAMR01000006.1:869356-880935 GCA_900205405.1 Echinochloa crus-galli | reverse complement strand
ACTAAGCTTGCTCAATTGTCCCATTGATCTAGCCCCTCAAACTTACAGCTTACTTCCACAGCCCATGTGTCTCACCTACCGTCCTCAAACATGCTCAATTGTCTCACATATTTCCTCAAACGGACAAAGTTTAGAAGGTCACGTGAGACCAAGTTTACGGGGCTAGGTGAGACACAGGAATACAATAAAAGTTCGGGGCTTGTGACAACCATGCAAGTGTAAGTCCTTGAGAGTCATTTGCAAGTTTCTATAAAGCTAGATGAGACAACGATGCAAGCTCAGGGACCTACGGTACAATTTTCTCTTCTAGTATTGTTCACGCTCGTTTCATTTTAAAGTATTTTGAAGAACAGGGACTTATACAAAAGGAAGAGGAATTAGATTATAACAATATCTTTCTTTATTGTGTGCAATACGGCGATTTATGAAGAGCGCGTTTGTCTTTTTTCAACTCGTGAGAGCGCTAGCCCATGACGCAAAATAGTCTTTAGGGACACGTGACCAAGGCAGGCCACAAGTTGGTCTGACCAAACAAGTGGAAAGTTTCAGCGTTTACAAAATGAACGGACAAAGGGAACCCTCGACTTGGAAGAGAAATGCACCGTAGCGATTTTATAAGTTAACAAATAATTGCCATTTACGGAAATAAAACATGTTGCGTTGATTTTCGTTGTAGAAGTGCGTAACAGACGCGTTGAGTCCTAGACCAATCCAATCACTCCAAGTGGTTGTTGTTAAGGTACTGACTTTTTTTTCGACATAGACACGTTGTAATTGTTACTAAGAGACTAAGTCGAAGGATCTTAAAATTGATAAAGTCACCATAACTTTTGTCTATCTATGAACACAAAGTTCATGAGCTATCACCCAAAGAGTAATTTACTCGTAAATTTAAACATCCATGTTAAATCAGGTACTTAAAACTAAGTGGCCATGTTCCGTCACAAGATAACTTGACAAGAGCCAAGCTCAATTTAGATTTTTTACGTAGTAAACCAGATCGACTTTTACTTGTAAATGAACGACTCCACACCACCTAATGATGAAAATCCACATAAAACTACCACACAATTATTTTAAAAAATTATAAAGAACAATATAGCATATATACAAGAGGATTTTTTTCGAAAAGGAAAACTTTATTAATCTTAGACAATTACTAAGCTTGCTCAATTGTCCCATTGATCTAGCCCCTCAAACTTACAGCTTACTTCCACAGCCCATGTGTCTCACCTACCGTCCTCAAACATGCTCAATTGTCTCACATATTTCCTCAAACGGACAAAGTTTAGAAGGTCACGTGAGACCAAGTTTACGGGGCTAGGTGAGACACAGGAATACAATAAAAGTTCGGGGCTTGTGACAACCATGCAAGTGTAAGTCCTTGAGAGTCATTTGCAAGTTTCTATAAAGCTAGATGAGACAACGATGCAAGCTCAGGGACCTACGGTACAATTTTCTCTTCTAGTATTGTTCACGCTCGTTTCATTTTAAAGTATTTTGAAGAACAGGGACTTATACAAAAGGAAGAGGAATTAGATTATAACAATATCTTTCTTTATTGTGTGCAATACGGCGATTTATGAAGAGCGCGTTTGTCTTTTTTCAACTCGTGAGAGCGCTAGCCCATGACGCAAAATAGTCTTTAGGGACACGTGACCAAGGCAGGCCACAAGTTGGTCTGACCAAACAAGTGGAAAGTTTCAGCGTTTACAAAATGAACGGACAAAGGGAACCCTCGACTTGGAAGAGAAATGCACCGTAGCGATTTTATAAGTTAACAAATAATTGCCATTTACGGAAATAAAACATGTTGCGTTGATTTTCGTTGTAGAAGTGCGTAACAGACGCGTTGAGTCCTAGACCAATCCAATCACTCCAAGTGGTTGTTGTTAAGGTACTGACTTTTTTTTCGACATAGACACGTTGTAATTGTTACTAAGAGACTAAGTCGAAGGATCTTAAAATTGATAAAGTCACCATAACTTTTGTCTATCTATGAACACAAAGTTCATGAGCTATCACCCAAAGAGTAATTTACTCGTAAATTTAAACATCCATGTTAAATCAGGTACTTAAAACTAAGTGGCCATGTTCCGTCACAAGATAACTTGACAAGAGCCAAGCTCAATTTAGATTTTTTACGTAGTAAACCAGATCGACTTTTACTTGTAAATGAACGACTCCACACCACCTAATGATGAAAATCCACATAAAACTACCACACAATTATTTTAAAAAATTATAAAGAACAATATAGCATATATACAAGAGGATTTTTTTCGAAAAGGAAAACTTTATTAATCTTAGACAATTGGCCTGCGCGACGCGAATGCGGCGCGCGGAGTCCGCGGCGGAGCGCGGACGGCCGCGTCGCACCGGCCCAGGAGACGCGCGGGAAGGGCGCGGGGCAAGGCAGCACGCGAGCCCGGGGCGACCGCACGGGCAGGGCGGTGCACGAGCCCAAGACGACCCTCCAGTGGCGGCACCCGGCGCAAGGTGGCGGAGGAGGTCGGAAACGGTCGAGGGAGGGGCCGACGACGACCATGGAAGAACATATCTAGATTTGGAGCTGGAATGGAAAGTGGAGGGAACGATTAAGAGGGGAAGGAGAGGAGGGAGAGAAAGGCGGGGCCGCCGCCGCCGCCACGAGCCGGTGGCGGCGGCCGGCACGGCACGGAGGGGGCTTCCCGACGGTGACGGTGGGTTGCCCCTCGGGTCGCCAGGGGCGATGCGAGGGGAGCGGGCCGGCAAAGTAGCAATGGATCCTCACTCCATAGCTCAAGATCCTTGAGAGTCATTTGCAAGTTTCTATAAAGCTAGATGAGACAACGATGCAAGCTCAGGGACCTACGGTACAATTTTCTCTTCTAGTATTGTTCACGCTCGTTTCATTTTAAAGTATTTTGAAGAACAGGGACTTATACCAAAAGGAAGAGGAATTAGATTATAACAATATCTTTCTTTATTGTGTGCAATACGGCGATTTATGAAGAGCGCGTTTGTCTTTTTTCAACTCGTGAGAGCGCTAGCCCATGACGCAAAATAGTCTTTAGGGACACGTGACCAAGGCAGGCCACAAGTTGGTCTGACCAAACAAGTGGAAAGTTTCAGCGTTTACAAAATGAACGGACAAAGGGAACCCTCGACTTGGAAGAGAAATGCACCGTAGCGATTTTATAAGGTTAACAAATAATTGCCATTTACGGAAATAAAACATGTTGCGTTGATTTTCGTTGTAGAAGTGCGTAACAGACGCGTTGAGTCCTAGACCAATCCAATCACTCCAAGTGGTTGTTGTTAAGGTACTGACTTTTTTTTTCGACATAGACACGTTGTAATTGTTACTAAGAGACTAAGTCGAAGGATCTTAAAATTGATAAAGTCACCATAACTTTTGTCTATCTATGAACACAAAGTTCATGAGCTATCACCCAAAGAGTAATTTACTCGTAAATTTAAACATCCATGTTAAATCAGGTACTTAAAACTAAGTGGCCATGTTCCGTCACAAGATAACTTGACAAGAGCCAAGCTCAATTTAGATTTTTTACGTAGTAAACCAGATCGACTTTTACTTGTAAATGAACGACTCCACACCACCTAATGATGAAAATCCACATAAAACTACCACACAAATTATTTTAAAAAATTATAAAGAACAATATAGCATATATACAAGAGGATTTTTTTCGAAAAGGAAAACTTTATTAATCTTAGACAATTACATCAAAATGATACAATCGAACTAAGATCATTCCCGGCCTCTGCATAGTTAAGATGCACACAGCCTATAGAAGAAAAAGAAAAAAAAAGACATGACAACATATGACATGTTGTGGCGAACTACACCACACAGCTTATTCTTCAAGTCAGAGCACTACCCTAGCAACACCAGAACTCCGAAAAGGCTCTCTAAAAGCAACGCTCCCAGCAAGGAAACGGTATGCAACGCACACCATCGTTGCCATAGTCCAACTAGTAAAAGTCAGACCATCGGTTTTCACCATAGAGAATAGTTCATCGAACCCCAAACAATGCCTTCAACAAGACCAATGTCAGGCACAACTAGCTAAGATCGGACCCAGGGATTTCTCTCCGAAGTCGAGGAAACGATACCCAAAACGAAGATCCTTCGGTGTTGTCCTCCTTCTTTCCGAGCAGTCCAACCATAACCCTCAATCTCAGCCGACTTCGAGCGGTCGTAAACTCTCGTCGTCCTACTATAACTTTATCATGAAGTGCGTAAAAAGCACACGCACAAAGTCCGTAGGATTAACGTTAGAGTAGACGATACCGTGAATCGATACAAAGATGATACCGGTCTTTGAGTTTTTTAGGGGAAACTGTTTATGTACGAAGAAATCACCTTGAGAAATAGTTGCATCAGAAATACCGGATCGGCGAACGACAACGATGGTGATGAATCCGTGCCGGTGGGAGACCTTGTTGCCGCCATCGTAGCCGCGATCCCAGCGGCCGCCCCTGTCCTGTGCATCTGTCGGGCTTCCGGTGATGGCCTCTGGCAGCGGCTGGATCGAGAAGCTGCAGTAGAGAGACCGGCGGCAGGAACCATCTGATCGCCGCGGCTCGTGTCGCCAGTTGAGCGACGCGGGACCAGATCCTGTTTTTTCGGCCGACCTCTCCGGTATAGATTAAGAGGATCTTGCTCTCATTTTTTTTTTGCAAAATTTCAGTTGGAGAAAAAAAATCTCATATGCAAAATTTAAAGAAATAAATGCTTAGTAAAGCGAGTTTCACCGTTACTGGCTAATTATATTATGTTTATCTATCACAATCGGGTTTTACAATGAAATTTCTCAGGGGGTCGTGGGAGCTTGTTGTCCCTAACAATTCTAAGACACTCATGGACCTTCCTTCAGAAAAGACAGTCATCGGAAAAAGCTCGTGCATGTCAGATGAAGCACAGGATCCGTTTCTTAACTCCCGTTCAAGGACAAACAATGTACAAGAGGTCTTCTATGAAGAAGAAACATTCATCCTGATGATTACATGTGCTTTTTGTACAACCCCTTGATTATTTGGGTAGAACATCTCTTCCTACAATGCCCTTTTGCACTTCAATGTTGGCAGGCCATGCATTAACCTACACATTCAGCCAGATTACCTCTTCAAACTTTGGAAGAAATCGATCCTAAAAAGAACTTTGGAAGAACTCAAATCACAGATAGCAAAGCAATTTTACAAGGAGATCATAATTCTCATGTCCTAGAATATCTGGACGTATCAGAATAATTTCATTTTCAGACAGTAGCCTTTCTCCATAGAAGCAGCAGCAAATGTTTTCAAATATGGATTTGCCATGGTTTCCATAGGACAAAGAATGAAAAAAAAAGACATCTGGTTAGATCAATCGGTATAGGCTTCCTTTTCTCTTCTTTCCTTTCCTTTTTCTGTAAGCTGTTTTTGGAAAACAAATCTAGACACACACACACACTTGGTGAGTGGAAAAGCGAGTGATGGCACTCTCGAGCTCTCGAACTATTGTAGGCTACACAATTCTGGGCTTTAGTTTTTTTCCCCCCACAGCCGAAATGGAAAGCAGTACTAGTGCGGCAACAGAATTATGGGCTCTATATTAAACTTATTATAGCAAACTTCTCTTTCCTAGATCCGTACTATAACCGTCCAACTGAAGCATAATACTAGAACTTAATTCTTAAGTAAAACATGCACCATCTTAGGTGCCTTGCGCATATGCAAAGATTCAACTGAACGCTCGTTCCGGCCATGTGCTCCGTCTTCCAGAAAATTTAAGAAGAGAATCAGGAAGGATGGGCGATAATAATAATTACAGTATTTATTTATGTGAACGTAGCCCACTACGAGTAGCCGACTAGTAGGCATACATACATGGCTTCACTCGCGAAGCAAGCGATGTTCAACGCGCATTCGGGTTGAATGAACGACGCATAGTAAAACTAAAACCCTCCGAATTCCCGCCGT
Organism: Echinochloa crus-galli; assembly: GCA_900205405.1. NCBI lineage: Eukaryota > Viridiplantae > Streptophyta > Magnoliopsida > Poales > Poaceae > Echinochloa > Echinochloa crus-galli. Next base: position 874,968 of record OAMR01000006.1, on the reverse strand, counting down.
TCTCCCAGGTAACGGTCAACCAACCATCTGCGGTTGTGTGCCCGCACAGCTCCAAATTATCCCAATTCCCAAACCCAAATCAACACATCGGCCCTGTTTAGTTCCCTTTAAAAGCCAAACTTTCTCTCTCCAAACTTCACTATTCACATATCACATTAAATCTCTCTCCTCATGCATGGAATACTAAACGTGGGTAAATAAAAAAACTAAGTACATGGTTTTGATGTACACGACGAGACGAATCTTTTGAGCCTAGTTAGGTCATGGTAGGACAACGATTACCGCAAACAAACGAAAAGTGCTACAGTGTCCGATGTGACATTTTCATCCAATTTCATTCTCTCTCTTGAGAACTAAACACCGCCATCATCGCAAATCCCTCCTAGAACGCAAAATAATCCCGCCGGAATCGCTCTATCTGAATTCCGGTCGTGGCGATGGCGATCAGAATCCTTTCGCTCCGAAAGAAGAAGACGACCCATTATTTAGTGGCGGAAACGCTCAAATCCAGTGGGTTAAGCAACGTATTACTTTGTCCTTAACCTCGGACCGGGCCACCAGCAGGCCAAACCGATCCTCCCCGTCCGGCTTGAATGAAATAAAATAACACGAGCTCGCGAACGAACCCCACCCGATGATCCCAGGGATGGAATGGAATAAACAAAGCCGGCGCGTCCCCAATCAGACCGCGGCAACCAACGCTGCGTCGTCTGGTAAGCGCGCGCCCGCCCGCCACTCGGGCCGGGCATTCCCACGGGGCGACCGTGTCGTCCTCGTGCCCCGGCTACTTATCACTTATCAGACCTCAGACACCGTCGCCATCGTCACCTCCCGTCTTCTTCCCCATCTGTCTAGCCATCCATCTCCAGGGCCAGCAGCAATAAAAGTCCCGACGCCATCGGCTTCTCTCTCTCTCTCTCTCTCTCTCTCAGCAGCTACAACAGCAGTGTGCCGGTATAAAAGAGGCTCCGTCACCCATACCAACCCAGCCAAACCTGTACCCGCGCAAAACCGCGTGGAGGATCGTGGAGTACCAGCGAGACAGCACCAGCGAGGCCCCTCGGCCGACAGACAGGGTTGAACCTCCACCTAGATAGCTGCTGCCTAGCGGAATCTCTCCTTCAATCTTGATGTTGTTTCAAGTTATAGCAAGTCATTGAGGAGAGGTGGAGCTTTCATTCGATCAGCAGGGTGCTTGCAAGCAGGGAGCAAGAAGGTGAGCCAAGAGGGCGGCGAAGGTGAATCGTCATCCATCCATGGTTGTGTTGCAGAAGCCATGGCTGCCCGTCGACCTGCGGCTGCCGGCGGGGCCGCAGGCGTCGCTGGGGATCCTGGCGTTCGAGGCGGCGGCGACCATGTCGAAGCTGCTGTCGCTGCACCGGTCGCTGTCGGACCAGGAGGTCTCCCGCCTGCGCTCCGACACCATGCGCTCGCCGGGCGTCGCCTACCTCAACTCCACCGACCAGGCGTTCCTCCTCAAGCTGGCCTGCGCCGAGCTCGTCGCGTCGCTGGACGCCGCCGCGGCCTCCGTCGCGCGGCTCGGCCTCCGGTGCGGCATCAACTTCGCCGGCGTCTACGACTGCCTCAAGGCCGGCGCCCCCGACGCCCGGCTCGACGCGCTCGTCGCCAAGGGGCTCAGGGTCAAGGCCAAGAAGATGGAGCGCCTCGTCGCCGCCACCTCCAAGCTCTGCTCCGAAATGGAGGCGCTCGATGAGCTCGAGAACGACGAGCGCAAGATGAACGTCCGCGGCGGCTGGGGCCGCCTCAGCGGGCCGATCCCGCAGCAGCCGCAGGCCGCCACCGCGGCGGCGGCGGCGGCGGCGGCGGCGAGGAAGAGGCTGTCTCTTATACACATCTAGATGTGTATAAGAGACAGGAGAAGTAATCAACCATGTTGGACTGACATGTCTGTTGACCAATAGTACGTCCATGACAAAAGTGATATGACCGCTGCCGGCCACCGTGCGCATGCCGATGTTCATCATAATGAGCACGCAAAATTCTTTCAGCCTCCTGACGAGTGCTCCAGTAGTAGTAGCGTATGGGGAGAAGAGCACAAGGGTATGTGCTACTGATGCTAGAAGAAACCTTGCGAGCGGCGAAGTAGATGAAGCGCGAGAGCAGCATCAGGATTTTTGGCAGAAGGCCGGGACTGAGGCGAGGCTCCGTCCGCCTCGGCTGAACCGGAACGGAAACGTTCAACGCCGCGCCGGGAACGATGGGACCGGGCGGGGCGGTTGGGCGTTTCTTTCTTTCTTCCTTTCTTCCTCTTCTCCTGCGTTTTGTCAAAGCTTTGATTTGAAGAGTTGATTTTTTGGGCCGGTAGAAGTTAGAACAGGTTGGGTGGTGCATTCAACGGGTTAGGAACCAAGGAGACGACACGACCGTAGCTACAGCAGCAGCAATAGTTGAAACCAAATTTAAATGGTTGATTGGTTTGCGCGTGTGGTGGCTGTCAGCGGCCTGACGCCGACATGTGGGGCTCTCCCGCCCCTCTCCCGTCGGTCTCACGCCGGTGACAGAGTCCGGTGTACAATACATAATAATGTCACGCGAAAGGGAGGATTGTGTAATATAAACTATGATTGATTCTTTGAAATTCATCAGCAGCAAAATTGTACCCGGTGTCCTTGTTTCTTTCTACTTACGTGACAAAAAAATGTTATAAACTTTTTCTTGTCCACGTCGGCTGGTGAACAAGTTTTGTTTTGACTTTCTAAATTGGAGACATTGAATATTTTGAACTCTCAGTTACACTTGTAAGTCGGTATAGACAGAACAATAGATATGGTTAACATTTCCTCTTGAATGTAGGGGCACAAGCCCCTAATCCAATCATGAAATGCATGACACACCTTTGAGCCCAAGCACTATTTATCTTCTTGATCTATCAAAGTGGATTGACTCAAAATTGTTCATTTTAAAGAAACTAGGGATCTTGGCTTCCACGTTTTTATGTAAAACAGAACACAACCGTCGTCACCGTGGTCGATTTATCGAACGTTACTGTGTAGCTATCAGATTAGCCGATTTAGATTATTTTGTTCTGCTTTGCTTTCGCATTCAAAGTTATCGATATTGACTGGATCTTAATAGATTTATTTATTTAATTCTGTTAAGTTTTAGTTTTATAACACCAATTTATCCCGTCTGATTTCAAAGATTGTATCGGCTCTTAAGTTTATAAGCGTATAGCCGATCTGAGCTTGGATTTGGACTTTAAACCATCATCGGCTCATTATAGCCCATCTGATCTACAGAAGAACAGTTCGAAATCATAGCCGATATGTGAATGTTAGACGATTTATCCCTTGTCAATTACAGGTCAAATTGATTGGCGTATCCTAAACTTCAAGATTACCGGCTCATCATCAAAGTAATGCAAATCTTCGTGGCCGATCGTGTGTTGCTTACGCACATTGTTATCACCGAATTTTTGCGTCAACATTATCAAAGTGGATTGACTCAAAATTGTTCATTTTAAAGAAACTAGGGATCTTGGCATCCACATTTTTATGTAAACAGAACATAACCGTCTAGTGCATCAAAATTAGGTTGGGTTTAAGCTCATGGTCATATCACTTATTTCTTAGCTTTTAGTAGGCGTATTAGATTTTTAAAAGTCTTTTGAGGTATAATTTGACCATTAATGTCCATTACAATATATCATTAATTGCTACATTACCCTTTCGTAAGATTTCCTTTTTTGTTTATGCATACACATTATATTTAAAAAATATATTATGATTTTTTCATTATTATTTTGTAAGGCTATGATATATAATAATAAATAAACTATATCAAAAAATTTATGAGAAATAATGATTTAAAAATTTTATTATATTTTTGAAAAATTCTATGTGTGTTTCTATCATCCATAGAATTTTAACTTAAAACACCACTTGTGCATGGAGAAATAAAAGATAAATCTTATAAAGGGATAGATGGACCGATTGAGATAGTTGTGGGTGTAAAACGGATCAAAACATACTTTATGGGGTTGTCCGGACTTTGTTCGTATTTTAAGGGCAGCAATTAAGACTTTTCTAAAATTTATGAACTTTGACTTTTTTTAAAATTCCTAATACACTTACCAAAAACAAGAATTGAAGTGAAACTTAACACACTTATTCAAACGATGGATACCTAAAAATATGTGTAGAATTAATCATTTTGAAGTCAAAAGGACATGTAAGATTTTTTTTTATTTTGTTTTTTACTGCCTAATGGTGCTATTTTTTATGACAAAATAGCAAAATTCATCTCTAAACTTTGTATAAGAGAAAAAAAGGACATTTTACCTTCGACGCATGCCACTTTGCAGCGATACATCTGCTTAGGGATGAGTTTGATCTAAAAACAAGAGTCGAGGGACTAGATTTCAACCTTCAACACACAGAATTTAGAGACGAACTTGGCTATTTTGCCTTTTTTTATTGTATGTGAGATTCCTTCAATGATTTATTCGATCTTACGATGTTTTTTAGCCCAGTGATAATATATAGTGTGTGTATATATTTATAGAGATAAGTGTTATATTTTGAAAATCAATCATGTTCTAAGCAAAAGCTAAAGTGAATACACCGCGAGATTCTGAATGCCGCGGGTAAGTGTCTGAATGCGTTTACAGCCTTTCCCAAGCTCGTAGTGGCATGTCGCCGAACACCGCACGTTCACACCCTAGCTTATACAAATCACCGCAGATTGGTAGTTCTTCCACACAGGGCCATAAACAAATGGGCAGTTTAGCGATTAGGCGAGCCTAAACATGCATTTCTGAAGGCATCTCGAAAGAACCTACAAGCAAGAAAAAGAAATGCCCCGCTACCGTCCTACCCAGAGGAATTGCGTAATTCACATGGCTCGAAACCAATTTACTAATATTTCCATTACCCTAATGCGCAAGCCACGGCTCAGAAAAAAAAAGAAGCTAATCCTTAGTCAAAGCAGCAACAGCCTACCAGTCAGTAGGTAGGTCACGGGCATGATTTTCTAAACCCCAACAGTGATTGGCAGTAGCTAATCCTGTGGGTGTGAAGGCTTTACCCGCGCACGCAGCATCCTGCATCAAGCTGAAAGCCATCAGCTGAGCCGGGGTCCGGTCAACTCGCCCTATCTCTTTGCATTATTTGAATATATAACCTCTGGAGGGCTCGTCAAAACGCACTCGGCGCTGGCCGCATTTGGTGGCCACCGATCGGACGGAAGCAGTAGCGTGTTCTTGGTCAGGCTGCATGCAGTTGACGGGCAGAAGCAGAACAGAAATGGATGAGCACGGGAGAGAGGACACGACTGGTAGCAGTAGGAGAGGGACAGCAACAGGAGGCGGCTCGAGAGAAACGCGCAGATGCAAATATGCGCATACAACTCACGCGCACGCCCCCGCCAATCATTCGTCTGCCTGCATGATTTGTTAAGGGAAATTTGTCTCCAGCACATCCTCAAAGGATGGTTTGGTACGAGACACACTCTATTCTTTGATTTTGTGGGTTGCACACCTTGAATCTGAGTCTTTGTCTCCAACACACCTCAACGAATAAAATGACTAATTTGCCCTCCTAAAACCGGACCCACCCGTCAGCTCTCTCCCTCTCCTCATGTCTAGACCTGCC
>OAMR01000006.1:830739-843790 GCA_900205405.1 Echinochloa crus-galli | reverse complement strand
AATTGTTGTTGTTGATAAGTCAACATGGATGCTGTCAGAAGATTGAAAAGAAAATGGAAACAAAAAATAGGCCCACTCGCCGAGTAATAGTGGGCTAGATTGGAAACTATCAGCAGTCTCCGAGTCAGGGCCAAAATCGGACTCGTTGTGGTCGACGTTTCCGAGTCCAGCAGCAGCCCATATACATATGTCGGGCTGTCCTTCGCTTCTCAAATCATCGCTACCCCCCAAAAAAAAACAACGCAATCGCGCTGCCTTGACGACGATGCCCGGCACCACCAGCGGCATGGAGGCGTCTTTCTGGTGCAACGCGTGCAGCCGCCTCCTCCGACCCCGCGCTCCGGGCGAGCCTGTCGCCGGCTGCACCCGCTGCGGCGCCCCCGCCGGCGCGCTCGAGAGCGTCGTGGACGTCGTGGACACCGGCGCGTTCGTGCACGCCTGCCACCGGACGCCGGCCTCCGAGCCCCGCGCCCGCTGCGGCGCCCCCGCCGGCGCGCTCGAGAGCGTCGTGGACGTCGTGGACACCGGCGCGTTCGTGCACGCCTGCCACCGGACGCCGGCCTCCGAGCCCCGCGCCCGCTGCGGCGCCCCCGCCGGCGCGCTCGAGAGCGTCGTGGACGTCGTGGACACCGGCGCGTTCGTGCACGCCTGCCACCCGGACGCCGGCCTCCGAGCCCCCGCGCCCCTGCCCACCGCCAGGGTCCGGGACGCGGGACGCGACTGCGCCGTGTGCAAGGAGGAGCTGAGGCCCGGGGCGACCGCGGCCGTCACGCTGTGCGGGCACGCGTACCACCCGCGCTGCGTCGCGCCGTGGATCCAGGCCAGGGGCACCTGCCCGCTCTGCCGGGCGCCCGTCGCCGGCGCCGACCGCGACGGCCTCGTCGTCTGCCGTTTCTCCCCCGGCCGGTTCGGCCTCGGCCGCCGTGTCGCAGGGCGCATCCACGAGATCAGGACGCTGGACGCGGACGGGAAGCTCGTACGTCCCCGTGTGCTGCGCGGGTTCAAGTGGTTGCGCCTCCACGCCCGGAGGACAATAGGGGCCTTGGTTCGCCGCGACCTCGGCGTCGGTCCCGATGTGTTCGAAGCTCGGCGATAGTTTTATAGTTGGAGCTCGGGAGTTGGGACTAGCGGAGTCAGACAGTTACGTCAGTCTTAGTGCGGCGTTTCATCGCACAGTTATCTAGACCAGAAACTAGATAACTGTACCAGATGAGTTTCATGGTGATGAAACTTCTCTCACATCCCATAAAACTCTCCACTCTTTCCTCTGCCACATCAGCATATTAAATACCATGAAACTCTCATAAAACCTGAGACTGGTCTTAGGGGCTCTGCTTGAGATGGTTTTTATCGTGCATTGCAGACTGTAAAATCCTGTGCAAAATATTTAAAAATAATTGACTAGGCTGCAAACTTTGTTATTGTCAGTTTTGCAGCATACATGTCTATCTGTTATGAACTTACGCTGCATCCTTTCGAGAATGATGCATATAGATTCCCATTTCTGGTCAGGATTGATGAAGGTAAAATAAACCTTTACCAACTTTGGCTCTTTCCAGTTAAATAATGGACAATAAGTCAAATTTTACCTTGAAACAGCAATACCCGTCTCTGTACCGTGTTGCCAGGAAGAAAAACGACACAGTAGCCTTAGTTTTTTCGACAGTTCCTCTAAACGTGCCTTTTAGAAGAGCACTAATGGGTCAGAATTTAAACCTTTGGTATAATTTGGCGAGTCGGAATGACAGAAGAGATACCTTTAGGTGGAGTATTAGCCCATCAGGTTTATTTTCTGTTAAAACAATGTACATGGCCCTCATCACTAATGGGACTGTGCCTCGTAACACGCATATTTGGAAGCTCAAGGTACCCCTAAAAATTAAGATATTTATGTGGTATTTGAAAAAAGGTGTTATTTTAACCAAAGATAACCTAGCTAAGCGGAATTGGAATGGGAGTAAATTATGATCATTCTGTTTTAAGGAGGAAACGATCCAACACCTATTTTTTGATTGTCATATGGCCAAATTCCTCTGGCGAGCCGTTTATATTGCTTTTAATATTCCTAAACCACGTAGTTTCAATTATATGTTCACTAATTGGCTAGTAGGTTTGAATGTAAAGCAAAAAAGACAATTGTTGATCGGTGCATCGGCTTTATGTTGGGCATTATGGTTTAGTAGAAATGATTTGGTCTTTGACAAAACCCTAAAAAATCTTACTTGCAGGTACTGTTCAGAGGAACTTACTGGCTTCGATTCTGGCCGCAGCTACATCAACTTGAGCAGGACTGATAAGTAATAAAGGATGCTTGCCAGGCATTGGAAGTCTTGGTCATGCATGTTTTTGCTCACCATGGGTGAAGGTTTAGTCATAGGATTGCGAACTGATTCCTTGGTGTGATTTATTTGATTAAACTGTGAGTCTGCAGACGGAAGCGCTGCATTTTTAAACACTGGCTGTAGCCTTTTGGCCAAAGCCGGGTATTCATTTATCCATTATCAAAAAATATAGATATTATTATTATTACTCGTCAGCTTATACCCAAGTACAAAATGCCTTGATGTTCTGTACTGAATGAAACGATTCCATATGTCCATTTGTTTCATCAACAAAAGAATCGATGTCTGCTTAAGGGCGACTGGAAGTCAGAACAACCGAAAGCTTCATCAGGTGCCTAGGTCTAAAAGAGTTCGTCAGTTCAAGCATGTCAAAATCAACCCCCTACAAGAACATATATACACACAAGTTATAGGACGCTTAACTGCATTGACTGTGTTAAAAAGGGTGAAAAATCTGGACTAGTACCTTAACTGCGTGGCCGTGGGAGTGTTGGGCTTGCTACTCGTCACGAGTAGTTAGTTGGCCGAGATCGGCAATAGTTGTGAAACGACAGACAATATGGGCAGTACGTACCGAATTGAAGACTGGAGTAATCTGTTTACCCAAGCGCAAGTGCCGTATTGCCGTGTTCGGAAAGAAGTGAAGCTGCTGCAGACTTTGTCATAGCCAAAGCCAAGTCCCATCGTTCTGATCTGTTCTGCTGTGTATAAGTTTCATATCTCCTTATCTATTGTTCTGGTATCTCCGGGACCAAGGATTAGCGAGTGTTACTGTACTACTGAAGCAATTTAATCCTGGGATGAAACTCCACGCGAGTTCAAGTACGTAGAAAGTCACAAACAAAAGCGTCATAGACAAAGAAAACCTTTTTTTCTTTGGCCCTGTTCCAAGATACAAGTTCTTTGGCCCTGTCACAAACAAAAACTGAGAAGTCTTCCAAGATACAAGTTCTGTATCTTGAAAGACTTCTCAGTTTAACCTTTTTCAAAGTACCGAGCTCAAGCATGTATTTTCTCTCGAAAGCGTTAGCTAACAAGAAAACTCCAATCTTTGGAAGATCTCTCAGTTTAAACTTTTTTCCAAGTATCAAGCTCGAGCATGTATAATCAGCCCTCTGAAAAAATAACACAAACTTAGGTTATCTTTAATTTAAATATGCGCAAAAAGAAGTTGGCTTGAGTGCAGAGAGAAATGGCAAAATTTCTGTAAGGAAGATGCGCGAAAAAATTGGCTTGGCTTGACTGCACAGGAAAAAAAAGGCAAAAAAAGTTTGTCAAGAATGGGATTCGAACCCATGCCCTTTCGGACCAGTACCTGAAACTGGCGCCTTAGACCAACTCGGCCATCTTGACATTTTGTTTATACATAGATAACAGTTCATATATATTATAGTATTTTAACAATATCGGCATTAACAAGTAACACCTGTTGTTTGGTCCTCCGTAGCTGGTATCGTTTCAACTGTGGTTACCGCAAATCGGTGGAGGATATCGTCATATCGATCGATCAAATCTCAGCTGGGTTCATGCACCGGCAGCCGAAAGCAATTGGCCCGTGGTGGATCAGGAACCACTCGGCTAGTACAAAGCGTACAGCCATCAGGCCTTGAGATATCTTTTTCAGGAGGCCTAGTGCTCCGATCCCCTGTTGCCAAGCCATAATGATCGCTGCCGTTCCGGCCGCGGCGCACCATCATAACGGCGAAAGGCCCCACGACTGGCACCAAATTTAATCCCCCTCGCCCCGTGCAGTGCGGTACAGAGAGATGACATCCTCCGCTCGGCCGCTCGGGCACGCACGCACGCAGACGAGCGCCCGGACCCGGGCAGCAGCTCGACTGCTGGAGCAAGGAGAGCATCTCTACTCCCTGTGCAGCGGCGGCGGATGTGTGTGGTCTCGCGAGAGCGGCACCCAGCCGTGCAGCTAGATTGAGAGCTGATCCAGCGGCAGGGCTGCACCGTCCTCGGCCCTTCCGCCATATATCCTATTCCTTCGGCATGGACCATGGACCATGGCATGTCATGGCATCATGGCACGGACGGATGCATGGTCCATTCCTGCATCTGCATGCATTGTCGAGCTGTCCGATGAAAGCAGCCTAACCCGACGCGGCGTCCGTTCACTGGCTACTGGCTCTAGCAGTCTAGCTGCATCACAGCAACAGCTAGCACCCGTGGATTGTTCCCCTCCAAATTGGCGATTCTTATACTGGCAGTAGGGGGGATTAGGATTATGTTGTCACCGAGGCCATTCGTGCTTGTAACCCCGGTGACAGCAGTGGACTATGCGCGTTTTGTTTACTCTGCAGACTGCCACGGTGCCACCTACAGGACAGGCAGCGGAGCAAATCTTCTTTTAGTGCTTTTGTACTCTGCAGACTGCGGTCGCTGCCGCGCTGTTATCTTTCTTTAATTTATACATGCCCGCGCTAACCAAGACACGTACACGTCCTGAATGCACACTGGATTAACGAGGCTGTCAAAGGCTACCAGAGAACGAAGGTCTCGTGGTAGAACATTTGCCAGGGTTATTAATAATTAATCGTACAAGGCCACCAACGCGACCTAACAAACTAGCGCGAATTGTGTATGTATAGTGCCACTAATTAACAAACAAACCATAGCTACCAAGCTGCAACCTAACACACCAGTTCGGACGGCGAGTGTGGGTGCGCGCGGTAGCAGGGCGAGCGTGGAGGACGGGAGGTATCCCCTGGGGCATTGGCTCGGCTAGAGGCAGAGCCATGGCGTCGCGAGAGCGACCCCCAACCGTGCAACTGGATCGAGAGATAATCCAGGGCCGCACGCACCTGTGCCCGTCCCAATTGTTCCTTCCGCCCATCCGCATACGTTGACGTGGGTTCGAGTCGACCAAAGGACCATGGCAGCGTATTCATGGATGGAGGGTCCGTGGCAAGCTCCACGCATCATCCGCTAGCAGCAGTGCCTGCCGGCTCGTGCTGTGCAGACTGCAGAGGCGCTACTACTCATCAAGCTCCACCTACCAGCAGGGCCCCCTTCTTCCCGGTTCAGAAGCTAGCTAGAATAATCCTGGGAGAACCGCGCATGCATCACATGTCAGTGACGTCGCTCGCCGGCCCCCGTCGGTCCAATGATTGATGGCTGCGTCATCAGACCACGTTCGGTATTACAGTCGTTGGGTGGTGAGTTGCTGATTTGGTTTAGGGACCCCCGATAATCGAGTAATCCCGACGTGATCGCGATCACTCCGCCGGAGCTGCCGCTGTCTTTCCTCTCCGAACAGCCGCCGTGGGGCTACCGGAGACAAGTCAAAGGCGAGTCAGTGTGGCATCGCGTCGCGCCATCGCTAGATGAAAATGCTGCAGCCGTGCGCTGTTTCCAGCAGCTGCTACCTCCCGCCCCTAGTGCTACTGTAGAGTGACCATGCCTGATACTCCGTATTTTTTTTTGGAACCGCCTGATTAATTTTTAGTCCACCCCGAAACAAGGGATGACGACACCCGACCACGAGTGTGTTGGGTCCTTGTAACCTTGCGTCTTGTTCCCCATTTTTTCCCTTCTTCTCACGAACGTGTTGCTCCCATGACACTGGGCATTTCTTCACGAGGCCATTCGTGCTTGTAACCACGCTGCCTGCCGTGCACGCTCTCCCTGAGCGCGGTTTTGTTTACGGCGATCAAAGTGCGCCGGCCAGGACAGACAGAGGAGCAAATCTTCGTAACTCCTCTGCAAACCGCAGAGTCCGACGCGTGCCGCGCGCTAGTAGGGCTTGTTTGGATGGAACCCTGAAAAAGCTGCCTGCGCCAGGCAGCAGCGCCAGGCGTTCGATTTCCGCTGCCTGCAGTCGGATGCACCTGCCTGGGCGATGAGCTGCCTGGCAGGCAGCAACCAAACACGCCCGTAGTGCAGGGAGTACAGTACTGGGTTTTCGAATTTATGTCCCGCGCTAACCAAGACACGTACACGTACGTAAGACACACCTACCATAAACTAATGAAACCGTCGGAAGTAGAAGAGTGCCCTAATGGTAGAGCATCCAGATTCAAACAAACTAAAGTTGCCAATCGCTAAACATCAAAGCGGAGAGCCTGATGATTACAGTAGCTAACAAAGCACGCACACCCGGCCTACCTACACCGGCTAGGACGGCGCTGGCGCGTGGCGAGCACTGCTAGCTTCCGCGCGGCCTGACCGGCGGAGGAGATGAGTACCGGAGTACGGCGGAGCAGCAGTGTGAATGGTCGGCCCGGCCCGGCCAGCCGGCGCGGCGGCGAGCCGGAACCCGGCACACCGCGTCGCGCTGACGGGTGGCGAATGAATGCCTTGCGCCCGGCGCGAAAAAGCTAGGCTCGCTCGCTCGCGCACCTTTACGCTGCGGTACTTGCTCTGGTTACGTGGCTTGAATGCTCTGCCTCCCCTGCTTGGAACGGAAGGCAGGGATCGCATTCACCGCGCCAGTTTGATGCGAGCTGTACGCGTGGTAGCTACCTCTTGCTCGCCCCAATACTCTGGTAACTTCCCTGCATGGATCGTCCTCGTCCCTGCAGAGTCCTGGCGGTAGATGGGAGCATAACTCCGGTGGATCCACGCGGTACTCATGCATGATTGGACACGTTATCGGGTAGGGTTTGAGCTCTCCATTTACCCATTTCTACCTCACGGTGAAAGGTGAAATCAGCAGCTGAACACCTTCGTGTTTGCTAATGCCGCACCGGCCGCCATGGCTTATGTTCTCGAGTACTCTTTGTTCTTGACGACACCGACACCGCCACGTACCTATGGCGAATTCATCATGGGATGTTTATGTACATTAGTCGAAGCGCTTTTGCAAAAGGTGCTTGTTTTCGGCGCAAAACAGCCCAAAGATCCGGCCGTGCGGAAAGATCGCCACCACGGCACTAGTGAGTCGAACCTGTCGGTTTAAACGGAGTGGGCTCATCATCTGAAGCGCAACCGTCGCGTGCTAGCTAGCGGGCTCACGCGATGGTACAGTGCAGTACGAAGAGGCGCCATAGCAGTTGCCCGTCGAGCTCGCCGTGGCATCAGGACGCTGCGTTGCGTCCGCACGCACGGACACGCCAGATCAAGTGCTACCAATGCTTGCAACCCGACCGGGGGCGCCGAACACGCGACACTAAAGAAGCTGAACCTAACGTGACAGTGTACGATGTACGATGACCAACACAATTTGTTTTTTAGAACACGTATTTCATCAAGCAGAGGAGCAATCATAGAAGAACCTCTAAGACGCGGAGATACACAGAAAAAAACTACAACGACCAACAACAACAGCTAACACAAAAGAAGGAACAGGAGCTAGCTAACCACCAAAACCCCAACACCTGACACAAACGATACGATCAAGAGGCCAGAGGCCCTAAGACAAACCGACACGGTGACACCTGCAGAATAGAGGACACTCAGAGCACCCGCACGTCAACGGTTCACTACTAATCCGGGGCCAAAGTTCCGCAGTGAGAGGGTCAAGCAAGACGATGCCTCCAATGAGTACGCGACGCCAACGCCGCCACCGTCCGACTGTCCACGAAGGAGCAGTCCAAGTCTTCACCTGGCAACCAAATGAGTTTGATGGCCGAGATAACGCCCCCAACAGAGTAAGCTACATTGAAAACGCAGTCGTTATCAGCACGGACAAAGCCATGCAAGGCTTTCGCCATAAGGCCACCAAACCCAACATCACACTACAACCACTAAACCCCAGATGAGCGCCAAACCCATGGAATTGCAACGAGTAATCCAAGATGATGACAAAGAAGAGCCACAGCAGGCGCCGCACGACCAAAAGACGACCCAACGACCTGATTCATCATCTGTTAGTGCAGGCTGCTACATCTTAGCACCAGCACCCTCTTCTTTCAGTTCAGTTAGGTCATCAGCCTCATATTCTTCAGTAGTTCTGAAGACGGGCCTGGGATGGAGAAGAAGACCAGGGGGAGTCGCGGTGGATCCGGCGTTGGTATTGGAGATCCGCGGCAGCGGGCGGAGCACCGGTGAAGGACGACCGGGCCCGATGCGGGGGCGGCTGAGGATCCACCGATCCGGGGCGGGACGCGAGCACCGACGGCGGCGACGCCTCCGAGCCGGCGGACAGCGGATTGCCATGTAGGCCGGATCCACGTCGGCGACGGTGGCCCCTGCCGGATCCGGCGACGATTGGTGAGCCGGCGGCGCCGGCGCCGTAGCGACCTAGATCCGGATGTAGTGTGCGGAGAAGACGATCAAGGGAGGAGTGGCGGCGGATCCAACGTTGACGTTGAATGATTTAGCGGCGACGGGCGGAGCGCCGGCGAAGGACGGCCGGACCCGAACCGGTGGCGGCGACGACAACCAAAGGTTGGTGTTGGTGGTGGTGCAGCTTAAGAAAGAGGCGACCGAAGGGAGAGAAGAGATAGGGAGGAGAGAGGGGGGCCGCCGCTGCCACGAGCCGACGGCGACGGCCGGCGCTGGTTGGAGGGGGCCGCCCCTGCGGCAGCGGCGCGTCGCCCTCTGAGTGTAGATAAACTCCCAACACAATTTGTTTGTGGCACGTGTACACGTACACCTTTTTTGTTTCGGACGTGCAATCTGGAGCGGTAAAAGAACGTACTGGTACACGAAACAGCAGCAATTTTGCAGGAGCGTGCAGGTTACCGCATGCAGCAGTGAAAGCTGCACAGTGCTAGATATCCATGAGTAGCTAGCCCCAGGCTGGCGCCTTCCCCCCGGTCGCGACGCCGCAAGACGACAGGCCGAAAGAACGCGGCCTCCCTCTTGGCCTCTTCCAGGCGACAGCGCCGTGTCACGCGTCTCTCCCCGGCTGCACTGCACCCGCTCCCATCCGGCCATCCCCATCCCGTCTCTCCCTCCGTGTCACCACCACTCCCGTGCACTGCGCTGTGCGCACACTTGACACTCCCGGCCCGGGCGCGGCGCGCCACCCCAATAAAATCCACCGGCAGCCGGCCGCGGAGCCCCACCCGCGAATCCAACACCAGCCAGAACGCATCGCCACCCTCACATCACATGCGCGCATAGGCACCCCGGTCGCTGGTCGCAATCACCACCATGCCGCCCCCGCTGCTCGCCTGTCTCCTCCTCTTCTTCTCGCTCGCCATGGCGCGCCCGTGGTCCGTCGTCGCGGCGGCGGTGACGGGGCCCGCGGCGAAGCCCCGCGTGTTCCCGCTCCGGGCGCGGCAGGTGCCGGCGGGGGCGCTGCCGCGGCCGCCGAGCAAGTTGCGGTTCCACCACAACGTCAGCTCACCGTGTCGCTCGCCGTCGGCACGCCGCCGCAGAACGTCACCATGGTGCTCGACACCGGCAGCGAGCTCTCCTGGCTGCTCTGCGCGCCGGGCCGCCAGCAGGGGAACGCCAGCGCCAGGGGGGCGCGTCGTTCCGCCCGAGGGCCTCGCGCACCTTCGCCGCCGTGCCCTGCGGCTCCGCGCAGTGCAGCTCCCGGGACCTGCCGGCGCTCCGTCCTGCGACGGGGCCTCACGCCGGTGCCGCGTGTCGCTCTCCTACGCGGACGGGTCCGCCTCCGACGGCGCGCTCGCCACCGACGTCTTCGCCGTCGGCGACGCGCCGCCGCTGCGGTCCGCGTTCGGCTGCATGTCCTCCGCGTACGACTCTCCCCGGACGGCGTCGCCACGGCCGGGCTGCTGGGCATGAACAGGGGCACGCTCTCCTTCGTGTCGCAGGCCAGCACGCGCCGCTTCTCGTACTGCATCTCCGACCGCGACGACGCCGGCGTGCTGCTCCTCGGCCACAGCGACCTCCCCTTCCTGCCGCTCAACTACACGCCCCTGTACCAGCCCACCCTGCCGCTCCCCTACTTCGACCGCGTGGCCTACTCGGTCCAGCTCCTCGGAATCCGCGTCGGCGGCAAGACGCTGCCGATCCCGCCGTCGGTGCTCGCGCCGGACCACACCGGCGCCGGGCAGACCATGGTGGATTCCGGCACGCAGTTCACCTTCCTGCTCGGGGACGCCTACTCCGCCCTGAAAGCCGAGTACCTGAAGCAAACAAGGCCCCTGCTCCCGGCGCTCGACGATCCCAGCTTCACGTTCCAGGAGGCGTTCGACACCTGCTTCCGCGTGCCGGCGGGGCGCCCGCCGCCGTCGGCGAGGCTCCCGGCGGTGTCGCTGCTATTCAAGGGCGCGGAGATGTCGGTGGCGGGGGACAGGCTGCTGTACAAGGTCCCCGGCGAGCGGCGCGGGGGCGACGGCGTGTGGTGCCTGACGTTCGGGAACGCCGACATGGTGCCCCTGACGGCGTACGTGATCGGGCACCACCACCAGATGAACCTGTGGGTGGAGTACGACCTGGAGCGCGGCCGCGTTGGGCTCGCGCCCGTCAAGTGCGACGTCGCCAGCGAGCGGCTCGGCCTGATGCTGTGACGCGAGGCGGGCCTGGCGGGCGAGCCAAACACCGCTCTGGGCCGGGGGGTGGTTCCTCCAGGGCCCACTGGCCCAGAGGAACTGAACTGATGGATGCCTTTTTATATAGCCTTAACCAGCCAAACGTTTCTGAGTTTGGAACTTGCTTGTCCTTGATTGTGCGTGTGGCATGTACAGTTTGTAGTGTAAACTGAAAACCAAGTGTGGGATGTACTGATGTGTTCACTCTTTGTTTGACTAAGTAGAGTTGTGCCTTGTATGTAATGATAGATATGTACAAGTACAACATGTACATTATGTAATGTGTGAAGGTAGTTCTGATTTTCTGATGGGCATCTCAGATGGTGTTTGGTTCGGCGTTCTTGATCAGATTATGGTTGACTAGTATAATACCCGTGCTAATGCTATAGTGACACCCATATTTTGAAAATAAAGTGCATAAGGAGATACAAGAGTCATTGCAAAAGTTACTATATTGTCAAGAATAACATAGTCAGGAATGTATCTTGCAAACCTTCACCAGGAATGTTGTATTTGGGTTTATACTCACATTAATACCAACATTCTGTAGGGCTACTTACTTTTTTCGACAAAGGCTTTCCCCTGCTTTTATAATTTATAGGAAGCATCAGTTAGGGCACGTACAACGGGTCGTCGAGACCCGTCGACATGCAGCCCAATTTTGCAGGAACCCCCCCCAGCCCGTGGCGACGGCCACGCCGGCGTCTCGTTCGTCTACTGCGTCGGCTCGTGGTCCGATGCGAGGCGACGAGTGTGACGCGCGTTGTACTGACCGACTCCCGAATGTCGCGGCGACATGCATCTTATGCTCCGGCATGGCTTGATTGCGGAGGCTGCACGAGATCCATGGCGCTGCTGCAGGTGGGGAGGAGTTGGGCGGTGCGGCGCGGCTGCCGGCAAGGAACGGGCCGCCGGCTGATGCGGTAGCGAGGCGCGGGACGTACAGGCCAGCACGGCCGCCGCAAACGCACAGAGCCACACATGTGCGAGCTCGATGGAGAAGAAGATAAGGCACCAAATAAAAAAAGAGTTCATGGACAATGACATGCGGGACCCATTTGAATGTACAGTAAATTCTTAAGTATGCAACAAAGTAGCTACAAAGATCAGTTATAAATTAGATCACCATGAGTTTGTGTATCAAATGATAAATTAATTACCATGCAAACAGTTAAACAGACAACCAGTTGTACAAGCTGTCTATTCACTTGTCTGTTTACGTTAAAAAGACAGCAGCTGTCTACACCGTTATACTTGCCCTTACAGACTCTTGACCGACTGGGACTTCCAGTTTAAACAGAAGGGAACAAAAGCACAACGCTAGTAGCAGAAAGCCCAGCCACGGCAGCATCGCCTCACGAACGGAAAATGAAACTAAAGCACACATCCCAAAGCTACTGGGACTCTATTACAAAAGGTTTTGTCCCTTGGCCTGTTGGTGAAGTCATCCACCCATCTCTTCATCTGCGCCTTTTGTTCATCCATCAGTTGTTCAGCAGCCCTTAACAGCCCTCGCCACTTCTGAAACAAGCACTATTTTTCTTTTAGCGGAACAAGGACGAAATTTTCTGTATGATCCTATTAGTAGTGGGAAAAATACCCTCAATTATCAGCTTATTTCTGGTCATCCAGAGTGCCCAATAAACTACAGAGAACATAAATTTCCAAACGAATCCAGACTCCCAGGAAATTTTGCATGGACGTTGGAGTTCCACCCCACTCCAGAGCCTCTTTAAAGCACCCACATAAATTTCGTTAAAACACAGTGGGAAAAGGTATGATATAATACATTTTCAGGGACATTGCACACTGGGCATTGGCTTACCCTTTCCACCTCCTTTTTTTCAAAGCCACCCCTGTTTGCAATCTATCTTGGAATGGCAGCCGCATGAACACTTTCCCTATAGCTTTTTTCATAGGGCTACTTATTAGTACAAATCTGATATGGAATGACATTTCTCAAAATAACCAATATTATATCTCAAACGAATAAACTTGATTTGCCTTATATGTTAATTGACAGCTGTTAATCAAGTAGTTTGGAACCAAGAATGTATCCTCCATTTGTAAACTGAATTTTTAGATGTTGTCAAAGAAGTCTTGCCCACCGAGTTCAGAAGAATAAGGAATTAAAAATGAAGATGCATTAGTAAGGGCAAAAAGATCTATGCACACGAGCCTCTAGGAAACATGTAAATATGAAATATTTACAAATTAAATCAACTAAAGTTGCATTCCTATATAGCTGTCTCTTATACATAAATCAGTATAGTATCAGCTTGGTACCTTCTATCTATCTATCTATCTATCTAT
>OAMR01000006.1:780116-816596 GCA_900205405.1 Echinochloa crus-galli | reverse complement strand
TGCTCCATGCATGAGGAGAGAGATTTGATATGATTTGATGTGATAGGTGAATAGTGAAGTTTGGAGAGAGAATTTTTGGGAAGTTTCGGGACACAGCCTTTATGAGCGAACCAAGCAGGCTCAAAAATACTGGTGGCTGATGCGATCAGGGCGCAACGGTTGCTGTACAGCACTACAGCAGTCGTGTGGAATTTTCTGGTTTAGCCTGAAGCCGATATGTTAACTGTGTAAGCACGCGAAACTTGTTCCACAGCTCGTATGCCAACAAACCTTGGGATCGGGAATGACCCTGCAGAGTAATCGTCTGGCACAACATTACAGTCAATGCAAGAGTGATTTCTGAGAATGGTAATGACTAGTACTGCGGTTCCATTTTTTCTTATGATTTATTTTAAGCCTAATTTAGCAACCTTTTCCTGTGCAGGACCACCACTGTGTATGGATTAATAATTGTGTTGGCCACGAAAACTACAAGATCTTTCTAGTCTTCGTTCTGTATGCTGTAATCGCGTGCTTCTATTCTATGGTATGTGTTATCCTTTATTTTCTTGAGCAACCAAAGCTTCTCAAAGATTGTGGATAAAGTTATTCATGTTCTGTCAGGTTCTGATTATAGGGGGTGCCGTGCATTTGCCTAAAGATGAACAATCAGGCAGTGATTCTCGTAGGACATCTATTGTAAGTACCTCTGGAAGGAGGTTTAAGCTACCGGCACATCAAACACTAACTGAAATTCTATGTTTGGATATAATTAACACATTGTACATTGTACAGATTGTTTGCGGGGTTCTTCTATGTCCTTTAGCTTTGGCACTGATGGTCCTATTGGGTTGGCATGTTTACCTCATCTTACACAATAAAACTACTATTGAGGTTCGAAAACAGGATAGCTAGTCTTTAAGAACATTATGCTTTATAGATGTTGTGTAATGCAGTTATGTTGATGATTTGCAGTACCATGAAGGAGTTACAGCTATGTGGTTGTCTGAAAAGACGAGAAACTTTTATCGTCATCCTTATGACCTTGGAGTCTATGAGAACCTTGTTTCGGTGAGAACTATATTTTTTCAGATTAACCATTTCGAATTTTTCATATTAACCTTGAGTTATGAATAGTCAATTACAGGAGGGGAACAATTATTTATTACACGCCTTCCAACAATTTGCCGTTTTGATTAAACAGGTGCTAGGTCCCAATATGTTCTGCTGGCTCTGTCCAATATCAAGGAACATAGGAAACGGTGTTCGTTTCCGCACATCATATGACATTCCGCTATCATAGCCAATAATTTGATGCACACCAGATAAGGCTACAATCATGTTGGTTATCTGCTAATTTGCAAAAGAAAATCAGGTGTCCACACAAGTGGTAGATTTGCTATTGTTGACAATTTTGCACTGAGAGTGTGCTATGATGGAAAACTGTGTTTAGGATACTTCGAGAAACAAGAAGAGGAGCTTTAGGGTTCTTTAAGCCTCCTGGGATCTATCACTATTTAGGATTTAGGAATGCTAACATAGGGTTTTCGTGCATTTTGTTAGACATACTTCGAGAAACAGATCCTTCCGCTTGTGCTGTAATCTGCAGGGGGTTGTACTAATACCAGAAAAAGAATAGTCTGAACTCAAGGCTAATCTGTTGTAAAGTTTTGACCAAATTTGTTGTTTTGAAGTTCATGGTTTTCTTTGTCAGATCGTACATCATAGTGGGCAATGAAAAAAGATTATCTGTATAGAGTTGTTCAGAAATATATGTCGATATTTCTGTCTGAACATACGATGTGTATTAATGTAGTACTAAACAGGCATGTGCATTTTTTTTTGGTGGCTGTTGATTTGTGCCGAGAGAAAAATAATGCTGGGTGACTGGTGTTGATTTTTGCTGAGAGAAAGGGCTTGCTTGGTTGGGTGCCAAAATTTTGGTATGCCACGATTTTGGCATGCCAACTATTTGGTTGTTATTTGTATTCCTACCAAAATTTGGCATTATCTCATTGAGGCAACCGAAGTGTTGGCTACTTTTCTACCCAGATTTTGGCTTACCAAAATTTTGGCAAGCACAAACTTTGGCTGTGTTTAGTTCCAAAAACGAAAAAGAAAAGTTTGGTGAAAATGTCACATCGGACACTGTAGCATGTAAACATTGTCCTACCATGACCTAACTAGGCTCAAAAGATTCGTCTCATCGTGTACATCAAAATCATGTAATTAGTTTTTTATTTACCCATGTTTAGTGCTCCATGTATGAGGAGAGAGATTTGATATGATTTGATGTGATAGGTGAATAGTGAAGTTTGGAGAGAGAATTTTTGGGAAGTTTCGGGACACAGCCTTTATGAGCGAACCAAGCAGGCTCAAAAATACTGGTGGCTGATGCGATCAGGGCGCAACGGTTGCTGTACAGCACTACAGCAGTCGTGTGGAATTTTCTGGTTTAGCCTGAAGCCGATATGTTAACTGTGTAAGCACGCGAAACTTGTTCCACAGCTCGTATGCCAACAAACCTTGGGATCGGGAATGACCCTGCAGAGTAATCGTCTGGCACAACATTACAGTCAATGCAAGAGTGATTTGCCAGTCCACTCTTGCATTGGCTGGCCAGACCCTGCGGCCTGCAGAGGTACTCGGCGTAGACTGTAAAGCAGTGCGGCCTGTTTGGAACGCAGGAATGCAAAACACAGGAACAGAAAAAACCACAGGTATGAGCTAGGAAGGAAATCTCAAAACAGAGGAATGGAAATCGTTGGAAAAACATAGGAATTGGTGTTTGGAACGCAGGAACGAGAGCATAGGAATACGGTGTGGACAGGTCCTACACGTAGAAAGGGCAGACACGCACACTGCTTGTCAGATTGCATCTCTTTGCCACTGACTTGTTGGCCCCACCAGCTTGGCCCATCATCAGTGTGGATAGAAACGAGCTCCACCGTTTACTCACTGGTACCTCTTCGTTCTCATCTAATCCCCTTCCTCCTCCCTGTCTGTTCTTATGTATTTCTCTTTCCAGTGTCCTCATCTAATCAATCGGAATAGAGCAAATCAGGTGGCCGTGAGCTAGGCAGGGCCAGCAAAGCCCGCTGCGATGCTGAGGGGCAGCCAGGGCAGGTTGGCGTCGAGAGAGTTTAGTGTTGCATAATGGAGATGCTGATGATGGTTAGGAAGCATGGGACAGCGATGGCGGCGCCCCAGGTTCTTCTTTGATGCGCCACTGCTTCATTTTCTCTCTGTTTTGCACACGCGGTTCCTCGGGCATACGCGAAGGAAGCGAAAACATTGGTTTGGAGCGGATGTTTTATTTCTCGTGAAATCGCTACCGAGCTACAGTATTCCGGAGGAAAGGAACTTTCGATTCCTCCATTCCAAACGCTGAAGCAATCTTCCTTTCCTCCGTTTTCAGTTCCTACGAATTTCCTTTGTCGCAGAGTATGTTATTTTACAGCAGATGTGCATAATTTTTCAGATTCCGATAGACCAGTCAGAATTTTGAACAGTCTAATACAGATGCAATATTTTTCAGTGTAAATTATATACCTCCACATTCCACTATAGCAAGTCTCATCACAAATGTATCCAAACACATACAAAAATAAGCAATTGCAGATGAGAATATACGCAAAATTTCGCATACATTGTGCAGTTACATATTATGGGATATTTGTAAAATTATGGAAAAAACGATACGCTTCAGGGCTCGGCTTGCATGCCACTAGCTCCACCTCAAATGAGAGGTGTACTGTCAAATACCTCTGGTCTGCAATTTCAGAAACTCGGACTGTAATGCTGCAAAGTTAAAACGGAAGTCACCCATACTCAGATGGTATCTCTGGAGGTGATCTGGCATTTCCAAATGCATATTCTGGCTTTCATTAGATTGTTGCGACCCCTCCAACCTTTAGCAGTTCGATGCGACCATACAATCATCAGAGAGAAATGGAGATGCATCCACTTTCATGGTTCCAACAGCTATATCTATGCCTTGATGACCGTTTCCTCTCCAACTTCAAATGAAAAAACAGGTGAGGAGTGCCGAAAACCTCCCCATTCTCAGCAAACGTACCTTCGTAATGAACTGCAACTATATAGAGGTACACGTCAAAGAAAAACTATATACAGGTATAATTTGATAGGCTTGTAAAGTGTAGCAATTCATAAAACTGCAGTACTTTATTTGCTCTCACAAACCTCTTATCAGTTTGGTACTAGCATTTGTGGTTTAAAAATAGATTTAGTAGCATTTCAGCATTCCATCAAGGGACTACAGTGCCTTGAAATGACATATAAAAATTCTAGGCTGATAGACTCACCCTGTTCGTTTGGCTGGTGGCTGGTGGCTGGCGCTGACTTTTGCTGAAAGAAAAACACTGCTGGCTGGTTGGTGGCTGGTGGCTGGCGCTGGTTTTCGCTGAGAGAAAAACACTGTTGGCTCGCTGGAAACAATCTAAACGAACAGGGCGAATTTATGTGTTTCTATCAAAAGCCAACAGTGCTTTAGCATGGCCCGATCTAGATGATGTACGATTTCTGAATTTGGCATCAGGGAACAGGCCCTTGACTGTACATGTAACTGCAGATTGAGTTTTTTTAGTTTAACCCCTTTAAATGTAATATTTTAAAAATAACTCGTCCCAAGCTAAAATTTCAAAAACTAGCCCTTTTAGTCGCACCGAGCTGCGTGGCGCGACTCGTAATTGAGTCGCGCCACATGCTATGGCGCAACCCATGTGCCACGTTGGTTTGGTTTAAAATCAATTTTTTTGTTCAAAATCAATTTTTACGTGGCGTTGACGTGGCCGAACGTGTTGCTTGCTAGCTTGTGCTAAGTGCACAAAAGTTCACTTCACTTAGCACTTTTTACTTTTATAATTTTATTAGCTAATAAGCTCCTAAATTGTTCAAACTTGACATGTATGATGTATTGAGTATACATATTTTATTTCAAGTATTTGCATTTCAAAATATGGTGTATAAAATAAAAAAATCTAATTTTTAAATGGGCTAAGTGGCATTTCTCTCAGTTGGATAGAAATAACACTTGGCTTGTTTAAAAATTAGATTTTTTTTCATTTTATACATCATATTTTAGAGTGCAAATACTTGAAATGAAATATATATACTCTATACATCATACATATCAAGATCGAACAATTTAGGAACTCATTAGCTAATAAAACTATAAAAGTAAAAATGCTAAGTGAAATGAACTTTTGTGCACTTAGCACAAGCTAGCAACTAGGTGAGGCTGGTCACGCCAGGGGTGCCTTATGGCGCGACTCGCACAGCACGTTCGGCCATGTCAGCGCCACGTAAAAATTGATTTTGAACCAAACTAACATGGCACATGGGTCGCGCCATAGCATGTGGCGCGACTTAATTACGAGTCGCGCCACGCAGCTCGGCGCGTCTAAAAGGGCTAGTGGCGCGACTTAATTACGAGTCGCGCCACGCAGCTCGGCGCGACTAAAAGGGCTAGTTCTTGAAATTTTAGTTTGGAACGAGTTATTTTTAAAATATTACATTTAAAGGGGTTAAAATAAAAAAATTTCCTGTAAGATTACAGGAAGATGCGGAGAGACACCATCGACAAGAGGAAGGCTATCCGAAGGGGCAACAGCTCAAGGCTCCAGCCTTTGCTTTCCTGATCACCGTCTTAACAGCACCTCCATCATCCCCGGTTAAATCTATGGTGTCAGACATGGCTATCAAGCTCTTGGTCAGAGAGGACCGTGCTAAAGAGGAGCAAACCAATCGTTAGCCTACTGCTACTCTACCATGTTTCACAAAACCACAAGTGTATTTATTGGTCAGAAGTGAACACTAAGGTTTTCCACAACTTTCAGATATGGTGTTTGTTCAGTTTGCTTCTGTAACCTATGCTGATCAGTAATAATCTCGTAAAAGATTACCCTCGGGCGTGTTTCTTTTCTCCGAAAGAAATTTTCTCTAAAGGAATTCTTACATGCATGGAGTATTAAATGAAGTCTATTTACAAAACCTTTTTAGGGATGAGTGAACTCTGCACGACGAATCTAATGAGCCTAATTAGTCCATGATTGGCTACAGTAACGCTACAGTAACTATCCTCTAATCGTGTGATCAAAAGCTTCATTAGATATGTCTCGTGAAATAGTGCAATGGTGTGAGGATAGTTTTGTAAAACTGATTTTATCTATTATCTTAGTACAATAGTGTTAAAAGGAACCATCACGTTCGCCGAGAGAGCCAAAAAATTCCCACGTTAATCCAAAAAAGAGAAAGATTTACACCGTCGGATTTTATGAAGATCCAACGGTCGATATTATTCGTTAATCCAAATAAAAGGAAAAATATAAGCCATCGGATTTTACGAAGATCTAACGGTCTGTATTATTCTGTTAATAAAAAATAGAAAAATATATATCATCGGATTTTATGAAGATCTAACGGCCTAGATTAATTCAAAAAATACATATCAAGATACAACTCTATATTTATTTAATTTTATAATCTAAAATGTCCATGTCAAGATACAAAGAGCTACAAGTTGTATGAATTACTTTCCCTAAAAAGATGATATTTTGCGCCTTCTTCTCGCTATGAGGCTGGTGGCTAGAAGGCGTCTTCGCTGCCAGCAGACCGAGGCATGTTGTTGCCGCCTCTAGGCATTACATCGCTCCATGTACCTGCACGACACTTTGATAACCACACAGCGCCGATTTCGCAAATGGCGAGTAATTGCTAGGCATCAATGCACGTTCGGCGCTTTAATTCGTATGCCACTATAAATAAAAATCCTAAAACGACGCACTATATAACAGTGTTAGAAGGAGCCACCACGTTCGCCGAGAGGGGCTAGAAATTCTCACCTTAATCCAAAAAAGAGAAGAATATGCACCATCGAATTTTATGAAGATCTAACGGTTCAAACTAACCCAAGAAATCTATATCTAATTTGATTAGTAAATATGTAAACTTGGAATTAAAAAATTACTATTGATCATTGGATTTAATGATGATCTAACTATCTATAATATTACACAAAGTCCAATTGAATCTATTTATATCTATCCATATACATTGATACGTGTAAAACATATCCATGTCCATCCATACGTGCAGAAAAATATTGGTGTTTGGACTCCATGTTTCTGTAGGTCATGATTGATCGACTTCCGTAATGGGAAAAAGGGCAAGATTTGTAGAATAAATCTATTTTTTAAAGAAAAATAAGGTTGCTTCCAACTTCCATGACTAGCCGATTCTGACACAACTTCCTCACGCCCGATAAGCAAATGAACCCGCTAATGCGACGGGTCGCGCAGAAGATAAACGCGTGACCTGCCGACGCGCCGATCGTCTTCCGCCTCCATCGTTCCCCTACCACCTCCACCACCGCCCGGCTTTGGTGGCGCCCCGCCGCCTCCACCGCCGCCCACCAACACGGCCCACGCAAACCCATCGATCTGCCGCCCCCTGCCGCCTCGTCCACTGCTCGAATTTGGCAGCGCCCCGTCGCTTCCCGCCAACGCGGCCCACTCTAACCCATTGACCTTGATACCCTGCCACCGCTCCTCCGTTTCCATCGTTCTCCTCGCCCCCTCCGCCGGCACGGCCCACCGGGGTTCCCCGCTGCCCCGGCAGGCGGCGCCCTCGCTACCCGGCCCTCCACCTAGCGACCATCACCGCCGTCAGACCAGCCGCCACTCCTACAGCCCCGGGACCTGCAACCCAGGGCCCTGACTCCGGGACCTAACCTGGACGGCGGCGCTCGACAGCGGTGCACGGCTGCGCAAGCGCGTGACGAGTCGCAAGTTAGACTTAATGTAAGCAAATACTTCGTGCAAGCCAATGCTTGGTCTTCCATGAATTCTTTCGAACAGAGGAGTTTGTCCATCCTTTTTTGTCGCGATTTCTCAAACAACTCGACCAGAATATACCTTAGTGACCTGAATTTTTCTTAGCGGGAATCGGCGATTAAATTGGTGAGTTACAGGTATTTGTACAATGTCCGTCAATTAGCGCATTAACTTTGGATCAATTGACTAGCGACATTAGATTTCTCATCTGCGATACACGCATGATCTGACAATCTGCTAAAAAAACTTATATGGCAATAAGAAAAAAAGCTCAAAGTGAAAGGGCCTCTAGCCTAGTGGTTAGAGCACCTGGGTAGCACCCTGCAGGCTTAGGTTCAACTCCCTGTGGGAGCGAATTAACTAGGTTTGGAATAAAAAAATTAAAGAAAGAGGTAGGGGCTTCCCCTACTGACTCCGGTCAAAAAAAAAGAAAAGAAGCTCAAAGGCCAAAAAAAAGTGCCACAGGACACTAGACAATACTAAGGGGTATAGTAAGCTAAACCTCAGGTGTGATGAATTGCATTAAGACCATTCAACAGCATGGCAGTTGTCCTCGGAGTGGACTTCGACAACTTTTACCAATGGTGCATCAAGGAATAAGAGATTGTAAACGCAACAATAAAAATGTAACATTTGTGGAAGGACCTCGAAGAGGTCATGAAAAACATGACGCTGAGTTATGACAAACAAAAAAAAGAACGGCTAATGCAAAGGAATTTAATGAATGTCTCAACCTTAGTGCATAATTTCTACCCAGAAACTAGGTAACCGAGGCAGATGAGTTTATGGGCATCCTCTCGCATACCATAAAATTATGTCCTCTCTCTCTGCCACATCAGCAAAGGTAATATCATCATGAAACTCTCTATGAAACCCCACTGAGGACTGGCCTAATGGAAAAGCGTCGTGGAACAAAGAGGGGGGGGGGGGCGAATGAAAGTACCAAGAAATCATCAAAACAACGTATTTAGACTTGCAAACCCGATACAACGACCAATAGTGACTAGAAAAAATAATGATATTATCTAGAATCACAAAGGTGAATGGACTGGAGATGAAAACGTTGATTGGCGATTTAGAAATTCCAGTACATTCTACATAAAAGAATTTTTACATGGAAGCTTTGCAATTTAATGGCACAAAAAATACTATGTACATAGACATACACGGCATTCAAGATTAGATCATAATATATTTTAATAAAAAATATATATTATATATTTATATGTCACAAAATATTTCTCCATACAAAATTATAGCTCACTCTATTACTCCTATATAAACAATATAAACAATTCTAAGTAAAAAAATGAAGAAAAATAAAACCATATGAAACAATATTTTTTGATCGAAGTTGGGAGGGTAAGCTCCTACCTATTTTTTATGTTTTTTATTCCAAACCCAATTAATTCACTCCCACAGGGAGTCGAACTTGGGTCTGTTAGGTGTACTCAGGTTCTCTAACCTCTAGGCTAGAGTCTCTTTCACCCTATAAAACAATATTACAAGTTCAAATCAGAAAAATTAAACTCCACATAAAATTACTACAACCGCACAAAACATAATTCTACAAAAAACATAAAAAAAGACGGCACAAAAAAAAGATCTATGTATCTATCTATCCAGTCCATGACAGAAAGCAATCATAAATCCTCAACCGAAAGACAACTTGAATTGAGCATAACAGAGATTCAGATGGAGTCAACTAAGAACACAAGGGTGAAGCTATAGGTAGGCGAGGAAGATATGAAACAATGCATCCACGCCTGTCTTGCACGGTGGCTACATATAAGGATGCAAGTTCCATTTATTTGGGTCGCTGAGTCAACCTAAAAATTGATAAAATGAACTACAGTAGCATGCCATATAATTAATTTAGATGAGAGAAATAAATTAAAATGGTAAGTCAACACATAATTAGCCGCTCAAAAAAACTATTGGGTACCCATTTCATCCTTAGCTTCAGATGCAATCCCGCTTTGTAATACTCTGCTCTGGCAAAGTGTGGCGTGCAACAGCAACTAGCACCCCTTGAGGCATTAACGCATGCATCTTCCGTGACAAATCACAATTGTTAGCCTTCGACTTCAATAACGAAGGAAGAGGAGGTGGCGAGGAAGAGTTGTGTCGCTTGGTAACTAAGAATGGCTGAGTCATAGTAGAGAAATTAGAGCATAGAAAATTAGGGCAAATCCACACCCACCAATGATCCTTCATGATACCAAGTTGTTAGCATAAAAAAGCTAGCTACCCGCGTTGTTTACGCGGGCCACCTTGCTAGTTTAATACACTTAATTATTGGTTAAAGGGGTGGAGAAAATTTCTCCATCCCAAAAGAAACACGGCTTACGGTAATAATTCTTTTCTTTCCTCCTCTCATTCAGTTCTCAAATGACGCCAACAGCTGCATCTTCATCAGAGACTGACAGACATGCCCTCAGACAAAGGATACAGAACACATGCAGATGTGAGATGTGAAGACGGGATGACAACATGAACTGGAGCCGCTGTATTACATTACTGGTGATGATCAAAGCCAGAACATTTGCATAAATCCATAAAGATCTGCGATGGATGAACTCTCCGGCAAAACACTAGTCATTCCAAAAAAGAAAAACATGAACATGTCGGATATGGGTGAGCATGAACTCTCCGCAAGGACCGGCTTTGAGGTACACGCCCACAGTGGCATCCATCCAGAAGTCGTACGCAGGCGGCCGTGCTCACTGCTGAGCTCTGCGGGCTTTGCATCGAGGCAGGCAGAGGCAGCGCGCGGCGGTGGGGGTCCTGCCTGCTGCGTCGCGCACCCTCCTGTTGGCTTACACCCGGTTGCCTGCAAAGGCCCGCCTAGGGAGCGAGGACTCGCTCGTCGCTCCATAGAGAGCTAGGGATCGCGCAGGACCACTGCCACTCCGCTGCGCCGGTGCTGATGATCCTGCGCCGCGCTGCTTGCAAGCGTCCGTAGCGCGGCCGCGAGCATGGATATGGATGGGTCCCTGGCATCTTCAGCGCCGATCGGTCGATGCTGGCCGGCCTTGGCGGGCGCTGAAATGAATCCGCTCCGACGTAAGAGGCCAGTGCCAGCGCTGTTAGGCCATCCCAAATTTACCTCTCAAATTTACTATGCAAAAAGAAGATTCCCCATCACATCAAAATGTCATAACATGCATGAAATATAGATGAAATAAAAAAACTAATTGCACAGTTTTATTGTACTCTACGAGACGAACATTTTAAACCTAATTAATCAATTTTTGGATAATTTTTTACAAATATAAACGAAATGCTACAGTAGCGCAATGATTACGAAGTGACATCTTACTCCTAAATTCAACACATCAATTCTAACATCTAAACAAGGCCTTAGTCTAACGACGACGAACAGAGCGAGAGGGAGAAGCATGGGCAGGGGAATGTGCATGACAGGGATGTGAAAATGGCGCGGTAATCTATACGCGTAGGGCACAGCTAGACCTCCCCAAAGAAATGCATTTCATCTGTCGATGGCAGATGCCATAGCAGTCACAAGCATGGTGACGCTTACTACTTCAGTTAACGTTATTGGAAGCCTGTATGAACAGTTGGCTGGAATGCTTGAGGTAGACGACTGTAGAGTGTAGAGGTCGTAGTAGTATCCTGCTTTGTACCGTAGATGAACGAGACTGAAGAGGGCTGAGAGGGATTGCAAGTACACTGCGCGACCAATTGGTCCAAGTGGGAGGGGGGCGATGGCGTGCAGTGCACAGCGAGCACAGGAGCGCTCAGATACGGAGGCGTCGTTTTGGGAGTAAATTATGCAGCGCGTCAGCACAACCCGGCCTCGGGAGTCCGCCAGCATCCAGCAACGTCTTCCTCTTCCCGGCGCAGAATGGTCGCGTAGCAGCAGTAACGGCTGCAATGTTACTGTTACATTACAGTAACTCCTGAAAATTACCCGTGAAACCCTCCGACGCGGCAGCTAGCAACCCTATCATCATGCATACAGATGCGGCGGGCTCAACGCTAAAGTGCGGCAACTGTAACTATTGTGCTGATTCAGCTGTGAATGAAATGGTGATCAGTGATCGACGCATTTGCCAGACGGTAGTGGCGGTAATGTTCTGGCTGCTTTTCAGGATTACACGGATTACAGAATAAAAAATGCGTAAGGGCAATCCCAATCCAATGATTAGGATGATGTCCATAGCATTAAATAAGGTGCCATGTAGGATAAAGGATGTTGTGGCAAGTGAGTTAATGAAGAAAGAGGAGGAAACCGCATGAGACATGGTTTCTACACGCTATCCAAGATAAGATAAGAGAGGAGCAGCATTTAATTTAGTCATAGAGCATCAATGTCTGCTTTGGAAGGATAGTGTCTTGTATTAGTTTCTTGATGACGTGGATGCTATGGATATCACTATTCACTGTAGTGTCTTGTGTTAGGACTGCCGGAGAACGAGCAGGGCAACAGTCCAGTGGTACGATCTCCTCTCCGCACTCCGATGAGGAATCACCGCACCGCATGGAGGAGCCAGTTAAACAACAACCAGCTCTCAGCTCCTGCATTTCTTTCACACAAAGTCAGTACCTCACATCTCATCGAGAACACAACAAAATGCGCGGTGCGCTGATCATCGGACCCAAGCAGTGGTATCATAGGTCTGCTCTTAAGAAACTGGAGGCCGGGCAAAAGGGAAAACAAGAGAGGAAACTGAATAGAGAAGAAAAGAAAAGAAAAATCCTCTTTTTACACATGATTCTTAGTTCCTAACGGAGGAGGCGATCGATCGGTCTTCCTGATCATCTTCTCCTCGTGCGGCACTGCGGCGGCGCTGCCCCTAAGCTCAGGCGTACTCCCGCCAGCACACGAGCATCGTGACGCAGCGGCGCATGATGTAGAACCGCGCGCGCTGCTCCTTGACGAGCCGCGCGCACCGCCCGGAGAAGGACCGGCCCTTGGCGCCGCCGTCGGCGCGCACGCCCTTGCCGCCGCCGCTCCTCTTCCTGAGCAGCCTGCACGACTTCTCCTCGGCTGCCAAGAGCTCCATGGAGGCCGGGCGTTCTCTTCTTTGCCTGGCGAAGAGGATGATGGATAATGGAACGGAAGAGATGACCACACTAGAGAGAGTGTGAGATGAGTGAGTGAGTGAGCCCTACTGAACTGTGACTCTGTGAGATGGATTTGAGAAGCTCTTGCTCTTGCTCTTGCTCTTGTATGTGGAGGAAGCGCATAGCCGGTTATATAGGGGAGCCTTGGTGCTACTGGTAACTGGTGTGTGCTTGTAGGGTCCCCCCAGAAAGGACCCAGTTGATGTTTTTTATGCGTAGTATGCAGGGGTTTTGCTGTTCGAAGTTCCGCAGGCTTTCGGAGGGACCTCGACGGTGCACCGAAATGAACTCTAGTATTCTCGCTCTGCTCTGCATTTTATTATTAGTCAGTATGTCCTCGTGTCCATGGGGACAAATTTTCTCGCTCTCGGGGCACGCTGCCTTGGCATCGTTTTATTTTTCGCGAGTACTTGGTGGAGCGAAGCCGCAAGCTGTTGGAGAAATGACAAGCCTGCAGATTTAGGTGACTGTCAGTTCCAACATTTTGTAGTAAGCAAGAAACCACCCAACCAAACCAGGTTTAGTTTTTTTTCCTCTCGAAAACCAGGTTCAGGTGAACAGTGAATTTGACTCGCGAAGAAGCCACGAACGCATGGCGATGGAGCTCATGCACGCGGCACGCAAATATTCAAACTTTCAGACACGGAGCACACGGAGCAGCTGCAAGCAGGTAGCAAGGCACGCACGGGCACCGCCCACATGCACACAACACACACGCCAGTACGCCACACGGAGACGCACGGGCAGTGCAGAACTGCTGTGTGTCTCTCTGGCCCGACCCCCGTGGGCCGTGGCCCGGCCGTGCGTGCGGTCAAAAGCTCGCGGCGCCCCAAAACTTTTAATTAAGCTCCAACAAACGGGTAAGGCCATGCGCCGCAGCTCCCCCCCGCGCGCACGGGCGCTGGACGCGGCAGCACCCAGCGCCCGTGCACGCCGGACACCGCGATCCGCTTCCCCCCTCGAGCACGGCCGCGCGCACGCACGGGCACCACCACCCTTGGTGTCCGCCCGCCCGCTCGATCTCAGACAGAAAGAAACAGAGCCCCGGCCCGCGCGTCACGAGCGTCCCGGTACGCGGGGCCGTAGCGTGGTGGTGGTGGGACGGTGGGGGTGGGGGCGCCACCCCAGCGATACGTGGGACGGACGGAGTGGGCGGGCTGCGCTAGCCTAGCCGTGTCATATACGGGGGGCGTCAGCTTTACACTGTAGCGCGCGAACCGAGCTGGCCCGGCAGACTGGCGCGGTGGTGGACCGGCCGGTGCTCCCATCCTCCCCGCCGCGGCTGCCTCGGCTCGGGCACGGGCTCGGCTACAGGCGGGTGGGGGGCACAGCGCGCAGTCCTCGTCGTCCTCGGCCTCGGGAAGGTGGCGATGGACGGGCGGTCGGCCCACCCTGGCCACCCGCGCACCCCCAAGCGCCCCGGGCCCTCGCGCTCGCGCTACGTACGCCGCTACGCTACACCCCCGACTAGTAGTCAGTACGCGGTGGCGTCGGCGTGCCGTGGTCGTCGTCCGGGGTCTAAAACAACAGCGTACCGCACCTGCCTGACCGGCCCCAGGCCCGTGTCATCATCATACATTCGTATGCGTGCTCGGTGCTCCCGCTCCCGCCCGCGCTCGGCGCTCGTCCCGCGTTCTGTGCGTCCGATATGGCAGCCGCAACTAGCCAACTAGTCGGCGAAAGAGAGCTGCATGGAGCACAGGGACAGCCACTGTCTGCCATGTGATCAATGGCCCTGAGTGGTGAGATCCATGTCCATCCACAGGCGCTTGCCGAGAGACGATCGATGATTAAAGCCAGATTGGGCCAAACGGGCATGATGGTTTGCTTGCTTGCTTCTGAGTGGACTGGTCAAACATGGAGCGGAACATGTATGGCCCGCGAGGCCGGATTTCCTTCGTCCTTGCGTTTTTTTCTCATAGGGAAACAAACACACGGCCAAATGTACATTTGATTTGCCAACACAGAAAAGAATTCTTAATCGATCGCTTCCGGCCGGTCGTGTAGCGATGGATGAGAGGAGGAGACCGTGAGCATGCACGAACGCTTTTGATCGAGTTCTTTCGGTGGAGACGGCGGTGGTGGCCGGCCTCTCTGACGTGTTTAATTTGTCCCTGCCGTGCCGATCGATCGGCGCCAATTTGTGGAGGTGTCTGCATTCACTGACCAACTGCTTCCGTACGGAGGCACTGTGCGACGCGTCACCCCTCGCCATCTAATCCTGTCTTTTCGCGCCTCACATCGATCGGAATTCACAAAAAACCCAGGCCTTCGATATGGGAAATACCAGGAAGCTACGCTCAGGCGACAAGACCGGGCATGGGCCGGGCGCCATGGCACAGTGCTAGCTGTTTCCCTGTCACCGTGCGTCGTCGCTAGGTCTAGTACACAGTTCCGGGTCAGAATACACAGTGAGGATTCATTCATACCGACACGTACGACGTATAGGCAGTAGCAGTATACACCTGCTCCAGCACGCGGCAGTCGCGTGCTGTACCGCCTGACGCTAGCGTTGCATACTCTACAGTGTCACTGTGCACCAGCGTGCGTGGCTGGGAGAGATGTTTGCTGCGACCGTCGAGACGACAGGGTCTGATGATCGGGCGGTGTTTCTCGGCAGTGCTTCGCGTCTCCTCTTTTGACTCTTTTCTCGTGGCGAGAAGCAAATGCGGAAATGCCTGCGCCGAGCAGTCACACGTGTGTGATCACGCGACGCCGCGGTGCCCTTAGAATATTGCCCGGAAAGCGACGGGCAACAAAACCCTGTCTGCCATATCGTGTTGCTTCCATGCGTCAGGGAACGAGCTCTGAAAGACAGGGACGTACGCTCGTGCCGTGCCGGCGTCATACGCACCAGATGATCCCGTAGAATACAAGTCAAGCTAATTGCGAGCGTTAGTTGGCTTTGGTTTTATAGTGTTTCTTTGCATTGACCCGTGTCTTATAGTCGGCAGTTCTTAGGTGAAACCATCCAATCGAATCGTCGCTTTACTTGATCCCGCCTGCACGTAGTATCAGGCTCCTTGTGCTGCCTTGGCGCTCAAGTGTGTGTTCCTTCGAATTCCTACGCTTCCAACGTGGTTTCAATCTTGCATTTTGCATAGAGCATGGCAAGCAGGACAGGTTTCGAGAGCAGGCAGACCGCCGCTTGATGATTTGCTCTAGATTCCTATTGGAAAGCATGTGATCCCTCTGCAAACTATTTGCGCTTGTACTAGTGGTAGGCTTTCACTGTCACGGTGTTATTAGGTTCTGTCCACCAAGTACCCTACGAATTAGGCCCAGTTTTGTAATTTAGTGAATGCTGTACGGGGAGTAACATGTTGAGCCGCTTGCCGGAACATAAATGGGGCATAGGGGCTACAATAGCGGCTAACGACAATGACAGTAGACTTGTGGGAGGTTGCATATACAAATTCGGTAGTTCTTGTGCCGCTGTGCGCTACGTGACAAGGTGTGTGTTAGTTAATGGTCCCACGCTGCAGGTCTGTCGAGCTAGTTGTGTTATACTAAAACGGTAGGCTAGCATTGGCAATCTGCCACATGCTATTTCAGTCGCATGATGTTCAGGTACTCCAATTGTTCAGTTAGTTCCATGATGGTAGGTGACCAATATAATACTACGGCCAGGGACATGCATGAAGCTTTCTTGCGCCAGAGGGATTCAGTACTGAACAATGTACACAGATGTATAGGGAAAATATGACACCAGTTAAGGTAGCACCATAAGTTTACAGGTTTACATACTGACATCACTGCATTCGAGCGTGTAGACATGCACGCCAACGCTGAATGTTCAGAAATTGGTTAAACAAAAGATTAACAGCAGAACCAACATCGTTACATCTTATTCTGTTTCAAAAGAGGGGTTAAGCGGAGAGCAAAACCCCAATCACTTGCCGCAAAATCGGCACACAACAAATTAAATAGTCCAAACCAAATTGTTTCAAACGTCGTAAGAAAATGCGCAGACGTCCACAAAAACCTTCCGGAAATGCCCATCCACCCCCTCCGATGAGAGACGATCAGACGATTGATTGGTCATTAGCATTTCGGAAGATCAGACGGCGGGGGTAACATCTTCTGGTTCGGCAGCGGGCCGTCGTTGACGAGCCACGCCATGGACAGCCCCCAACTCAAGTGCACGTCGAAGTGGCAATGCATGAGCCACACACCTGCCACATGTAACCGAGTCAACGCTAGTCAAACCTCGGTCAACGAAAGTCAAGCCAGGCCGATCGAGCATGCATCCATGTCAATCACCGATTCGCGGATGGGCTTAACGTTAACTACCTGGGTTGTCGGCGAGGAAGCGGACGGCGACCCAGCCGGCGGTGGGCACGCTGATGGTGTTCCGCTCGACGGGGTCAGCCAGGTTGTACTTGGGCGGGTCGTTCACCGGGTCGAAGTTGCCGAACCCCTCCCCGACGACGAAGAAGTTGTAGCCGTGGAGGTGCAGCGGGTGGCTCTCGGCGCCCTGGATGCTGGTCCCCTGCAGCACCAGCTCGACGGAGGTGTTGAACGCGAGCGGCACCACCCGGGTTCCGTGCTGCACGAACGTGTTGTTGGGCGGCGTCCCCGTGTAGTTGAACGGGCGCGGCGGGGTCGTGGGGAAGTTGGCCAGGAGCACGCCGGCGTAACGCCGCCGGTAGTGCGCCTCCAGGAGCGCGCTCCGTGGCCGGAAGAAGGAGTTGTTGTTGATGGACGCGGCGAACTTGGTGCCGTTGGGGCCCTGGCACGTCTGGTTGGACAACGGGCACGGGTCCGTGCCCAGGCCGACGGTGAAGAGGAGGTGCCGGTCCACCGCCCGCGGCACGCGCGCCGGGTACTGCGCGCTGGCCAGGCTGCGGAAGTTGCGGGAGAAGTTGGCCACCGCGCCCGTGTCGTCGTAGCGCGGCAGGGCCGGGAGGGGGAGGTTGTTCCTGGCGGCGGCGGACGGCGTCGGGGCGTACTCGAGGACGGCTGCGGCGGTGGTGTTGTCGAAGGTGCCCTGGGTGTTGGTGTAGGGCGCGATGGCCATGGCGTACGCGGCGGAGGGTGGGTTCGGGGGTGTTGTCAGGAGCACGTTCATGGTCTGCCCCGGCGAGATGACGAGGGTCTGAACGGTGAATGGCTTGACGTAGTTGGCGTCCGCCTCCACGACGGTGAGGGTGTGGTTGGCGATGCCGAAGAAAAGCTCGTCGTTGAGCGCGGAGTTGATGAGACGGAGCATGTACGTCCTCCCGGGCTGCACCTTCAGCTTGTACGTGTCTAGCGGCAGCACGTGAAACAGCAATTTCGTTGCAATCAATCATCATCATTTTGATCCAACACGACTCAAATCCACCAGGATTTCTTTAGAATTTTAGTCGTGGGAAAAATGTATGTACCTTGGAGCGAGCAGTTGTATGTTGGGCCTGGAAGCCCATTGAAGGTGTAGGCGTCGGAGACATTTGGGCCGCCGCCAGTCTGCAGGGCCTGGTTGATGACCGCCTCCGTGTCCGCGTTGAACCATTCCCCTGCCAATTTCACACACACGTACATGTACTCGTGTGATTGCATTGCCCACGAGGCCACGACGGCAGAAGCTAAAATCCATGGAGATGAAAGACCACCGGGCGTGCATGTGCATTACCGAAGAGGATGGGCACCTCCTTGTACGGCGCCGGGAACGGGTAGGGCACGCCGAGCTTGGGGAGGATGACGAGCGGGCCGTAGAGGTGGACCCGCAGCCAGGAGAAGTGCGCGTGCCACCACAGCGTGCCGCGCTGCCCCGTGACGGTGAAGTCGTACACGTAGCTCTGCCCGCCCTGGATCGGGCACTGCGTGATGTACGACGGCCCGTCCGCCCACCCGTTGCGCACCTGCCGGACGCCGTGCCTGCATCCATCATGCACGCGGCCGCCGTCGTCAAACGGCAAGGAAACTCAAAATGCGCGAGCATATAGGCGCGCACCGTATCGGCATGTGATCTTACCAGTGGAACGAGACATTGTAGTTGATGTGGTTGTGAACCTTGACCACGAGGCGGTCGCCTTCCCGCACGACCAGCTTCGGCCCCGGGAACTGCCCGTTCACCGTCGGCATGCTCTTCGTCACGCACAGCCGTGTCACGTTCGTCATTTGCACCTAATGCACAAATCAAACCCATATATGCACGATCAGTATACGCGCTTGGACGACACCAACGAGAACCTGAGAGCATAAGCCTTCGCGATCCATACGTACATTGAACGTGTAGTAGTGGGTGTCGGCGGCTGCGAGGGCCGGCAAGGCGAGGAGGACGGCGAAGGTGAGGAAGGGGCATGTGGAGGCAACGGCGCCGGCGGCATGCCCTCGCCGGAGACCATGACGAGCACCCATCCTGATGACAACCCCCGCCGCTCTGCCTTTGTGTTTTTGCACTTAGAAGCAAGTGAAGTGGTGCACACTTTGGTAGCGAATGAGTGCCGGGTCTATATAGGCGCCATGATGGCCGCCGCCGGGGTTCGTGGCCTGCATGGTAGGAGGTCACAGCGCGGCGGTGGTTGCTGGCCTGCTAGTTGGTGGAAGCAGATACAAAAACTTGTCCTTGGGCCACTCGTCGTTGCTCCTTCTTTAGTTAGCTCCGGCAGGGCCAGGCCCTGTATGGTATAGTATTGGCATGCCACGTACTCACATTCGAGTTTGGTTGAGATGAAGCCTCTTCATTTTCCTTAGGGTTTCCGATAAACCCGCGCAGTTGTCCTTACAATAAATCCATGCAGTGATGTGATCTGTTTTGGTTTGGTGATTATTGCACTAGGAACAGGCGAATGAATTCAGGACAGATATGCAGAGTTGCATCATCTGTTCGGAACAGTTATTCCCATTTCACTTTTCACTCATTAAGCAATTGTTATATGGCACTGGCTTGGTGGAAGGCTAATTATTTCGGAGAAGACATTACTCCAAGAAGGTGAAGTATCACTTCCTAATTGGAACATGGAGCACTCGCTTTAAGTTGACCTTTACTGTCAGCTTGCAAGAAACTCCAGATGACACCTTTCTTATCAGAGATCAACTCCCAGCAGTGTTTACACCTTCTTCTGCATGCAACTTTTATTTTGTCCATTTCTTTGTGTCTTGTGAGCCTTTGAAGCTAACCATGGCCCCCTGCGCAGTTTTATAAACCTGCATGCCTTTTTTTTTCTTTTGACTTTTCCTCATGGCGATTTGGGGCTTGTTTAAGACCAGCGTCTGAATGGAAATAAGGTAGGCAAAACAGTGCCGTTACGTTGCTTAGAGCTGTGTGTTTGTTGAAGTGGAGCTAGCGGCCCGATTTCCATTTGCTTTTAATCCGATCGTCTCTTATTAGCGCAAACCGATTGGCCAAGCATTCCGCCGGCCTTTTTCCCTCGGATGGATTTACAGTGACATGTTCGTCCCGCCATGTGATCTACCTACGTATATGGCAAGATCTCGTGGTTACGAACAACCACGACCTGAATGGCTGAAGTAACAACTCGTAAGTCGTAACCCAGGAAAGCCCTGAAGAACAGGGACCAATAGCGAGCATGCCATGCAGTTGAGTGAACACTGCCACTGCTCCAATGTCTTGAGGTGTGCCAACCTGACGAGCTCCATTCCGTATACCGTGGGATATCTAGCAACTAGTCTAACTAATTCGATCCTAGGAGAAATCACGTTTGTTAGCCGAGTCCTGCTGTTAGGCTGAATATCTGATTACAACCTCGCGCTGTTAGTTGCAAAAATATATACAGGCAATGTGTGAGGGGATCCCATGTGTGAGACAGAGCCCGAGCCGGCTTGGCGTCTGAAGCTTCCGTGCTGTGGTCGACCTAATCCTTTTTCTTTTTTGGTTAGGATCCCTCAAGGCCTGAACAATGTACTTCGGAATCAAAATTTACCTAAAGAGAACAACAGTTAGGTAATTGATTTGTTTGGGGGAGGCAAGTCAGATTTTGGCCATCAAATCAACAAACATATATGATTTAAAGAAGCACAAGCGTTTCCACCACATATTATTTGCAGAAGAATAGCTTGCTTTTGGGTTCAAGTTTTAGATACCAGATAATTAGCATTTTTCCGGTATGTGTATGAGTAATAGTGCCTTGCAAGCCATGTCTTGAGCTTGAGTATTCGTTTGTGGACTGTGCTTGTATACACGCACCGATGTACGTCAGTTCCTAGATATATTATTTTTTATAAGAAAAGGTAAAATGCACCGACCCATTGATGGTCAATTTCTTCACCATTAATTTGCATATGTGGGCACTTAAATTTAGAGGTCTTTCAACCTCTATTCAATACTAATCTGCGTACTTCGCATCAATGTGACATCCGTTCACTAATATTTCCAAATAATCATTTATATGACAACCATTAAAAAAATTCCATTAGAACCTCATATAAAATTGAGAACCACCCCAATGCACTTTATGAAAAGAAATAGCACATGATGTTTTGAGCGATGGAGAGCTTGAATAGACTTCTTTTTTTTTGCGAGGAAAAACACAATCAAATTTGTACATAAATCGTTGTGACAGTGCGATGAGGCAGAGTCATCCAAGAGACCAAGAGCAGGAACATGTCAAGCAGCGTTTGTTGTGCCTAGTGCCTTGAATATAAAGCAAAGTGAAAAGCAGGATCCGGGTATTGAAAGTGAAAAAAAAAACAGAGAGAATGCAACGACTTGCCTCCAATTGAACACATTTCTTTTGCCTAATCAGCTCAGTCCATTGCCTGAACTCCTACCAAACGTGCGTCACAGCGTCAGTCTGCACCCTTGCTTGCGAGGCCTAAACCTTTGTCTATGCCTGTTATGGGAACTATGCAAATTGCTACTACTTGCTCAACAAACCAGGGACTGAAAAGGTATGCTGTGATATGTGCTTTTTTGGGTTGCGAGCAGCCGACCACAGCTAGATTAGCCCGAATTCGGTGTTCCAGCGGCTAGCTCCGGCGGCGGCGCGGCGAGGGAGGTGGAGCGAGGAGCGGCGGCGGCGGTCGGAGGAAGGGCCGCCTGAGTCGCCTTTCGCGGAGGCGACGCGGGGGCGAGACAGAGCCTAATGCAGGCAATGCCTATGCTGTTACATATTCTGTTCGGAACAGTTATTCCTATTTCACTTTTCACTCATCAAGCAAATGTTATATGGCACTGGCTTGGTGGAAGGCTAATTATTTCGGAGAAGACATTACTCCAAGAAGGTGAAGTATCACTTCCTAATTGGAACATGGAGCGCTCGCTTTAAGTTGACCTTTACTGTCAGCTTGCAAGAAACTCCATATGGCACCTTTCTTATCCCTCAAGGCCTGAACAATGTACTTCGAAATCAAAATTTACCTAATTGATTTTTTTTGAGGTAAGTCAGATTTTGGCCATCAAATCAACAAACATATATGATTTAAAGAAGCACAAGCGTTTCCACCACATATTATTTGCAGAAGAATAGCTTGCTTTTGGGTTCAAGTTTTAGACACCAGATAATTATCATTTTTTCCGATATTTGTATGAATAATAGTGCCTTGCAAGCCATGTCTTGAGCTTGAGTATTCGTTTGTGGACTGTGCTTGTATACACGCACCGATGTACGTCAGTTCCTAGATATATTATTTTTTATAAGAAAAGGTAAAATGCACCGACCCATTGATGGTCAATTTCTTCACCATTAATTTGCATATGTGGGCACTTAAATTTAGAGGTCTTTCAACCTCTATTCAATACTAATCTGCGTACTTCGCATCAATGTGACATCCGTTCACTAATATTTCCAAATAATCATTTATATGACAACCATTAAAAAAATTCCATTAGAACCTCATATAAAATTGAGAACCACCCCAATGCACTTTATGAAAAGAAATAGCACATGATGTTTTGAGCGATGGAGAGCTTGAATAGACTTCTTTTTTTTTGCGAGGAAAAACACAATCAAATTTGTACATAAATCGTTGTGACAGTGCGATGAGGCAGAGTCATCCAAGAGACCAAGAGCAGGAACATGTCAAGCAGCGTTTGTTGTGCCTAGTGCCTTGAATATAAAGCAAAGTGAAAAGCAGGATCCGGGTATTGAAAGTGAAAAAAAAAACAGAGAGAATGCAACGACTTGCCTCCAATTGAACACATTTCTTTTGCCTAATCAGCTCAGTCCATTGCCTGAACTCCTAGCTCCTACGTCCTACCAAACGTGCCTCACAGCGTCAGTCTGCATCCTTGCTTGCGAGGCCTAAACCTCCGTCTATGCCAGTTATGGGAACTATGCAAATTGCTACTACTTGCTCAACAAACCAGGGACTGAAAAGGTATGTTACTCACCCTGTTTAGTTCCCAATCCCATCACCAAATTTCAAAAATTCTCTCTCCAAACTTTACTTTTCACCTATCACATCAAATCTCTCCTCATGTATGGAGTACTAAACGTAGGTAAATAAAAAAACTAATTGCATGGTTTTGATGTACACGACGAGACGAATCTTTTGAGTCTAGTTAGGTCATGGTAGGACAATGTTTACCACAAATAAACGAAAAGTGCTACAGTGCGCTACAGTGTCCGATATGACTTTTGCACCCCACTTTTCACCTCTTTCCATGGAACTAAACACCCCCTTGTTCTTTTTTTGGGCTGCGAGCAGCCAAGCACAACTAGATTAGCCCGAATCGGTGTTTGTTGCGATGGGACAAATACTTTAGTGATTTTGTGTCGCCGGTTTAGATGTGACGGTGCCACCGAACTGCGTGTGATGTCTGGCTTCAGGGCAAAGGATCTGACTGAACTACTGAGGTCTCTCCCGGGTCTCGCCGTTTAGCGTCGTGGAGTGGTTGGGGACGGAACGGACGCCCACTCCTCTCGCGCCATCATGCAGCCAGTAGCTGCAACGGGAAACGCTTGCTTGAGCTGCAGAACTGAAACGAAAAACTGATGATGAATCCGCATTATTTAAAACCAAATTGAACAGCTGCTTGGTCGGTGCCATGTTGCCGTCAGGGTGCTCCCTCGCTGAAGCCGACTGACATTTTACACGTCGCGAGTGTTGTTGGTCGCTGAGGAAAGGAGAAACGAGAAAGTTACCTGGCAACCTATCGCAAACATGTGTATGGATGCCAATCCACGAGCACAGCGATATGCTGTCCTAGCAAAAATAAAAAGGCGTAATCTTTTAGACTTCTAGTGGAAAACTGCGGTGAACCTAAAATCTCACTTGCAGAATACTTGCAGAAGGAGCATCACACCGCACCACATCAGAGTGTTCTGTTCTGCTCTGTTCTGTTCTGTTCTGTTCTGTTCTGGACTTCTGGGGTACACAGTAGTACAGTGCTTGCTCACGGTCACGGTGTGCATTCTCCCCGTCCCTCTCGCCGCCGTGCTGGTCCCGCTCGCTCTCGCCTCACCACGGGCACGGGGCGGCGCGGGACACGGGGGCCGGCAGCCGCCCGGCGC
Source organism: Echinochloa crus-galli (assembly GCA_900205405.1). NCBI lineage: Eukaryota > Viridiplantae > Streptophyta > Magnoliopsida > Poales > Poaceae > Echinochloa > Echinochloa crus-galli. Next base: position 792,274 of record OAMR01000006.1, on the reverse strand, counting down.
CCTCGAAGCACAACACGAGCACATGCCCGCATCGATCGCCAAACAACCGGACAGCCACCCCCACCCGGCGAGCTCGCGTTATCCTGTCGGCTCGTAGTTCACAGCAAGCATCTGGAAGCCCGAAGCCGTCCGCGTCACCCCCCTCGCTTCAGGACCACAGAAGCGAGGTCTGAAGCCCCCCCTGACAGCAGTCACACACACGGGCCGGCCACATACATTGCAATCCGCGGAGGGGGCAGGCAATTGCGAAGCCCACATCGCGGTGCAGGGCTCCCGCAGCCACAATAACTGCGGCGGATTCGGGAGCACAGCTTCCCTCTCCGTTGCGTTAATGCCTTCCAGTTCATGTACTAGCGGCTGCGAGGAACAGTTGCTAAAATAATTTCCACTGCACGGATTACTGTTTCTAACTCTTCATTAAAGTTACTGTTCCTAACACCGGTTTAAGGGGAGAGAAGAGCTGCAGCAGCAGCAGCAGTAGTGATGAAGCATACTGCAGGAGAGGCTTTTCGAAGCTTCAAGCTACAACCTGGTCACCGATCAACATCATCCCTACTATGCTACGTAGGTGCTCAGGTCAGATGCCGCGCATACAAGTGAAGCAAAGAACTGCATGCAGACAGCGACCTTCCCCTGCATATCCTTTTTTGAAGTAAATTCCCCTGCATATTCAGGGGCCGTGGAACAGAGCAGCGCCACCGCATTCCTCGAGCCGCAATCAACGGCACAGCCGTTTGCAGGTAGTATCAGTGAACATCCACCGCAACATCTCAATCACAGAAAGGGCCAGCGAAATAGACATTCAGAGAGCAGAGCTGGTGGCAAGAAACATTTGAGGACTTCATCATCTGAACCAATACAAAACAGTATGCTTATGACTTGAGCTCTCATCTCAACCATCCACCACCTACCTACCTACTACGGAGTACTCCCTAAAACCCTCCTACCGATCCATTAATAAACCCCTAGAGTACAACAGAGGATAAACCAGCAAACTATCTACAGCTCCCAAAATCAATCTAGAACAGAGCCCTTCTCCGCCGCCGCGGGGGACTCACGCGCAGGAGGAGGCCTGGCGGCGCGGCGCGAGCGCGAAGAGCGCCTCCAGGTCCGGCGGCTGGAAGTAGCCGTTCTTGGGCGGGCTGCGCCGCTTCCCGAAGTCCGGCACGGCCTTCCTCGGCGCCGCGGGGCAGGGGAGCGTCGCCGGGATGCGGCACTCCTCCCGCTTCGGCGTCTCCCACCCGCCGCAGACGTACCCTCCGCCGCCCACCGCCGCAGCCACCGCCGCCGCAGTCTCTACGCTGCTCTCCATTGGGGGGGATTTTTCAGGGGGGGAGTAGAAATTTCCTTTCCTTTCCTAATTTTGAAACGCGGGATTGGGAGGGAAGAGACGCGGCCGGCGGAGCATATAAAGCAGAGGCGGCTGCGGCGGGAGGTGGGATCAGGCTTCGCAAGGACGGAACTGGACGGCTCCGTGCTGCGCAAGGCGGGCGGGGATCGCTGACGTGGCCGTTCCCGCGCCGCCGGATCCGGGGGGCGGGTTTAAGCGGGAAAAGCGCGCCGAGGGGCGGGAACCCGCGATACACTGTTTGGATTTAAAACTCTTGCAGCCAAGGGCCTGTGTTCTACGATATCACGGATCCGTCCTTCCTGGACCACAAGAGCAGGGGGTTTCTGCGAGGAAACTTTGTTTACCGGGGCCTTTGTGTAAGATCGGAGGGCATGCCGCATTGGATTCCACTGCGTTACGTGGGCTGTTGGGCGTGCCAGGTGTACGGGCAGTGATGGGCGACCGAATACGGTGGGGTCCCCGGCTTCGGCGCCGCCCCATATCCGCGGCACCATCCCACTGCGTGGTCTCAGTCTTGGTGCGCCGCGCCCGCCGGCGGGCGGCCGCGCGTCGGACGGTCCACATGAACCGGGTGCGGGCCGTGGTTTGGAACTGCTGGAATGATCCCCTCCGCCTCGGATTCCTGGGGCACGTGGGTCCCGCATCGAGAGGAGATCCGATGGTCTCGTGTGAAAAACTGCGGCTCGGCGTATTGCGTACTGACTCGTACGCCGCCAAGGCGCCAGCGGCGGCCGTGGCCTACGTGGGCCTTCACCGTAAATGGACCTTTTTCGGCTGTTCGGGCTCTGGCCCATGATTTTCTGCTCAATGGCCTAGCCCAACTTCACATCATGGGCATGGCCGCCGCGTCCGTTCATATTGACCCCAAAGGAAAGTGAAGGAAATATTTTTCTCTCTGTAAAAAAAAGAAGAGGACATGAAGGCACTATCTATACTATGCATGGTTTGACTTCAGTAACGACAAGGAAATTTGGAACCTGATTGTTTAACCCTTTTCGTCTGACCAAAAAGTCAGGGTCATGCATGCTCAACCGTTTTTTTTCTCGATAAGATGCTCAACCGTAGTTAGGTACTAATCTCGTCTTATCGTCTAGTCGTGGAAGATGTCATGTCTGTGTCCTAGCCAAGGCGCCAACGGCGGCCGCGGCCTACGTGGGCCTTCGCCGTAAATGGACCTTTTCGGCTGTTCGGTCTCTGGCCCATAACTTTCTGCTAAATGGCCTAGCCCAACTTACATCTTTCTCAAGGACATCATGGGCATGGCCGCCGCGTCCGTTCAATGTTCATATTTTTTTTTGAAACAATTCAATGTTCATATTGACCCAAAAGAAACGTGAAGGAATTATTTTCCTCTCTCTAAAAATAAGAGAAGAGGACATGAAGGCAGTATTGTACACTATGCATGGTCTGACTTCAGAAGTCTATTCGCTTGACTTATCAACCATCAGCCAGCAGTATTTTTCTCACAGTAGAAATCAGCATCACCCACCGTTTAATCAACAGTAATTTTTTTCTCTCAATACAAATCAACACCAGCCAAACGAACATGCTGAAAGTTGAAACCTGATTGTTTAACTCTTTTCCGATGACCAAAAAGTCAGGGTCGTACATGCGGTCGTCCATGCTCAACCGCAGTACTAATTTCGTCTTATCGAGTCCTGGCAGATGGCCATTCCTGTATCGACATGATTGATACTCCGTACCATACAAGTTGAGATCTTTCTAGGGCTGTTTAGTTTTCGGTCACATCCGCTCTGTTCGTTTGGCTAGTGCTGGCGCTGGTTTTTACTGAGAGAAAAACACTGCTGGCTGGTTGGTGGCTGACGCTGGTTTTCGCTGAGAGAAAAACACTGTTAGCTCGCTGCAAACAATCCAAACGAACAGGGCGATCATCGAACTTCTAAAATTTCTCTCTCCAAACTTCACTATTCACCTATCACGTCAAATCTCTCTCCTAATGCATGGAGTAATAAACGTGGGTAAATAAAAAAACTAGTTACATGGTTTTGATGTACACGACGAGACGAATCTTTTAAGTCTAGTTAGGTCATGGTAGGACAATGTTTACCACAAACAAACGAAAAGTGCTACAGCGTCCGATGTGACTTTTTTACTTCACTTTTCACTTTTTTCAGGAACTAAACACCCTCTAGATCATGAAAAGTTAGAATGCATAAATCTTGGTCCTGTTTAGTTCCCCATCCCATCACCAAACTTTCAAAAATTCTCTCTCTAAACTTCACTATTCACCTATCACATCAAATCTCTCTCCTCATGCATGGAGTACTAAACGTGGATAAATAAAAAAATTAGTTGGATGGTTTTGATGTACACGACGAGACGAATCTTTTAAGCCTAGTTAGGTCATGGTAGGATAATGTTTACCACAAACAAACGAAAAGTGCTACAGTGTCCGATGTGACATTTTCACTTCACTTTTTCTCTTTTCGCGTGAACTAAACACCGCCCTTGAATTGAAGCGTGCCGTGGACTATGCACCAACACCAACGTGCCCAGGCAAAAAGGTCAAACCAGGGTCCTGCCGGCACCCAATGGCCTCCATCGGTCCATCCATCCAATGCCTTGACTTTCTCGGATCAACTCCTAACGACAAGCCAGTAATAACCTTTCGATGGTTCGTACATACTAGTTGGAGTATTTTAACATGGCCGCAGGCGCAGGCGCCCTTGTCGCGCCATAACGGCGCGCACCGGCGAGACGCCGACGCCGATGGGAAGCCGAAGGACAGGAACACCGTCTCGCGCTCCATCGGCTGCTGACCCGTTCGCGCTGATCGCCGCCCGGTCCCGGTCGATCCGTCGGTGTCGGCTCCAGAGGAGCCTGCCGGGCTGAGCGGCTGCGATGCGACTTTCTGAAGGGAGCGCTGTCAGCTTTATGCGAAGTGAAATCCTGACCGTGGTAGCTCCTGAGGATTATCCACGGACGGACCACGGCTCTGCCGAAATCGGATCGGCATGGACAGGGTGCAGCGCTGGAGCATGCACGGTCAAGAACCAGTCTGAAATGGTCGCCGGACCGCCGGCAGGCGGCAATTAAATCGATCCGTGCAGACGCTCGGCATCAAGCCGGTTGAATTGAATCGTCCTCGTCCAGGGAAAGCGAGCCATAGCAGAGCTGCCGGGCAAGGTTCAAAGCCTCGATAAAATTCGAAAGTGAAATGTCTAGCAGGATCAATTCATGCCTCGGACCTGGATCCTTTGACTCTCTTCAGAACGCAATTGGATGTTCATTTCTTCATGGATATAATAATCTTGATGTCACGATGTATTTGGATGGCCAGAAATGATCTGATTTTCAATAGTATACGGCCAATGATAGCAGCAATCAAGGCGCGTTTTTAGAAAGAATTTGCTCTAGTTCTGCTAAGAGCAAAAGAGAAGCATCGCCTGATAATGTCTCCATGGATAGACTCGATCTTTTACTTTTCTTTATTTTTTTGTTTCTTTCTTTGTTCCATAATTTTCGAGTTTGTAAAGTTTTACTTCTTTTTCATCGATATATTAATTAGTAGGAGGCGGGCAATCCCTCCTGTTCCAAAAAGATGACTAGCAGTAAGGCCATTCTCAATGACACATTTCATATTTATGTTTTCAAGGACACCATATAAACAAAATGCATTTAATTTATAGTTGAAATACCTCACTCTCAATCTAAACTTTCATTATTTGTTGTTTTCAAGACTACATGCAAGATACAGACTTTCTTGAAAACAATGTACACAGAATTTCATCACCACGAAACTTATTTCATCTGTCTCTTCATTGATTCTTTGTCACATCACTAAAAACGCTGACATATCACTATATTTAATGCCGATAAAACTCTCACTGAAATGGCCTAACAGGTTCCGATCTGTCGGTCAGGGGTCGTACTTAGTGCTGCTCCATCAGCGCAGTCGTGCATCTTCGGAGCAGACGATTTACGGAGACTTCATCCTTACCTCGTGCGTGTTGATGTTAGAGTTTGCAGTTCCATTCGGAAGACGTTGGTTTTGCGAGAGTTGCCGTTGGTTCACTCATGCAGGGTTCCTAAGCCTTGATACCCGGCTGTTAGTTCACAAATTTCACTCTTAAATTTCATTATATAAAATAAAGATTTCCATCACATCAAAATGTCGACATATGTATAGAGTACTAAATGTAGATGAAATTAAAAACTAATTTTATAATTTTGTTGTACTTTATAAGATAAATATTTTGAGCCTAATTAATTAATATTTAGATAATTATTCATAAATATAAATAAAATATTATAGTGTCATATTTATAGCGAAGTGACAAATTCGGATTCTCCAAATTTGAAACGGCCTGCCCGGTGTCGAGGGAACGAGATCCTCTACCGTCACCCACAATGACTGCACTCGACAGTCGTCTCTCTCGCAGGCCACACAACAGCAAGCCAATGGCCCATCTCGGCCCATAGCATCGAGGAACCCGCGTCGGCGTTCGAAGACGGCGGAGGGGGAGGTGGTGGAGCTGGCGGCGGGGACGTCCGAGGACGACGCGTCCTCCTTCGACCTGGAGTTCGCGGTGCCCGGCGACGAGAGCGCCGCGTCCGACGTCGGGGAGGAGAGGGTGGAGTTCAACTTCGCCGTCGCCGGCGACGTCGCGTCCGGCGGCGGCTAGGTGGTGGTCGTGGACGCGGTCGCCGCGTCGGGCGGGGAGACCGCGCCCGGCGATGGCAAGGCAGGCGTGGAGTCAAAGCCGTCGGTTGAGGTCGCGCCGGCTCCGCCGCCGTCGTTGCTGCTCCGGCCGGCGACCAAGTTCGGCGTGCTGGCAGCTGAAGCTGAGGAAGCCCAAGGTCCGCCGCGACGGCCACCACGTCCTGTCACGGTCTCACGGAGCGAACCTGCTGCTCTCCACGATCAATCCGTGCGCTTCGGCATTGCTCGATCTCCGCCCACCATTCTCCTTCCACTCTGCTTCTCACCACCACCAAGCACCCGCACCACCCCGACGGCACGGAGACGCTGTCCCACATCGCCGTCGACTACCGCCCGGAGGCCTGCCGCCACGAGCCCCACGCCGGAGAGATCCACATCACCTACGACCACCATCACCGCGGCAGGGACGGCTCTCGCTGGTGCTCCCGCCGCCGCTTCCTCCCCGACAGCGCCGTGGCCGCCGCGCCCCCGCGGGGCTCAACTACAACCTCTACCTCTCCTCCCTCGAGGGCTCCCGGCACATGGACGAGGTCGACTTCGAGTTCCTCGGCCATGACAAGCGCGTCGTCCAGACTACCACACGTCCAGTGGCCGAGAGCGGATCCACCGGCTCCCCTTCCCTTCGACTCCTCCGACGGCTTCCACCACTACGCCATCGCCTAAGACGCCGAGGCTATCGAGTGGCGCGTCGACGGCGAGCTCATCAGGAGGGTGGCGAGCTCATCAGGAGCCATGGCGCGTGGTCGTGGTTGAGGAAGACGGCGGCCGCGACGGAGGGAACGAGAGAGGTCGAGCGAGGGGACCTTGTATGGAGCCTTCCGACTGCCGGCCTGTATGGGCCTTCCGACTGCCGGCCTGTATGGAGCTGCAGGTGCCGTTACCGTAGGATCCAAGCGGGACGATCGAGATGCGTCGACTGCAGCCTGCCATCAACGCGCGTGATGGTAGAGGATCTCATTCCGTGTCGAGGGCTTCACGGACTAAATGCACTCTTGGTGATCCTTGCGGCAGTTGAGCGGATGGGTAGAGTTACTAGGTGTTGACGCAAAATCGGCTTCTCACGCCAAGCACACAGCAAGCCGAATCAGGTGGCTTCACACGTGCCCGATCGTCTGAATCCTGTAAGCGTGCCAGTCAATTTTCCCTGAAACTGACAAAGGAAGAAAAAATGTTTAGATATAAAACCTGGAACATGCCGGATGATACCAGACAGTTCCATCTCTACGGCTTGCAAGGCCAATCTTGATCGGCATATAGCTATGAACAAGCTATCTGTCGGCAATGCAGGCGCTCACATGCATATTCGGCAGAGCGCATACTGCCGAACGCATGACGTCATCATGATGAAAGATCGGTATTTTAATTAAGCGACACGTTGTAGCATGTAACCATAACCGATTATCATAACGCGACGAAATAAATAAAAGGGTGAAAGCACGATCGTAAATCTCTAATAAACAAGAATGCATAGGTCTAAAAGCACTAGTCTACCGCATGTCTAGATACCCTCGAACCCGTCAGGCGTAGAATCAAACAAGTTAATCCACCGCATGATACAACTTGTTTAAAATCACACCACCAACCAAGAATAGATCAATCTACCGCATGATATACTCTAAACGTGGAAGGCTAGAAGCATTCATTATTTAAAACAAAGTTACGAACACGTTTTCACTCATTGAGGGACTGCCGAATACGGCTAGATAGCCGATTCGGGTTCCATGAAGAAGGAACAAGCTTCGTCGATGTTGATAGACCTATCAGATCGATTTCGAGCTCTAATCCACCGGATGATTAGTTCTAAAACGACCCAAAAACCTGCATCTACCGCATGATACCCGGCTCTGTCAAGATCCATACAAAACCAACGAGTTTGAACCCGCGACACGTGGCAATCTAGATTGGTTTGAATTCGGCTATGTAAGGTAACATGGTCATGTCTTGCGATGAATCAAAACCGAACCTAACCAATCTAGACTGGGCAAAAAGAGTGTTATATGAATTAAACATAAAGTAAAACCCAAATAACACAAGGTAACTTAATGAATCTATTAGATCTTTGCCAAAATCTAATAGAGCCGATAACTCGCTTCAAGCTAAACCTTAGCCTACCGCATGACTCATGATTTAACAAAGAAGCCTTCTCATACCAAGCTTAAATCCACCGCATGATACTAAGCATGATACAAGGTTGTCGATACTTACGGAGGTCGACGGATCGATGGTTCCTCTCGAAGATTTCGACGACACGACTAAAGGACTCGAAAAGGTGGCGCAAGGCCGGTTTGTTGTATGATTGTTCGATCCCTATTACAATCACCATGGGTTCATATTTATACCCTGGTTTTGACACGATTCCTACTCGATTACGATTACAAAACGTTTGTTTCCAAAGAAATACGTCTAAAATGCCGTATTCATCTTGTATTCTTCATCAGATCGGCATCTTCCTTACTTGATCCACGTCATCACGCGTTCCCGAATGCTTTCCATAGAGCAGCTCCTTGCCGAATCGGCGACGGACTCCCGACCGCAGAATGCCTTTGCCGAACGCCCTTGAAGACAAGCTTTCCTTTCCGAACGATATCTTTTACCAATCCCGGCCCACATGTCAGTCTCTTTCTGGTGCCAAATTTTGGTGTTAACACATGCCCCTTCAATTTCGGGATAAAAGATAATTTATCTCGGAATTGACTAGAAATCCGCAACTGGATTGAATCTTTTTAGCATCCACCCTCTCTGCTCGAATCTTCGGAACTTCGGCCAAATCCAAACCCTAGCATCATCAGCTCTTTCAAGCTTTCAATCTTCAAATGGCGCACCAAGATCAAGCCCTTCAGGTAATTCTTTAATCTTCCTCAAGCACATTCGGCACCATTCTTTTGAATCGCATCCTAAATTTTCCTTTTTCGCCCTTTTCTGTTCTTGGTAGGCTCTAGCAGCTGAACTTTTGATTCCCACAGAGGAGAAAGCACCCACTTATTTTCTTGGGCCCGTAGGAGATTCAGACCCCTCTGAGCTGATTGCTGCCGAATCTCAGCGAATTCCTTTTAAAGCTTCATTGACAAAGCCTCATGAATGGCAAGATGCCTTCAAGAATTGGCCTTTGCCCCCAATTACTGGCTGGAGAAACTGGTACAAGAGGGTTTTTGATGATAAAAGCCCTCAAACCAAGAACTGGGATAAACTCTGCATTTCACATTGTTTAGAGCTATCTTTAGCCGAAACACCCAAGAATGAGAGTCTCCTCATTGCGGCTTGTCACTTTTGGTCTAATGGCGCAAATGCTTTCTTCTTCGGTCATAGACCGATGTCTCCCACCTTGGCCGATGCTTACATGATGACCGGCCTGAATATCACAGAATCTGTGCGCCCATACAAGTACAAGGGCTCTTCCAAGCAAACAGGAGTGAAGACAGGAGTTGGATATAAGAGATATATCCAGAATTATATGTCTGATGGCCCTCTGTCTGATGTTGAATACAGGGCCTTCCTGAACATGTGGTTATGTAGATTCATTTTTTGTGGCAAAGCCAATGAACCAACTCTGAATCACATTGTGATGGCCGAAGATTTGGCTGCTGGCACACTCATTCCACTTGGAAAATTTCTGCTGGGAAGTGTCTATCACATGCTCCATCAGACCACTCGTTTGATGCATGCCAATAAGAAAATCCCTTGCGTCAATGGTCCTTGGTGGTTCATTCAAATGTGGCTGCAACTGTACATGCACCAGATTGTTTCAGTTGATATCAACAGCCTGTCTTTCCCTTCAGTCAACTACAAGGAAGGAGAAGCTCAAAGCACCAAAGGCTGTCAAACTTATGGAGAAGCTGCTTCTACTGTGTCTGTCAACAAGAACATTGGTGAATTGTTTGAACTCTTCTTCAGGGGCTTTGCTCATCCTCTTTGGTTTCCATATTCAGACAATGATAATCTTACTCTCCCTTGTGAGTTTAGCTTTGATACTGGATGCACAGATGCACAATCCACGGCTATTTTCAATTCTTTCATTCGGCCCTGTATTCTGCCAGCCGAATTTTGTGGAGGAAGGCTGGTTCAGAGTACCTTTGAGTACTATCAGCCGAATATGATGGCTAGGCAATTAGGCTGTGGCCAAGTACCACCAAGATTATTTCTCCATGAATTCCTTAAGCCTAGGGAGGTTGTCACAGACTCCACTGAGACAAGAAGGATTTTTGACTACAGATGCTGCACATCCATCTATAGACCTGAACCTTTTGTGCCAATAACATCTGTTCATCCTTCTTTCACTGTCTGGTGGCAAGAATTTCATGATCACATCTTCAACATGCCAATCCATCCCTTCTGCCTTGAGTTGATGCCTGACTACCAGCCAAATTCAGAGGTAATGTTGTTCAAATCATCATTTGGCCCTGATAACAATTCTTCTTTTATTATAACTCTGTTATTTTGCAGGACATAGCACCTGCCCCTTTTGCCAGGACAATCCAGTATAATATTGCTGGTCCAATATCTGCTTTGGGGTATCAATCTCCTACCTTGGCCCAGCTGATGTCTAGACAAGCCATTCTCGACCCAATCATTACCAAGCCATCTTCTGCCAAGAGAAAAACTTCTTCTCTGCCTGCTTCTTCAGCTCCCAAGAAGAAAAGAACAACCAACAGAAGAATCATTCAGGTTATAACTCTTTTCCTTTAAATATAATGCTTCTTTATCATGCTCATCTCTGCTTTTATGATTTTAGGCTCGGACACAGCAAACAGTGGCCATTACAGATTCTGCCGATGCTCCATCAACTGGTAAAAATTTTGATATCTCATTTACTCTTTTCATCGGCATTTATCCCCTTTTTGGCTGTAGGACAAATTTCCATGGATCAAGTCTTGGAGAGCCCCTCTTCTCAGCATGATTCAGCTCCCACTTCACCTCTTCCTCAATTAGAAGCTGCACCTTCACCAAGGAACTCTCCAACTTCTTCTCAGTATGATTTACATGGCCCTTCCACTGAGTCTGAGAGACTTCCTTCTCCTACTCAAGAGATCAGCAATATTGTAAGTACAGTCAATCTTCCCTTGTCCATTCATATCTGCTCAATTCATTAATAATTTTTTCTTTCAGGAGAAGCCTGCTCCATCACTCAGCTACTCTTTTGCTGTGGATGATTTTAATGTTGAACAAGGAGAAGAAATATCATCTAGCCAAGTTCCATCAGAGAAAATTCAGGCCAAATTGAAGGACATTCTCTCCTTGCTGAACAGAGAAATTCAAGACCAGGTCAAAGATGCTGATCTCCTGAGGGATGCACTCGAATCCATTGACCAAGATCTTCCTGCTGACATCAGAGCTTCTCTGGATCCAGTTTCCAAGCTGGACAACCATTTTGCTGCAGTGAAGCAGGCCTTGAAGAACCAATCTATTCAATCAGATTTGGAGCAGAAGAGAGCCATGGCCAAGCAATCTGTAAAAAATCTGCATTTACAGGTTCAGAGTAATAAAAAGCTGCTAACTGGCCTACAAACTGCACTTGAGTCAAAAGAAAACAGAAGGGCCGAGCTGGAAGCTGAATTGAAGAACTTATCGGCTGAAATTGAAGCTGATAAAAAGAAGATAGCCGAACTCCCTGGTCTGACAGAGGAAATGTGCAAGGAAGGTTCAGCAGCTCTGAATGAAGACAAGCAGATCAAGGCTAAACTCTCTGCATTGGCAAAAACCCAAGAAGCTGACAAGAAACTTTTGGAGAACAAATTAGATGTCTGATGGTCCCTTGTCTGATGTTGAGTACAGGGCCTTTCTGAATATGTGGCTGTGCAGATTCATCTTTTGTGGCAAAGCTAATGAGCCAACTCTGAACCACATCGTGATGGCTGAAGACCTGGCTGCTGGCACACTCATCCCTCTGGGAAAATATTTGCTGGGAAGTGTTTACCGCCAATCTTGGTCGATATATAGCTACGGGCGAGCTATCTATCAATAATCCATGCATTCGGTACGTATTCGGCAAAAGCACGTAAGAAAGATCGCATTGCCGACCGCATGACGTCATCGTGACGATAGATCGGTCTTTAACTTCGCAAAGCAAAGCAGCACATATCCATGACCGATACGGAGCGCAACAATCGGCGCTGCAGATGACGACAT
>OAMR01000006.1:759602-776124 GCA_900205405.1 Echinochloa crus-galli | reverse complement strand
CTGTTATATTAATAAGCTAAGATGTGTATAAGAGACAGTCCTTATACTGCCCCTGCTTGCTAGTTGCTATGTTAAAAAGTCCCCTTGTTGTTTACAAATAAATAAGCATCGAACTGTTTAGATCATTGGCTCCAACATCCAATAGTCATGATACATTGCATTTGTCTACAAAAAAAAAAGAGATCAGTTCTTCACATACATCTCAGTGCCAAATCCTTACCTCTGGTTGTGTTGGTCTGCTGGAGTCTTAAGTGGCTTCATACTTGCTCTATGGCAATACTATTTCCGAGGAATTAGCAGCATGAAAGGTTATTGCAGAAAAGAATTTTTCTAGCCCAGGTTAGTCAACCACTACTCCGTACGGAGTAATTAGCATCCATATCTACCTACAGACTTCATGATTTAAATGCAAACGCAAAATGATGAATAGTCAAATTAATGCACCTCGAAGATCTATGCATAACAGTAATACAATGGACATAAAACTTTTCAGGTATATGCAGGAGGGGTGCCGCCACGTGCAAGTTGCATGGTGCAAATGTTCCGCGAAGAAGGAACAAGCTCTGTCAACGATGATGGATCTATCAGATCGATCTCGAGCTCTAATCCACCGGATGATTAGTTCTAAAACGACCCAAAAACCTGCATCTACCGCATGATACCCGGCTCTGTCAAGATCCATACAAAACCAACGAGTTTGAACCCGCGACACGTGGCAATCTAGATTGGTTTGAATTCGGCTATGTAAGGTAACATGGTCATGTCTTGCGATGAATCAAAACCGAACCTAACCAATCTAGACTGGGCAAAAAGAGTGTTATATGAATTAAACATAAAGTAAAACCCAAATAACACAAGGTAACTTAATGAATCTATTAGATCTTTGCCAAAATCTAATAGAGCCGATAACTCGCTTCAAGCTAAACCTTAGCCTACCGCATGACTCATGATTTAACAAAGAAGCCTTCTCATACCAAGCTTAAATCCACCGCATGATACTAAGCACGGTAACAAGACTACTTGCATCATAATCTAAATCCACCGCATGATACTAGACATGATACAAGGTTGCCGGTACTTACGGAGGTCGACGGATCGATGGTTCCTCTCGAAGATTTCGACGACACGACTAAAGGACTCGAAAAGGTGGCGCAAGGCCGGTTTGTTGTATGATTGTTCGATCCCTATTACAATTGTCATGGGTTTATATTTATACCCAGACTTTGACACGATTCCTAATCGACTACGATTACAAAACGTTTATTTCCAAAGAAATACGTCGAAGTGCCGTATTCATCTCGCATTCTTTATCAATCGGCTCTTTCCTTGTATTCAATCCACGTCATCACGCGTTCCCGAATGCTTTCCATAGAGCAGCTCCTTGCCGAATCTGCGACGGACTCCCGACCGCAGAATGCCTTTGCCGAACGCCCTTGAAGACAAGCTTTCCTTTCCGAACGATATCTTTTACTAATCCCGGCCCACATGTCAGTCTCTTTCTGGTGCCAAATTTTGGTGTTAACACATGCCCCTTCAATTTCGGGATAAAAGATACTTTTATCTTGGAATTGACTAGAAATCCGCAACATTCCTGGATCGAATCTACCCAATATCCGTTCTTTCCGCTCGAGTCGTTGGAGCTTCTGCTTGGATCCAAACCCTAGTTCATCCACTTCTTCAAGCTTCAATCCTCAAATGGCGGACCAAGATCAAGTTCTCTGGGTAATTTTCACTCCTCTTCAAGCACATTCGGCATCATTTTTTGAATCACATCTTAAATTTTCCTTTCGCTTTTTTCTGTTCTTGGTAGGCTCTTGCGGCCGAACTTTTGATTCCCACCGAGGAGAAAGCACCCACTTATTTTCTTGGGCCCGTAGGAGATTCAGACTCTTCTGAGCTGATTGCTGCCGAATCTCAGAGGATTCCCTTCAAAGCTTCACTGGCCAAGCCTCATGAATGGCAAGATGCTTTCAAGAACTGGCCTCTGCCCCCAATCGCCGGTTGGAGGAACTGGTACAAGAGAATTTTTGATGACAAAAGCCCTCAAACCAAGAACTGGGACAATCTCTGCATCTCACACTGTTTAGAGCTATCTTTAGCCGAGACACCCAAGAATGAGAGCCTTCTCATCGCAGCCTGCCACTTTTGGTCCAATGGTGCAAATGCTTTTCTTTTTGGCCATGGACCGATGTCTCCCTCCTTGGCCGATGTCTACATGATGACCGGCCTGAACATCACAGAGTCTGTGTGCCCATACAAGTACAAGGGCTCCTCCAAGCAAACAGGAGTAAAGACAGGAGTTGGATATAAGAAATATATCCAGAATTATATGTCTGATGGTCCCCTGTCTGATGTTGAATACAGGGCCTTCCTGAATATGTGGTTGTGCAGTTTCATTTTTTGCGGTAAAGCCAATGAGCCAACTCTGAATCATATTGTGATGGCTGAAGATTTGGCTGCTGGCACACTCATCCCTCTTGGGAAGTACTTACTGTGAAGTGTCTATCATATGCTTCACCAAACCATTCGCCTGATGCATACCAGCAAGAAAATTCCTTGTGTTAATGGTCCTTGGTGGTTCATCCAGATGTGGTTGCAGTTGTATATGCACCAGATCGTTGCTATTGATGTCAACAGTCGGCACTTTCCCTCAATCAACTACAAGGAAGGGGAAACCACAAGCACCAAAGGTTGTCAGACTTATGGAGAAGCTGCTTCTACTGTGTCTGTCAACAAGAACATTGGTGAATTGTTTGAACTCTTCTTCAGGGGCTTTGCTCATCCTCTTTGGTTTCCATATTCAGACAATGATAATCTTACTCTCCCTTGTGAGTTTAGCTTTGATACTGGATGCACAGATGCACAATCCACGGCTATTTTCAATTCTTTCATTCGGCCCTGTATTCTGCCAGCCGAATTTTGTGGAGGAAGGCTGGTTCAGAGTACCTTTGAGTACTATCAGCCGAATATGATGGCTAGGCAATTAGGCTGTGGCCAAGTACCACCAAGATTATTTCTCCATGAATTCCTTAAGCCTAGGGAGGTTGTCACAGACTCCACTAAGATAAGAAGGATTTTTGACTACAGATGCTGCACATCCATCTATAGACCTGAACCTTTTGTGCCAATAACATCTGTTCATCCTTCTTTCACTGTCTGGTGGCAAGAATTTCATGATCACATCTTCAACATGCCAATCCATCCCTTCTGCCTTGAGTTGATGCCTGACTACCAGCCAAATTCAGAGGTAATGTTGTTCAATCATCATTTGGCCCTGATAACAATTCTTCTTTTATTATAATTCTGTTATTTTGCAGGACATAGCACCTGCCCCTTTTGCCAGGACAATTCAGTATAATATTGTTGGTCCAATATCTGCTTTGGGGTATCAATCTCCTACCTTGGCCCAGCTGATGTCTAGACAAGCCACTCTCGACCCAATCATTACCAAGCCATCTTCTGCCAAGAGAAAAACTTCTTCTCTGCCTGCTTCTTCAGCTCCCAAGAAGAAAAGAACAACCAACAGAAGAATCATTCAGGTTATAACTCTTTTCCTTTAAATATAATGCTTCTTTATCATGCTCATCTCTGCTTTTATGATTTTAGGCTCGGACATAGCAAACAGTGGCCATTACAGATTCTGCCGATGCTCCATCAACTGGTAAAAATTTTGATATCTCATTTACTCTTTTCATCGGCATTTATCCCCTTTTTGGCTGTAGGACAAATTTCCATGGATCAAGTCTTGGAGAGCCCCTCTTCTCCTTGTATTCTTCATCAGATCGGCATCTTCCTTACTTTATCCACGTCATCACGCGTTCCCGAATGCTTTCCATAGAGCAGCTCCTTGCTGAATCGGCGATGGACTCCCGACCGCAGAATGCCTTTGCCGAACGCCCTTGAAGACAAGCTTTCCTTTCCGAACGATATCTTTTACCAATCCCGGCCCACATGTCAGTCTCTTTCTGGTGCCAAATTTTGGTGTTAACACTAGGGGACAAGGACTTGGTGGTTGGTGCTCGCTCGTCCTCTCTGACACTCCGTTCACGCTCCAATTTGTCTCTCCTGTATTTTTCATTAGGGGGTGTTTAGTTCGTGAGGAAAGGTGAAAAGTGTAGTGAAAAAGTCACATCGGACACTGTAGCACTTTTTGTTTGTTTGTGGTAAACATTGTGTTAGAAATTTAGGCAATATTTGGTATATTTTAATTCCAGAAATTAGCAACAAATTCATGACATAAGTGAGTGATCCAGTGATAGCAAATCATGTGCTAGTGTTCAAGTTAAATCTCCTAATTAACATGAACAACATGAGAAATCGTAAACAGAACTGAATCGAGTTCAGTGTGTACCCCGAGGCGGGACCAGTACCGGAGGTACCGGGTGCGCCGTTACCAGCTGGAGGAGTTGACATCCTCGACTGGCCTGCTTGAAGTAGTCGATCTGATTTGATGCAGTGACGACTTGCAGCAGTGCAAGGGAAGAAGGGAGGATGAACCTGGACGCGTTCAGCAGTGCAGCAATAACCATTATGCCGTCAGTTACTAGTCAGCCCAACGGTTGATTCTCTGAATAATATAAGATGGACGCCGGGAAGCAGTCGTTCAGGTTGAGGAAGTTGCCACCAGGAAGTAGACGAAGTAGTTGTACACCAGCAGCGAGCACGCGCGTACTTGTACGCTCCCCAAAAACCTTATCGGCCGCCTATCCCGAGCAGAATCTCAGGCGAACGGGTTTCGGAGGCAACTGCTCACGCAAGCAGAGTGCGCGCAAAGCTTGCGTTGGGAATGCGAGAGAGCAGCAGAACAACTGAGGGAGAGAGTGAGTGGTCTCCTGAAAGGAATACCAGAGAAGAGAGAGTTCCAGGTGTGTGTTTGCCCATGGAGGAGAGGCCTCCTCTTATAGGCGCTCAGGGATGAAGGGAGGATGAACCTGGACGCGTTTAGCAGTGCAGCAATGACCATTATGCCGTCAGTTACTAGTCAGCCCAACGGTTGATTCTCTGAATAATATCAGTAACGGCTATGACTTAATGACTGTCATCAGTGGCAAAACGTTCATCACACAGCACACGCCGAGCGGCACGGCACGGCCTCGGCGAGGCGAGCGCGCGCGCGCGTGGCACGCCCTTCTCCCTTTACCAACTTCACAAGCGGTCCACCCTTGGTCCACTCTTTAAGTTAGTTAGGATTCTCGTTGACTCTCAATCCAGGATTTAACTCCCTAGCATTTATTAGTGGACCTTTAATTCTTTTGATTAATTGAGACTAAAAAGGCCCGAGGCCCAATTAATCCAACACATTGTCCTATCGTGATCTAACTAGGCTCAAAAGATTTGTCTTGTCGTGTACATCAAAACCATGTAACTAGTTTTTTTATTTACCCAAGTTTAGTACTTCATGCATGAGGAGAGAGATTTGATGTGATGGGTGAATAGTGAAGTTTGGAGAGAGAATTTTTGAAAGTTTGATGATTTGACTAGGAACTAAACAGGACCTAGGTATTCTCCAATGGTTGAACTATCTGCTAGCACTTGTTTGATTCCTAAATTTCACCTCTAAATTTCACCATGTAAAAAAGATTCACATCACGTTAAAATGTCGGCACATACATTGAGTACTAAATATAGATGAAATCAAGAATTAATTGCACAGTTTTATTGTACTTTGTGAGACGAACATTTTGAGCCTAATTAATCAACGTTTGACAATTATTCATAAATACAAACGAAATACTACAATGACGCAATGAATACAAAATTCCAACTTTGACATGCTAAAGTTGGGAACTAAACAAGACCCTAGCTTATACGTCTAAAAGTTCATGTCAAGAGACATGTCCTCAAACAACTAAGAGTCAGATACGTCCTCAAACAACTAAGAGTCAGATACTAGCTCTTATGTTTATCAGACCCCACGTGTCAGTCTCACATAATTTAGGACTGTGTACATGAGATTATCTCTTAAACAAGTGATATCTCATACTCCCTCCGTCCCTTTTTTATCTGTCGTTTAAGGTTCCCAAGAAACAACTTTAACTGAATATAAAAAATATATATATTAATATTTATAGTACATAATAAATATCATTAGATAGATATTTGAGTCTAGTTTTTTAACAAATTTTTTTGAATATTAAAATATTACATATATTTTCTACGAATCAAATCTAAATCGTGGCACGGAAACCAACGGCGACAGATAATATGGGATAGAGGGAGTATATCTCTCTACTCTCTCTATATATATCTCCTTATCCGGTGGACTGCGGGGAGACTAGTACACTACTATTGTAATTGGCAGTTGGCACCTACCTTAAATTAACCTCGACGCTGACGACGATCTCTGACCACAAAGAGGCTCCCAGGGATACACTGTCCAACTGCAGTCACCTCACTTGCCCCGCCTGGCTGAAGAAATAAATAAACCATGGACTCACTCGGCCAAATCTGTGGGCTAGAAGTTGCTGTACTGGAAGTGATACGCGGGAAATAGTAGATTGACTTGAGTGTTCAAGTGGGAAATAAAACGAAATCAAATCCTATCCACACTTATCTCCTCAATGCCAGCATGGCAATTTTCGATAGCGTACAGCCAATATCACGAGCTCAGCAAAATGCAAACTATTTACGACTTAAGATACTAAATCTTCAACTACACATCAGAATGCAACAAAAACTGTGTTTAGTTCCCGAAAAAAGAATGTGAAGGTTGGTGAAAATGTCATATCAGACACTGTAGCGTACCGTATCATATTTCGTTTGTTTGTGGTAATCGTTTTTCTATCATGACCTAACTAGTTTCAAAAGATTCGTCTCGTCTGTACATCAAAAACCATGTACTTAGTTTTTTTATTTACCTACGTTTAGTGTTCTATACATGAGGAGAGAGATTTGATATGATTTGATGTGATAGGTGAATAGTAAAGTTTCCAAAAAAAAATCTCCAGTTTTTTTGGGCATAATCATCTCTCATAGTCCAGCACCCAGTCCTAGACTTACCATACTTGCTCCATCAAAAGTGAGGAATTTGGTTATTTAAGCCACCAAATACGACTAACTTTGAGTGCTTTTTACACACTATTTTTTTCATAGTACTGTCTCCGTCATAAATTATCATTTCTTGTTGATGTTTTATCGTAACAATTAACCATTAGTCTTACATAAAAAATATACAATTTTTATTTATTTTATTTACGACTTATTATCATCGCATATATTTTAAATATAATTTATTTTTTAATATTTAGACTAAATTTTAAATGAGATAACCAAATGTTACAGAAAAAAAGTAATTTGGAAGAGAGAGCGGTTCGGAAGCTGCATCCGCAATTGGCATGAGGTGTGTTTAGCTCCAAAAAGAGAAATAGAAAGTTTGGTGAAAATGTCACATCGGATGAAAGGGTCTCTAGTCTAATGGTTAGAGCACCCAAGTAGCATCTAGCAGACCCAGGTTCGACTCCCCGTGGGAGCGAATTAACTGGGTTTGAAATAAAGCCATATCAGACATTGTAGCGTACTGTAGCACTTTTCGTTTGTTTGTGGTAAATATTGTCCTACCATGACCTAACTTGGCTCAGAAGATTCGCCTCGTCGTGTACATCAAAACTATGTAATTAGTTTTTTTTATTTACCTACATTTAATACTCCATGCACGAGGAGAGATTTGATGTGATAGGTAAATAGTGAAGTTTGGAGAGAGAATTTTTGAAAAAGTTTAGAAAGTGAACACAGCCATGAAAGATCCCTAAACATGTTTTAATATTTTTTAATATAATCGAGTGCTATATAAAAAAATAAAGCGCTGTCCCGCGGCCCGTGGTCGATAGGGATTGTGTTTAATTTCCAAAAATTTCTAAAATTTCTCTCTACAAACTTCACTATTCACCTATCACATCAAATCTCTCTCCCCGTGCATGGAGCATTAAACGTGGGTAAATAAAAAAACTAATTGCATAGTTTTGATGTACACGACAGAAAAGTGCTACAGCGCGCTACAGTGTCCGATGTGACATTTTCACCAAACTTTCTCTTTCACTTTTTTGGAACTAAACACATCCAGGGTAGCTTGCTCGCTGTCTATGGCTATGGAACGCTGCGGCCATTATGGTAGTTAATGCCCATGTCGAGCCTCGAGTGAGTAATCGCTGCCGGAGACCTCGCCGGAGCATGGGCAGCGAACGAACGAACGAGCGACGAGTCCCTCTTCCTCTTCGAATCTTCGATACAAAGTTTAACAGGGACCATGCATCTCCAAATTGCAGCGCAAGGTGGTGAGTGGTGACGCCGCCGCCTGCCGCACGCGGCTGTCAGCGTCGCCGGAGTTATTGGCGATTAATTGCGAAATCCCGAGGAAGCTGCATGCGGCTGGGAAGGGGGCTGCGAGTTTGCGTGGTGGCCCGCGCGGCCGCGCTTTGTAATCGCCGGCCCTTTTCTGCAGGGTTGGTTGTCTGGTGAGCGATGGGATGGCCGGAAAAGGTGGACGTCGCTGCGGCAGGCGCGCACGAGGCGGACGCTGAAACGTTTCAGGTTTCCGCGGTCCTGCGCACACCGCG
The DNA here is from genome assembly GCA_900205405.1 of Echinochloa crus-galli. Lineage (NCBI taxonomy): Eukaryota > Viridiplantae > Streptophyta > Magnoliopsida > Poales > Poaceae > Echinochloa > Echinochloa crus-galli. The sequence goes on along the minus strand of OAMR01000006.1, from coordinate 767,572 downwards.
GATGTCTCTCGGGTTGCATTGTTGTGACAATCTTTGCTTCTCAGCACCTCCAGCACTTTTGATCTGATCGATCTGAATCTGATGATGATAGCATCATCCATGGAAGGAAGAATAATAATGTAGTAATAATTAATGGACGAAGGGATTTTTGGATAGTTTCTGTTAGTCAGTTAGGATTATATTAGGACGGTGTCAGTTTAATTTGGAATAATAATACTTCGAAGAACCTTGCATCCACGTTTGCTGCATGCATGGGGAATCTTGATTGATCGAGCACACATGGATATATATGTGGAACGTACGTAGGTATCTCGTTCCGACCTCCAAATCTCCAAGACTCCAACATATATGTTCCTCTTCCTGCTCTCAGCAGGTCTCGTTGTTTTGCAGGTCATTTGTAAGATGAAGTTGCTTCGATTTTTTTTTTGTAAGATGAAGTTACATGTGGAATTGTGGAAATGATCATTTTTCGAATGTTTACTGCTAGCGTCAGGTTGACATTCGTCAGTAAACGACTAACCTGGCCTTTGAAGATTTCGTCGTCGTCTGTTCCTCGCATAAAAAAGAAAGAGTAAACTGTATCCACCATATAACAACTTGTAACACTGTATCAGTTTAGTTCATCAAGTTGCAAAACATACAATCATATACTATAACTAGTTTGATATGTGCACATACAGTCTCAAGTACGCCACATCACACATATCACTGTATTTTACCATGGTGGCAGTGTATAACGTGGATTACCGATGATTTAATTGATATGCATGGTGATAGGCATATTTTTGCAAACAACACATACATGCGCCTATCTTTTTTTGCCATTTCTCTGTCCTATCATTTTGCCCACGGAGGAAAACTCCTACAGCTCCATCTTTTTAGCCAATTCCACATTCACGTATCCTTTTCTCATTTGCAGTTGTTTCTTAGTAATTTTATTTTTTTGCTATTTGATTCCATCACCATTCTTCTTCGATTAACTAGTATATAAAAAATTAAGAAATTACCATTGCAATCCAAAAATCTAGTAGAAGTAAATTGTGCCGGTTGCGATTAGTTTTATGCACATAACCCCTACAATGTGTTATGTTGCTTTGCATAAAACCTTATCCAATCGTTTTGATCACAGTAATATAGGCGAAAGGGGCGGCGAAACATTCAAAGCGATCGACGACTGGAACATAACAGATACCTGGTTAGGTATGAGCATGCATAGTTACTATCATTAAGTTTGTATTACTACTGCATTTTGTTGTATTTTCATTCAATTCTTGTTTCAATATTTTTATGAGTCGCTGGATTACATGATTATTATTTAGTTTCTTTATACACAAATCAGTAATCTGTACGTCCAATTAGTTGTTCATGTACGAGAAGAACATCCGCACCATCCAATGAAACAACGGAATAGGGAACTAGAGGAATTTATTTCCAAAATAGTAAAAGGCAGCTCACATATCACCAATAAATTGCAATTTAACCATTCAGCAATCCACGTCATACTGCCACCGTGGCGAAATACATTGATATGGTGCATTTGAGACCGTACATGCACACAACAAACTACTTCTAGCACGTAATTGTATGTTTTACAACTTTATAGACTAAAGTGATACAACCTCATAAGTTGTTGTACAGTGGACATAAGTTGTTGTACAGTGGATGTAATTTACTCAAAAAGAAACACACACTTTTGTCGCGTTGTGATCTATCTGATAGGACTCAACAGTTCAAAACATAGTTTGTTTGTATATGCGGAAAGCATTGCATCTTTGCTGGGTGTCCCACTAACATATAGTCAACGACTAGCAGTACGGCGGTACCTATCATCTGCAAGTGACTGATTTGAGCACTTAACAGCTTAAAAATTGGTCGATTCAGACCCCAGGTTCAGACGTTTTCAACTAAGATAAACTTTTATCACCATTTTGCTACAAATTTGATTTTATTTCTTCTGTGGCACCTCCTACTGTTTTTTTATGTTCCATCGATGGTCAAACGAACGCCGGCAAGGGAACCAAGAAGTTCCTGCCGAGGGAACGCCAAAGAAGGCGGCACGGACCTTACTGCTCTTAGTCAATTGGAAGGTTTGAAATGAGCGAAACGCACGAACATTCACCGGCAAGGAACTCTCATATAGTCAATGACTAGCAGTACGGTGGTACCTATTTAACAAAATCAAAGAGGAGGCTAGAACCTGGTGTTTAGCGGGAGCGAAGTATTTGTCGGCTTGTTTGCCGTAAGGAGTGTAATTTGGTTCATATATTTTTTTCGCGATTGTGCCTTGGCGCACGTATTTCATTAAAAGGGAAGTAAATAAGAGTTTACATCTCTAATCATGCAGAGAATGGTCAGGGTGAGTACATCAACAAGGTTATATACGCGAAAGAGTCGCGACCTGCCCACTGCAGCAAATCTGACAGGGGCTTAAAACCGGCTACAAGCCCAACCTTCTTCAACAATCAACCATATCAATTCCGCATTAGTTCTGTTCATTTGCTCAAACACTCGGCGATTTCTCTCCTTCTAAAGCATTCACCTATGAACCTCTACATGTAATTCTCCTATATTAATAGAAACACTCGGTAATTTGGTTCCTATAGCTCTGTACATAAGTTTTTTTCCTTTTCATACCTGTTTCGGTCCTCCTATGAACCTCTGCTTGTAATTCTCCTATATTAATAGAAACGGTCGTGTGCACGTTCGTTCAAAAAAAAAGATCCTGCCGAGAATTGGGATGGATTTTCAGCACAGTACGTCACTCGCTGGATTCAATCAGGTGGGACACCACACGCACACAACACTACAGCAGGGACATCAGAGCACAGGTGGTGGAGGACAGCCGATTACTGACGTACTGACGTTGGCGACAAGTGAGTCATAAACGGGAAGGTTAACAGAGAGGGACAGCGGCCGTGTTTCTTTCCGACCCGGACAGAAATTTTCAAAGGGAATCTTGCATGCATGGAGTATTAAATGGAGTCTATTTGCAAAACTCTTCTAGGAATGAGTGCAACTTTGCGCGACGAATCTAATGAGCCTAATTAATCCATGTTTTGCTACAGTAATGCTACAGTAACCATTCTCTAATCGTGCGGTCAAATGCCTCATTAGATAGATCTCGCGAAATAGTCTAATATTGTGAAGCTAATTTTGTAAACTGGCTTTATTTAATACCCTTAATTATTGGTCAAAGGGGGTGGAAATATTTTTCCACCCAAAAAAACACGGCCTAGGACGTGGTTAGTAGGACTAGGAGAGGTAGGGGCCTTGCCATAGGATCGGAAGAGATCAAGAACACGTTTGATTGTCGCTAGCCTTACCTCGCCTTGCTTTGAGAGTTAATTAAGGTCTAAATTAGCATAAAATATTATTTCTTAATACAAGGAAAAATGATTGGAGAAATCTCAATACAAAGAAGAATGATCGAAGAAGATTATTTCTCAAAAGTTAGCTCTTCTATCTTTTTTCTCATTCTTTTCTCCATGTAAGCAAAAATGATGAAGTGGATTCTATAAACCAGCATGCGTGATATTATTGAAGAGGGTCTAAATCTTGCCTTGCTCGCTGAGAGCCGATTCAGCTGGCTCGCTGCAGTGAGCAAAAACTTCTTTGCGCGAGTAACGACCAAAAAAACATGTTCTTCCTTGCCGAGAGGCGAGAGTGGCAAATTAGTAATAAGCAATCACATTTTTGCTAGTTAGATACTACTCCGTAGATGATCAAGAAAAAACAACGATTGTCGGATGTCTCGAAAAATACTGGCGGTTTATTATGAAATCTAACATGCGTTTGCACCATCAAAATAACAAATCGCAGGTATATTTTAGTGAAGAAAAAACAGTAGCAATAAAGAAACAAGCTGTTCAAATCAGCCATACGTACCGAGACCGTAGCCGTGTGCTTTTCTTACAAAATCAGCCATATATACTTCAGGTGGAGTACCATTTTCTGGTCTATACACTTCACATTTGATGAAAAAGTAGTAGATTCTTTTTCAGTTGTCATAAATTGGTACAGTACACTTCAGATTTGGAGTTCGGTGTCAACCCAAGCATCCGTCCATCCACCTACACATTCGCCTCTATAAAAGCCTTCCGTCCGGTTACTCCGTTCCCTCCCGTACATGCGTTGTTAGTTAGTTCATTCCCCTTTCCCCGACCAGCACTTGATGGGGGATGTGCTGCACCCTCAGGCCGGCGCCGGCGACGTGGCCCTCTGGCCCGGCGAGCTCGACGAGCAGCTCATAGCCGAGCTCCTCAGCGACGACAGCCTCATCCTCGGCGCCGCACTAGACGAGCAGGCCCCCGGCGGCGACTCGGAGCACTGCTGCTCGCGCGACGCGGCGGGGGCCTCGCCGCCGTCGCCGCCGGCTGCTCACCCCGCGCCGTGCAACAGCGGCGGCGGCGAGGCCGAGCAGGAGGCGCTGCCGCAGCCGGAGGCGGTGAGCAGGGCCCTGTGCTCTGTGTACACCGGGCCGACGATCCGGGACATCGAGAAGGCGCTGTCGACGTCGCGGCCATCATCGTCATACCCGTGGAGCAGCCGCCGCTACAGTCCGACGATGCATCTGTAGGTGCATGCACCCGGCCGGATCCGATCGATCCGCGAAGGGGTCAAATATAATGATCCGCGCATGGTTTTGGTGGAGTGGCAGGTTCGGAGGAGCGGCGGCGAGCCGGGCGCCGGAGAGCAAGTACACGACCAAAGTGAGGAGCTGCGGCGGCAAGATGCCGAGCGACGGGTACAAGTGGAGGAAGTACGGGCAGAAGTCCATCAAGAACAACCCCCATCCCAGGTGCACTACGATCCCCACGCACCTAGCTCTACGTACTTCTATAGAACTTCAAATCAAATATAACGCCGGCCGTCACTTTTTCCCCAAGATTGAAATTTGGCCGCTGTTCTTTAATTCTTTCCCACCGATCGGCCGGGCCTATCTATGCGCGCTAGCTAGTGGGTCGACTGTGTAGATGTAGATCTAAATCTTGTCGAGTTTGCGACATGGTCGTTAATCGACGCAATCATGCAAATATGCTTGCGACTTGGACAATGTCACAGCATCAGCTACCACGCGGCCCGGGCCCCGGCCGAGCTCGCGCACATGTGGAAACGCAGCGCCGGTACAGCGGCCGCATGTATGCATGCGTATATGGACTAGCAGCTGGAGAGCAGCATCGCTGCAGCAACGCAACGCGTTCGTTGTCGTCGGCCATGTGGTGTCGCGGTGTGCCGATCTCCGACGATAAACTAGAGACGAGACATGGACACGTTAACTGTGGCTCCTAGCAGGTGCCCGATGAAGTGGCTCACGGCTGCCGTGCAGCGCGTGCATGCCAGCACACGAGATGGGCGGATGGATGATGGGAGGTGGCAGATGAGGCCATGAAGGCCGTCGGCGGGGAACCGGGGAAGACCAAAGTACTGACGCCAGCAAGAAGAGAGAGAGAGAGAGTACTTGGACGGAAGGGAGAGAGGCCAGCAGAAGAAACAATCCGAGAGAGACGTGGGCAGATTTCAAAGATTTCGTACACATAGTACACGTATCCCATTCACATGCCGATCGACTTTAAAAGTTTGCTTTCTCGTCAGACTCATTTCCTTAACATTCTTGCTCGTTCACCAAGTTAATTAGGCAGCAGGACACAGACATTAGGCCGTCCCTGGCATTTGAGATCCTGTGTCAATGGATAATATATATCATTATATAGGTCTGATAAAAATAATACTACATCCGTTCTCAAATACATATTGTTTATGGGAAGCTATTTAGTTTAAAATCAACTATTTATTTATTTTAGGCGTCATCTATTTGAGAGCAGATGGAGTAGTTATTTAGTCTCCTAACAAGAACCCTGACTACATATGTTTTGTACAATAGTAGTAGAAGCATGCATAAGTAAACCCACAGATCGAATAATACATTACATATAAAGGTGGACGATGCTTCAGAGACTCCATTTTCTACCATGTGGTATAAACTTTTCATTGATTAGCATGAATTTAAATAGATTATAGGAAAAGAGGAAGTGAAAATTTTCTGAGTTTGTCATTGAACTTATATTTGTAGAAGGGCACTTAATTATATCTAGAATAAAAGGCTGTAATATTTGAACATTACATTTCAAGAACTTTTGTTTCAGTTTTAACTAAGTTCACTGGCACGATACCTTAGCTTTACATTAAGCTCATTTACGGAATACATTAGGCCGCTTTGGTAAGCAAGCTTCACTATTTTATTATAGTATAGTACTAGTATGTTAAAATACCATCTCGTGTCTTGTGAGAACTGAGAAGTAATCTTATCGAGACCATTTACTTCTCTCTATATAAACAGAGACTATGCATGCATCTTTCTCACTGTGTGCGACGATGTGTTAGTTTCTATCCAAAGCACACGATAACCACATGATGCTAAGTATCTGATTAAGGTGCCCTGCATGCTTTTGAGGCCTTGTGCGATCGCCCATCTCACACACCTAGCTAGGGACGGCCTTGATTCCTTGATTAGTTTGTTGGAATAGTTTTATTGGTAGTTTGTTCACTTTATGCTCTAGCTCAATTAGCGGGTGGCACAGTGTGTCCCCTAGACTAATGCTAATTAAACACATCTGGAACATACTTGTTTCCACTACGATGGAATGTACTCTCTCTTTCTCAGAATTTATAAACCTGATTTATTTCCTCTCTGTCCTAAGTCAATTACTTTTAGTTTTAGTTTTGAAATGAAGAGCAAAAAAACCATAGAGAGAGATTTACAACGTGAAAATATTGTTGGTAGATTCATGATGGAACCAACTACTACAACATGAATTTTATATTTAAAATAAATTATTTTTTAGAGATATTGTTAGTCAAAGAGAAAATATTTGACTTATCTAAAACAGATGGAGTAGTTTGTACTGTTCAGGGACAAGCATGCGTCTGACGTTTGTGGATTATTGATCGTAACAGTGCCTTGTTAGCAGCGAAGATCCAAAGAGTACGGATTCCTTAAACCATCTTTGGCATTTTTTGGCGCGACTGCGCAAAGCGCACGCACACCTGGGATGGTGCAACAGTGCACAGCAGAGAAAGGTGCCATTCCATGGAACCTGCCAAGACTATTCCCCATGTTCAGAGAAATCGGCTTAGCTGCTGAAGGCGACATCGGCGTCTCTTGTCTCGCCCACAAGCAGAAATAGTTTCCAGCAATCGTTGTCCCTCCCTGTCACGCGATCATTAGGCCTGTTGGACAGACGATTATTGAGATAGATATTTCATCCAGCATAAAACAAGATGGGAACAGGATGGCAACCGCTAACAACCATCTGCGCCTCATTAAGTGGCGCTAAATTAACTGAAAAGAGTTGGTTTTCAGGTAAGCAATCCTTTCAGCTCCCCGCAACCGCATGCTACAGACCTAGTACACGACATAGGTTCCAATTACAGTCACGAGTAGCACAGCAACGTTTCATCATCGGTCGTACTCCGTAGTTAGTAACAACGATGCATGTAGAACTCTTCAATTCATGCCTACTACCACCTGTACTTATCATCGTATATATTTTAATTATATCATAATTATTTTTATATTTTCATAAACTTTTTGAATAAGACGACCGGTGAAACGTGTTACGCAGAAATCGAGAAATGCTTATATTGTAAGACGGAGAGAGTAGCTAGACCGAAACTTGCTGCTCCTGGATGAAATGAAACCGCTGGTTGCTGACAGTAACACGATATGATGATGTCTGCTGGCTTGGCCGGCTTTGCTGTGACGCAGGAGCTACTACAAGTGCACGAGCTCCCGGTGCGGCGCGAAGAAGCACGTGGAGAAGTCGACGGACGACCCGGAGATGCTGATCGTCACGTACGAGGGCCCGCACCTGCACGGCCCGCAGCCGCTCTTCCCGCGCCGCCAGTGGGCGTCCGTGGACCTGTCCGGCGCGGCGGCGGCGGCGCCGGCGGCGGCCGCGCGCGCAGGCGAC
>OAMR01000006.1:691722-713722 GCA_900205405.1 Echinochloa crus-galli | reverse complement strand
TGTAGATTTTGACATTTGACCTCACTGTTTTTCAAGAGGGTCTAAACCAGCAAGTACGAGTTAGGGACCAGTATAATGAACCATCACCATGCAATTGTCAAAAATGTCAAATTAGCCAACAGTGGAGGACAAGACCTTTCATGGAACATTTATACGGAATAGTACAGAACAAGCTCTTTTGTGGGACAACTGTACAACAAGCTAGCTAGATTTCCTCTGGTGATTGAGAATAATTCTTGCATCTTCACAAAATATATCGATGATCTATCTGCTCCCTTACGAAGGCAACGGTTTTTACTTACCACTCTTGTGCACACAGTTTACCTTTCCGTTTTCGGCGAACTCCTGCACCGGAAAAGGTACGTGACGGCATGCAAGCAAATAGCCAACACTAAACTATCGGCGATCTAGAGCTTTGCATGGTCAAAAGAGAGGTATATCGTTGCCGCATACTTTGGCCACACTCTAAAGCTAGAGCACTCCAGCTAGCTCGAGCAGCTCGCCTGCCGGCCTGCCCTTGATCGTTCATCTACCGAATCACCAAACTAATTGTGCTGCCCAAGCTGCGTGCCTGTCGGCCATGCAGAAAACCTAAGAAATGTGGCGGTGGTAGTTGCCATACACTTGCGCTGCTCGCCGTGCCCTATATATGCAGAGGACCCTAGCGCTCGTCCCAACACAACACACACACTCACACATTGTTCCTCCATCTCTTCGATCGATCGCCTGGCCATCTTCTTCGTTCGCCTCTGGAGCTGGATCGAGAGCAACTCTAGATAGCTGCTCCTCGATTGATCGATCACCAAAGATTAGCAAGAAGTTGGCGAGCAGAGCATAGCCATGGCGATGATCTCCTCTGCTCTTCGATGCTCCCTCCTCATGGCGGCCCTGATGCTCCTGGCCTCCATCGGCGAAGTGCAAGGCATCACGCGACACTACGACTTCAATGTGCGTCCTTGCATTGATGATATCATGCTAATACACACGTTTTCTTTATCATCACTCGCGTAGTACGGCATCCACAAGCAATACACATTGTTATTCCTCGATCATGCTAGCAATTACTGTAGTACGCAGCCTTGACGATGATCCCTGAATACATTATTGCAGGTGACAATGGCGAACGTGACGCGGCTGTGCTCCACCAAGAGCATCGTCACGGTGAACGGGCAATTCCCCGGCCCCCAGCTCGTCGCCAGGGAAGGCGACCGCGTCGTCATCCGCGTCACCAACCATGCCCAACACAACATCTCGCTGCACTGGTAAGTGGTCGATCATTTCCTAGGTAGTATAGCTAGCTAGCTGCTCATCTCGTACGTGCGAGGAAGTCAAAAGTGCGCGCGTTGGTGCACCCACTTTTGGCATTAGCGCACAGCAACACCTGCAAATTATTCAAAGTTCGTTGCAACGCATGAAGCATCTTTTCTGTTAATTACACGCAATTAATTATATATCGATCTACCGCCGGTAATGAATGTTGAATGTGCTCGCCGGCGGCGGCGACAGGCACGGCATCCGGCAGCTGCGGACGGGGTGGGCGGACGGGCCGGCGTACATCACGCAGTGCCCGATCCAGACGGGGCAGAGCTACGTCTACAACTTCACCGTCACCGGGCAGCGCGGCACGCTGTGGTGGCACGCGCACATCTCCTGGCTCCGCGCCACCGTCTACGGGCCCATCGTCATCCTCCCCAAGCTCGGCGTGCCCTACCCCTTCCCGGCGCCCTACAAGGAGGTCCCCGTCATCTTCGGTGAGTGTCGTCTCGCCTCGCCGGCCGGCCCGACGTGAACGGCCGAACGCCAATGGAAAATGACCGCGCCTTGTTGTTGCTGCTGCTGCTGCTGTTGTTGTTAGTATGACTAGTGATCGACTAATTTTGTGCGATCGCGAAATGCGATTCGTTTTTTTGGGGTGGTAGGTGAGTGGTGGAAGGCGGACACGGAGGTGGTGATCCAGCAGGCGCAGCAGACCGGCGCTGGGCCGAATGTCTCTGACGCCCACACCATCAACGGCCTCCCAGGACCGCTATACAACTGCTCGGCCAAAGGTATACTACAATTGTTTTCTATTTCTTTTCTGGATTGTTATACGAATGAATGAAGCAACGTGTCAGTGTTACGGAGTCCCAAAGCAACGATGAGGAATCTATAAAATACAAAACGGAACAAAAAGGAACGAAAGACTCTGAACACAATAGCACTAAAGAGAGTCGTCCGTCTTAGTGGTAACAGAAAGGAAAAGGGTGACGTTAACGGGCGCCCCGTTTTTCATTTTCCATGCATGTCACAGTTTGCAAATGCAATCATGAAAGAGGCCGGCCTCGTTTTCACGAAGGTGGCCTGTTCAGATCACCAAAGGTAAGGAGATTCCGAGTTCCTTTCCGGGAACGGGATCTATGCATTGGCTGGCGCTGGCGGCTGTGGGAATTTACGCGAAACGTCGCCGTCATGGGATCCAACTCGTACTTGACCTAACACATTTTGGTGCACGAAGTTAAAAGCAACCTTAGCGGCGGTGGGTCCCGGGTGCTGTGTATGACGTGAACGAAATCTTAGTTACGCCTCCAGATCGATAGGTGCGCTTTCTATTCCGATACACACGCGTCGGCGCGCGGCCGAAAGCTCTGTGATTTAATTAATTATTAATTAAATATTAATCCACCCTGGCCTGCCACGTGTGCGGCACGCATGCACGCAGACACGTTCAAGCTGAAGGTGAAGCCCGGCAAGACGTACATGCTGCGCCTCATCAACGCCGCGCTCAACGACGAGCTCTTCTTCTCCATCGCCAACCACTCGCTCACCGTCGTCGAGGTCGACGCCGTCTACGTCAAGCCCTTCACCGTCGACACCCTCCTCATCGCCCCGGGCCAGACCACCAACGTGCTCCTCACCGCCAAGCCCTCCCACCCCGGCGCCAACTACTACATGTCCGCCGCCCCCTACTCCACCGGCCGGCCCGCCACCTTCGACAACACCACCGTCGCCGGCGTCCTCGAGTACGAGTTCCCCGGCGCCCCCTCCTCCGCCCCCAGCTTCAACAAGGCCCTGCCGCTCCACAAGCCCACGCTGCCGGCGCTCAACGACACCAACTTCGTCGGCAACTTCACCGCCAAGCTCCGCAGCCTCGCCACCGCGCAGTACCCCGCCGCCGTGCCGCAGGCCGTGGACAAGAGGTTCTTCTTCACCGTCGGGCTGGGCACGCACCCGTGCCCGGCCAACACGACGTGCCAGGGGCCCACGAACACGACCCAGTTCGCGGCGTCCATAAACAACGTCTCCTTCGCGCTCCCGACCAGGGCGCTGCTGCACTCGCACTTCACCGGCCTGTCCGCCGGCGTCTACTCGCCGGACTTTCCCGTGGCGCCGCTGACGCCGTTCAACTACACGGGGACGCCGCCCAACAACACCAACGTGGCGACGGGGACCAAGCTGATGGTGATCCCGTACGGCGCCAGCGTGGAGCTGGTGATGCAGGGCACCAGCATCCTCGGCATCGAGAGCCACCCGCTGCACCTGCACGGCTTCAACTTCTTCGTGGTCGGCACGGGGTACGGCAACTACGACCCCGTGAACGACCCGGCCAAGTTCAACCTCGTCGACCCCGTCGAGCGGAACACCGTCGGCGTGCCGGCCGGCGGCTGGGTGGCCATCCGCTTCCTTGCCGACAACCCCGGTAAGATTAATTTGTGTGCAAGAGATCAGTGCAGTGCGGTGCAGTGCAGGAAAGAAAATTCTGTGTGCGCTTGACTTACACATTTCTCTGAATGCGCAGGAGTCTGGTTCATGCACTGTCATTTGGAGGTGCACACGACGTGGGGCCTGAGAATGGCTTGGCTGGTGCTCGACGGCAGGCTACCGCACCAGAAGCTGCTCCCTCCACCGTCCGATCTTCCCAAATGTTAATCAGACTCAGCTCGATCTCCCTGTCTCTCTCTCCGGCCGATTGCTTCAAAAGGAACTGTGAATTAGATTTGATCAGAAATGTTCATCTCTCTTTTTTTTCTGTTTATTTTGTTCATTGCCAATTGCAATTCTTTCACACTTCCATTTTAATTAGTCGGTTCCTAGCTGACTTGGACTTCTTTGTAATTTTTTCTTCTATTTGCTTGACACACTTTGTAACGACAATGTTTTGGTACTCTTGGATCAATAAACGATGGTGTGACTTGCACCAAATGCAATAAATTCCATATCTGTCTTTTGTGTTCAAGGTTACGTATATATTTCGAGGTAGCTTCTCTTGAGTAGAAGAGATATTTTCGGGGAATAACACGCTCAGCATGAGCCACTTTCTGTATCAAACTGCTGAAAGCTGCTAATGACCAACATTAGCACATGGCAAGAATTTAGTACAGAAAGTGACCCATTTTGAAGTGTTTTAAAGGTGCTCTACGGAGTATATGACAATGAAATAGCTGAAGTGTAGCATATCAAGTAAAATTGAGCAGCGTGTATCTTAGCTTGCTGCATATATTCTAGAAAGAGATGCAACCAAATCAACCTCTTGCAGAATAATACCAGCAGTATAGCACACTGATCCACCTTCCTTTCAACAGGATAAATGTTGTTTCCATCCTAATCCTTTCGGAATGATGGGCAAGCAAATCAACACCTACCAAATAACCAGTGGACACAAGAAAGAGATGAGTGAACCTAAAAATTACAGATTAATACCTATCTCAGCAAAATCGGAGCATTTAGCCCATCAGAAATTAAAGACTGAAGTAATTGATTATGAACTCCATGCATGTCTATTGGATGAAATGTTGTTTAAAGCTAGAAGCAGAACTGAACATTAGACTACTAATATGTATTCTAGATTTTCAATTGTAATCCCAGTATACCAAATACATTAGGCTAATAGGTTGTTACAAAAACAGGCTAATATGCTATATAAATATAGCTGCCAAGTAACAGATCAAAAAAGAAGGCTGCCAACAATCCGATAAAGGAAAATGAAAGGGTTTTGTAACACAGAGACCTAGCTTTCAAAAGAACAGATCAACTCTCCATCTCGCCCCAGCAAGTTCATGTTTCTTCATTTTCTTTGAAGCTTTGACAACTTTCCTGTAGCCTATGGGCCACTGTAATAAGAGTAATCCAACTATGAAAGTTCAACTACGGCCCATAGGAAGTTTAACTATGGAAGTACTGAAAAGTTCAACTATGTTCGACAAAAAAAAAATAGATGCTTAGGATGTACAGGAAGGAGAATTAAGCAGATAAAAGAATTAACATGGTTATTCTTATCACCTTATTCATTACCTTGCACATGTCACATTGCATTTTATTTTTCCATTGTCAACTTGGCAAGCTATGGCCACAAGATCAATTTTCAGACTCAATCTTGAATGCAAAGTGGGGACTGTTTGTCTGGCTGGCTGTCCGTATCCTGACTTAAATAGCCGTATCCATATGAATGAGGTAGAAAAGATCGTATCTTTCTGAAGTGTCTACAGCCATTTTGCTATGGCGCCGTGCTAGATTACTGTTTTTTCCTTTGCTTTCAGTAGGAAAGTATATTTTCCATATTTGCACCTGGAGCATCAATATTTATTTAAATCCATAACTATATAGAATCCATAAGAGTGATTGTAATCTGAATGGCATACTCATTCCATTTTATCGTGGTTGAATTTGTATCGATAAGAGAATGGACTGCCCAAATGTATTCGATCCCATCTCAAATTTCGTTGCCAATATTAATTCAATCCAAATTTGGCATAATATATCTAGATTGTCCAAAATTTAACTTCGAATTTGGTAGGAGCCGCGCGAACGCGTACCCCCTCTGTCATAAATTATGACGTCCACTCTCCTACTCGAGGAGATGGTAGACCAACGCATCCACCATGTGCAATGTGGACCATTGACCTAGGCCATGAGTATTCTTGATCACCCATAGACCCGTCCAGGTAAGTAAGTTTTCCGGTAGCCACACCCGTGATTATATAGTGTTGTCATTAGGCTATCATGTTAAACTTCCCGTTTGGGACTAAACTCATGTCCTTAGCTCTGCTCCCCCGTAAGCACCTCAGCCACGGGCTTCTAACGGACCCTAGTAGCGCGTGGAGGAGACACAGGTGGCCCAAAACATGGCCCAGCTATGACGGGCCTACTCCGTTCAGGGCACGGCCCAGGTCATCCAAAAGTCCTACTCGTGTGAACCGACTGCGATCCCGCGAGAGCATCTTGCCACTTGCAAAACCCTGTCGGTCGTGCCAGCGCCGTACGCTTACCTTTCATAACCAACAAGTTGGCAACCAAGCTACCAAGTGTCACTTCTTTTCTGCTTAGCGATAACCATCGGAGACACCCAGCTGCTCCACACCTTTCGCTCTCAAGGACGGGCAGAACAGAACGCGAGAGACGGCACGCATTCCTCTCCCGTTGACCCAACCGAGGCTTCTAGGTCTCCCGTGCCGTCGACACTGCAGTGACACGAGAATATACTACTCCAGCACTCCGTACCCGTTAGTTTGTACTCCATGTTTGCTCCATACATACATACATACATACATACATACATATATATATATATATGTATATGTATATGTATATATAAAATTCGCCCGCCTATGGGCAGGCAAAGCTTCCAGCCTTAGGCGTAACTCGGTAGCTGAGAGCACACGCCATGACCACGCCACAGAGACGACCCGGCGCGACACCGTCCGGCATCCAACGTCCAACTTGCCCTCCACAGCTTTATATCGCACCTGCGCCCATGTTGCGAGCCCCATCCGTGGCGGCATACACAATCCGCAGCGCCGAATGGGAGCCGCGGCCGGCACATGCATGGACGCTCGTGCCTGCCCGGGCAGCGGATGTGACGCCGGCCCTTTCAGCAGGTTCAGCGAACCTGAAAACTTCATGTGCTGACCTAGTGTGAACGGCATATTATCTGGCGCACCGCAAGGCCGGGCTCGCGCCGCGCCACGGCTATCGCCGCTATTATCTGATAGGGCTGCCGCCTGGTGAGTGGCTGATCCAGCCGGCGTCGTGACGTGCCAGCGACGACGGCGACCCCGCCTTTGTCCCGAACAGTTATCGCCGAGCTGCCGTAACTTTCTGCCGCGATTTCGGATAAGCGTTTGTGCCGGATTCTTCGCGGTGTGTACTTGCTGCAAGCCACATCTGATGCAACCAAAAAAATTTCGTGATTTTCTTTGAAAAAAAAGAAAAAAAGTTAATTGTCGTGTGTACTGTAGTTACGAGGGTTCAAAGACTCGCTGCGGCAACTGCCGCTGTCAGGGTTTTGGGCGTTTCCTTCGCTGTAATGCAGGCAGGCGTAGGTTCGTTGGACCGACCTGTTCACCGCTGCTCGTGACACGAGAGGAAGACATGGCGATGCACACGCCATAAAGGGAGATGGCTGCTCCGGTTCGGCAGATGCGCCGGGCTTTTTCGCCTGAAAGTGATGTCCATTGCGGGCGATCGGCGCGCGCGGTGCCAAAACCCAATCATCCCCTACAATCCCTCACGCACGCGCGTCTCGTCGTGGCCATCAATCAGTTCAGTTCAGACCGCCGATGCCGTCGGCCGGCCGGGCAACGTTCTAGACGCTCCAACGGCGGCCGTGTCCTGCCGATGCACGGATCAGGTGCTAGACGTTTCTCTTTCTTTTTTAAAAAAAAAAAGAGAAACGAAAAGGTGCTAGACGTTTCAGTATGATGTGAGTAGCAGTTTGGACCCTTTCTCGCTGATATGTGTTGTCGACTTTTCGCGGTGTCGTCTTTTGCAGTTTGCACTATTTGTGGTATGAGATTCTAGATAAAAATCATGCAGACAACCTTGTTGTTGCATTTCTGCTTCAAGCGAAGCAGATGACCGCAGGCGGCTGAACAAGCACAATGGACAGTTATCCTCGCATAGTTCTGCTCATAGGAATCTTTAAAGTTTCTCTCTATTGCCTTGTTTAGATGTTAGAATTGGGAGGGTGAATTTGGGAGTACGATGTCACTTCGTAATCATTGCGTCACTGTAGCATTTCGTTTGTATTTGTGAAAAGTTATCCAAAAAATGATTAATTAGGCTCAAAATGTTTGTCTCGTACAGCACAACAAAACTGTGTAATTAGTTTTTGATTTCATCTATATTTAGTACTCCATGCATGTTATGATATTTTGATGTGATGGGAATCTTCTTTTTGCATAGTGGCATGTTATGATATTTTGATGTGATGGGAAATCTTCTTTTTGCATAGTAAATTTAGGAGTGAAATTTGGGATCACAAGGCCTATAAGCGGTCGTGTTTCAGCAATACGGGAAAGTTACAGACGCGGCTAGCTCATATGCTCAGAGTAGCACTGTATGCGATCAGTCCATCGTCGCATCACAGGACTAACTGGGCACAGGCTATACTCCTACCTCACAAAGGTGCACGAAAGATTGCAGAACCAAAACTTCTGACAGCACTGATTAATCGGGAACAAATATAATACAAGATTTCATAAGACTGGTTCATGCATGAACAATCCTAGCTAGGTCTACCGCATAATTACCATACCTAGCCTGCTCCATCAAAGAATGCTAACTGTTCCAGCCCAAAACTACGCCCATACCTAACATTGAAGGGATCCTAGATCATGTCACCATATAAGATAGTGCATGTTTTAGTAGCTCGGCCTAGCTTACATGTTGCGTTCCAGGAACAATCAGAGCAAGCATCCAAAAATATGAACAGGTCTCCATTTACAGTGCTCTGCGGTCACAGAAGCCCAAGAAGCTATGGAGAGGATTTGTGATCTGGCTTCCATGTCGACAGCGCCAGCACGATGCGCCCTTTCCACCCTTGCAGTAACCACTTGTTGTCCTCGTCGATGATGAAGTCCTTGTGGTAGCACCTAACTTTCTCCCGTGTGCGCTTCATGATGTCCTGGTTCATTGGCAGCTGTTTGAACCCAGCCCTCTGATTCCTCACTGCCCATTGCTTGTATGTCTCCGGCCTCTCCATCCTCTCCAATCCCTCGCACGAGATCACATTGCTTGCCTCTCGGCCGAACAGTGCTGACTCGATGAGCAACCTCTGCTCATTGTCCCTAGGGATGTTGGTCTCCAGCATGTCAAAGATAGCAGAGTAGTGGAACAAGGCCTCCCTGAAGCGTGACACAAAGAATGGTGCATTGTAAGATCCATTCACGATCCCATGGATGAACACATGTGGATTCATCTTCCTGATTGTGTTCAGGACCATGTTCCTTGGACTCTCAGCCACCACACTCTCGTCCGCCA
This sequence comes from Echinochloa crus-galli, assembly GCA_900205405.1. Taxonomy (NCBI): domain Eukaryota; kingdom Viridiplantae; phylum Streptophyta; class Magnoliopsida; order Poales; family Poaceae; genus Echinochloa; species Echinochloa crus-galli. Next base: position 704,488 of record OAMR01000006.1, on the reverse strand, counting down.
ATGTCTTGAACTTGAACATGCAGTTGACAATCAGCAGCTCATCCTTTTCAATGTGGAGATCCTCTATCTTAACAGCCTCAAACCGAGATGCTATAGCTTGGAACTCAAAAGGGACATTGAAGGTCCGAGCATAATCTTTTAGATACCTTCCTGTCTCCTCTATACGATCTGCTGGGCGGAAACCAGGGTGAGGTGTGTCAATTCCTGTGATCCGAAGTTTTGGAGGGCCACCAGGCCTCGTAGATAGCCGTTGAATGAGGCATGGCCACTGAAACCCATAGTATATGCCATAGTCGACAATGTGAACTTTCTTTGCCTTCTCCACTGCATTCATAATTGTCTGATTGGCAAAGAAATGAGAGATCTTCTTGAATGGGCAAGCTGCCAAATAAAGCTGGTAGGCTTTCAGCACATCGGTGCAGGGAAACCGTGTCATTACAAGTGACTTGTAAATCTGACTCCCATTACCAGCAAGCCTCGCCTCAAGACCATTGGCAAAGCAGTATGCCAAACGCTGGTCACCGTCTCCATTGGGGGATGCATGTTGCCTGATCTGCTTCAGGAGCTCAGTTGCACTACGCCGATCATCAGTGGCCACAGACTGAGCACAATGGATGAGGAGAGTTTCCAAGTCAACCACCTCTTTCTTCGGCTGCTTCTTGCCACGGCCCTTGCCATGTCCAGATCCTTTTCCATGACCCCCATGCGAATGCTTCGCGACGTCATGTTGCAGAGCTTCACGCAGCTCCTTGACGCCTTTGGAGCATGTCTCACCATTGCACAGCAAGACCTTGTCCATCATCTCCCGCACAAGGTGATCAGTGTCAATAGCTGGTGCTGAATGTTTGCTGCACCTCCCTTCCTCTGCATCCAAGTCATCACCACAGAAATGCTTCTTCCCTCTGTGAATTGCTGCTTCAACATCAGCCTTCTCTGACTTGACTTTTACAAATCTCTTATCCTCTTTGACATTAGCCACCGATCTTGTAACAGATGCTGGCTTCTCAAGATCAATCACAAGCTTACTCTCGTCAGGAAGAAACCTGCTTGCCTCTTCCAGCCCTCGGCAGAACTGCATAGCCTGCTGGCTCTGCACAACAAAATCGGTCAAGCCAACATCTGGCATGACACCAGATGAGCTCAACAACGACTCAAAGCCGTCTGATAATGCAATACCGCTGCCGTTCGATGATGCGAACGACGACGACTGCGAAAGCAGGGACTCCGGCACCTGGTTGGTCTGCAGCTGGTAGAATTCCGTCGGATCGTACGGCCACGAACCCCCAGCATCCACCACGCTGCTCTCGGGGCTCAGATCCTGATACAGCTGCGGCGGCTGCAGGAACGCGGCGGAGGGGAAGTCGAGCGCCGGAGTGCGCACGGCGCCGAAGCCACCGGACGCCGCCGCGCCGCAGCTGCAGGAGCCGAGGCTGTTGCAGGAGTTGGTGACGCTGCTGCCGTCGGGGCTCTCGACCGCGCTCCCGCCGGAGCTCACGGGCTGGTCCGCGAGGATCTCGAGGAACGGCTTCTCGGCGGCGAGCAGCGCGGAGTGCTCCGGGTAGTGCTCGAACTTGTCGTCGATGTCCTCGGCCATGAGCATGCGGTTGATGTACCCCAGCACGATGTCCGAGAACGCCTCCGAGTCGTCCGTACCTAACATTGAAGGGATCCTAGATCATGTCACCATATAAGATAGTGCATGTTTTAGTAGCTCGGCCTAGCTTACATGTTGCGTTCCAGGAACAATCAGAGCAAGCATCCAAAAATATGAACAGGTCTCCATTTACAGTGCTCTGCGGTCACAGAAGCCCAAGAAGCTATGGAGAGGATTTGTGATCTGGCTTCCACGCCAGCGTCCATGACCATCGATGTGGACCCCACAACCCAACACCACCACCACCACCGCACAGCATACACAAAACACAAACACCTGCCGAATGCACCGAAATACAGCGACAAGAATCAGAGGCGAAATTCGAGATCAGAGACGACACCCACGGGCCGCTGACTGATCCGCACGGATCAGCGGGCGTACGGGGCACCACTCGTGGAGAAGCGCGAGCGAGCTCGTCAAGGGCGCGTACCTGCGAGAGGGAGACCGCGAGCCGCGACCCGGGACGGGAAGGGAGGCGAGCGCGAGGAAGACAGAGAGACCCCCGAGCCCGAGACGCGAGAGGGGGAATGGAATGGTGAGAGGAAAGGCAGGGGAGCCGCGGCGGACCAGTGTTTTTCGAGAGGCGCAGGTTGGCCCCCGAGCCGGGTTTTTGTATTATCACGGGTGCGAAGGATGTCGACACCCTCTCCCACCCCAACCGGGCGCGCCGCGAGGGGACCCGCGGCTCCGGCCGGTGCGCCTCGTCCACGCCGGCGGACCCTCGCCGGCGTGGGATCTCGCGCGGCTGGGGTGTGGTGGACGGCCGGATGGGGACGGGCGCACGGGGTGGGTTCACGCTTCACGGAAGGGGTGCGCGGGTGGGCGGGTGCGCGGGCGAAGTTTCCTGGAAGCGGGCTATCTGGGCCGCGGGGATGATCTGGGGCCGGTGGACTGTGTCCGTGTAGGAGTACTCGGCTGGGTTGGTTAATCATCGTCCGAGGCCGGGCCCAGAGGCAGTTGTTCGTGAGTCTACTCGTATTGTGAGTTTGTGGCCCGGCAGGCTTTGTGCACCTTGACTAGCTTGACAGCGCGGCGACCTTAAAAATGATTTCTGTTGGCATCGGTTCGTGATTAGAAAAATCCCTGGCTCCGATCGCACGTGCATTACTGTTACGGAGTACTGTACTGCCGTAGCATCTCCACGACTTCCTCTCCCAAAAGAAATACTGGCATCCCTAGCCCTAGTTCCCAACGACTCTGGCTTTCCGCGCGGAAATTTCACGGTTTCCGGAGCCGTAACTGGTGGGGATCGGTTGCGTTTGCGTGCCTGCCGAGAAAAATCCGGCCTGATTTTTATCATCACCTGCGCGCGATCGCCTGATTGGCGCAGGGGTCCAGGTGGGGGATACGGTCACCGGCGCGTGGACCGGGTCCGCAGGCGCAGCAAGGCGTACGGACCGGGCTACTACCTTGGCCGCCAAGTTCTCGGCGGCCCGCCGGGCCACGTGGTGGTCCCGAGCTATCCACGCCGCCTCCACAGACGAGCGCGCGGGCAGGGCGTGGCCGGGTGGCGGCCGGCCGACCGACACGTCAGCCGGTGGGCGCGCGGCGCAGGCCCCCGCCACGTCGTCCCTTGCTCATCGCTTGCGCGGCACCGGCACCGGCGGCACAGTAGTGGCACAGTGGGCAGTGGCCCTCCTCCTATGCCCCTACGGGTGTGTGGAGACCAGCGTAACGTGACAGCTCTTGCTGAAAAAGGAACATGGCGTGCAACCCCAACGGCCCAGGCAGATACAGTAATTGCAACTGTGCGAGTGAAAGAGTTAAGAGGGGTGACACGACTACAAGCATAAACCATGGCTAGTTAGCAACTAGTGGTAGCTAGGGGAGATATATATAAATACCTTCGTGTCTGCGTGTGGGAGTATTACTTATTCCGTAGATAGATCTGTGTTGAGATGACTTTGACTCTTTCGTCGCGTAATCTTGCTAAAGATTGTAGTCACTGAATAGTTATGTACGATCCGAGCTGCATCACATGCAAGTGCAAGTGCGGTGGACACCGAGGATTCCTTCTAGAAGTTTTCAGTGTACCATTGGACACCGCTGGAAATGAACAACAAATCTGACAGGTGGAATCTTTTTCCGGTGATATCCGGTCGTTTTATTTACAAAGCCTCAAAAGTTAGCAATACATGTAGTCACCGGACTAAAATACGAAGGCCCTGTTTGGATCCATGTATTAGTATTAATTTGGAGCAAACTAACACCAAACTAACACTTCGAATCTAAACATGAGTGTTACTTTGGTGTTAGTTGGGACTAACACCAAAAAAACTAACCCCTCCAAGAGGTGGTAATTAGTGTTAGTTTGGTGAGGACCACAAAAATCACTCCACTTTTTTCTCTCTCTCCCCTCAAGGCTCAAAAAAAATGCAAACTAACACATGAATCCAAACATAGATGGTGTTAGTTTGTTACGTGTTAGTTGGAGGTGTTAAAAGACTATCACTAACACTAACACTAGGATCAAACATGGCCGAAGTTAATCTCGCCACTTGGTTCTCGAGGAGGATAACAATAATTTAGTTACTCCTATAGTCCTATATGTCGGTAAAAAAGAAAAAAATATTCCTCACCTACCTAGACAGTGGATGGCTAAACATCACAAGATGCACATTATACAAATTGGTAAATAGACAAGGAAAAGTACAAAACTATTTTTCAGCACCAACATGTCGAGGTTTTGTCGGACCATTGCACCTCGCACCCAAAAAATTTGCGTGGAATAATTATGCACTTTTCCTTTCGACAGCGACGGCAAATGCCTATTGGCCCATCGGCTAGAAATCATGTTGCCCACTGCCAGCCAGCCATGAGCCATCGCCATCGCATGCAGGGAGTAAATCGTCAATTTACTTACCTTATCCTCCAGGCATCGATCCAGGGCCACCACGTAAAATACATCGGATTAACGTGCGTGACGACAGATCAAGGTGAATTGGCGGGAGTAATATATGTGATCCTGAAATGATTTTGTTCGGCGTTCCGTGTTTGTCGTCGTCTCAGAAAGTCCTCGTGGCATCATGTTGTGTCGTGCAGGTCCCCTCAGATGCTCGGACCTTTTTTCTACCCTTTTTCTATCTCATAGCTAGTTGTCTTATTACTTGTTTGTTTTTCGATGTTAATTATTGCAGCACATATATAACCGTGCTAGCAATGTTTGATCACCGGCCTGGAGCCTAGAGTATATACTCCGTATAAGAGAAAACGAAATGGCACTGATCAGAACTATATGGAAATGAAATGAATCACTAATTCACTATAACTTTTTCAGGGGCAGAACTGCTGTAACCATCGGTATCACTATAAACACCGATATAATGACTTTGGACGATTACACCGGTCACTCTATATACATCTCACGTAATTCCAAACATTTGGGAGTAAGATACTACTTCCTCCATCCCAAATTACTATTTATTATTGATTTTTAACAAAACATTTATCCTATTTAAAAAATTAAGTGCAAATATACAAAAAAAATAAGCTACATTAAACTATGTGTGATAATGAAGTAAGTTCCAAACAAAATAAATGATACTCGCACAATTATTTTTAATAAAACGAATGGTCAAACATTACAAGAAGAAATCAACAACAAATAATATTTTGAAACGGAGGTAGTGAAGTTTAGTGATATCAATGGATAAAAAATATAGAAAAGCAACTACTGTAGGTGCATAGCTAGACACCACGAAAGCAATATGCGCGGCAAGTGGCTAACTAGTCCAACTTGTTTTCGTTTAATTTATACATGAGATAAATCTCCAGCGCCAAGGCCATGAACTGGTCAAGGCAATCAATGCAAATACGCAATGGATTGACGTTTTGATCTGTCGTCATCGTATCATCAGCTTATCTATTCTTCTTCTTTTGTCCGTAGACTGTAGCTCGATGATGTTGGTGATAGAACGAAGTCGCATGGTCAGTGCAGTGCGAATGCGTGGTTAACAAAATTCCGAATGAGCATACATAATTCAGGTCTCAGCAGCAAGCCTCTCGATTAGCAAGCAGCCTCCCGGTATCATGGTCAAAATAGCATTCTCGTACGGTCCTACCTCCATGCACGTCCCAGGAAACCTCCCGAACGAGTAAACAAGCATTTCCATGCCCCATTATTATGCACCTAACCAAAACACCGCACCAGCACTGCCATGCGTACCCGTTTAGCCGTTTCACGATATGCTGCTAAGGCGTCTCAGTGCAGCGTTTCATCGCACAGTTACGTAGACCAGAAACTAGATAACTGTACCAATGAGTTTTATGGTGATGAAACTCCTCTCACATCCTATGAAACTCTCCACTCTCTCCTCTGCCACATTAGCACATTAAATATTATGAAACTTTTATAAAACCCTTACCGAGACTGGCCTAATAATTAACCACTGAGACCATAAACTCATCAAGCGATTGTACTTAGCGACAAAGCTAGCACCCTAACCGGAATGGTTATATTAAGTGGACGCACCGCCAGCGTCCAGGTTCATTGTATTCGTACTGCACAAGCATTTGAGCAGCGTGCGACGATCTTTTTTGGTAGGAGCGAGTAGCGCCTTGACCCGAGAGCTGCGTGCAGATGTAGCGTTTGACTTGGCTTCGCATGCGGCTTCGAGTCTCCCGGGAGGAGTTGCTGGCCATCAAGGCCAGCACGCAGCCCGATCCTTGTGGATAACCCAAAAAATATTCTCTGTTTGTTTCGGTTTCTAACTGTTGACCATGACCGTGGTATGTACGTATTATGTATATAAATCAGAGGAGTATGTACATCGGCATGAGGCTTAACATACGATCGAGGACTATTCAACTACATGGCTTCACGCTTGTTTGCGCGTTATAGTAATATTTATTACTACCTTTATTTCAAATTATTATTCGTTGTTAACTTTTTTTTCTTAATGTTTCTATTGACGCTTTTTCCGGCCAACACACACGAGCGCAGGATCGCGCAGCACCAGAAACTTGCACTCGCCGCAGACTGGTTTGAAGATCCGGTCAGACCGGATTCGTCGGGGCTCCAGGAAAAACCTAGATCACCATCTCAGGAGGGACTCCGTCGGAGATGACGCGTCTAGGGTTGCTCTGAGATCGGTCAGGCCACTCAGAGCCTTCTTGATCGCCGTTGAGACAAAACAAGGAAAGCAAAGGGGTTGGAAAAGCTAGGGTTTGGAGATAAAAAGTAGAAAAAGTATAGTTGATCGATTGGATGATGGGTCTCAATCGGCCACGGCCCTTTATATTTATAGGGTGGGGAGGTCTTGCCCCGAAAGGAATCCTTTTACAATTTGGGAAATATTGGATGCAACGGCCAAAACCGGTCTGACCGGTTTCCCTATCCGGTTTGACCGGTTCACTCCGAGTTGGAGTAGAATTAGGAGTCCTAATCGTTTCCAAATTGTAAAAGGATTCCTTGCTAGGTTTTTCCTGGAGCCCCGACGAATCCGGTCTGACCGGATCTTCAAACCAGTCTGCGGCGAGTGCAAGTTTCTGGTGCTGCGCGATCCTGCGCTCGTGTGTGTTGGCCGGAAAAAGCGTCAATAGAAACATTAAGAAAAAAAAGTTAACAACGAATAATAATTTGAAATAAAGGTAGTAATAAATATTACTATAACGCGCAAACAAGCGTGAAGCCATGTAGTTGAATAGTCCTCGATCGTATGTTAAGCCTCATGCCGATGTACAATCACCACCTCGGGAGGGACCCCGTCGGAGATGGCGCGTCTAGGGTTGCTCTGAGATCGGTCAGGCCACTCAGAGCCTTCTTGATCGCCGTTGAGACAAAACAAGGAAAGCAAAGGGGTTGGAAAAGCTAGGGTTTGGAGATAAAAAGTAGAAAAAGTATAGTTGATCGATTGGATGATGGGTCTCAATCGGCCACGGCCCTTTATATTTATAGGGTGGGGAGGTCTTGCCCCGCAAGAAATCCTTTTACAATTTGGAAAACGATTAGGACTCCTAATTCTACTCCAACTCGGAGTGAACCGGTCAAACCGGATAGGGAAACCGGTCAGACCGGTTTTGGCCGTTGCCAAATAGGCTACAGGAAAACCGGTCTGACCGCTTTCTAGAACCAGTCTGACCGGTTGCCCTCGATCTGATAGGCAACTGCCAATTTTAGATGCGAACAGTTTCATCATTTATTTAAAAAAGTTTGCAAGTATCATTTCGTTTATTTATGGCTTATATTATTATCACAAATACTTTAACTATGACTTATTTTTTCATATATTTGGAAAATTTTCTACAACAACAACAACATAGCCTTTTGTCCCAAGCTAGTTGGGGTAGGCTATTTGGAAAATTTTCTAAATAAGATAAATAATTAAACATTGTAAAAAAAAGTAAACAACGAATAGTAATTCATAAGAGAGTGAATACTTAATTAATCGACCAGTTTCTCTATGGCCTGTCTACTCCGCACAGGTGTCAACCCTAAACACATGCATTCCTGCACGCTGCAGTCGCACTTCCCTCTACTGTACATGGCCTATTTACCCTGTCTCAACACGCGTTCACGGCTCCAAACAAGGCTCCTCTCTCTCCCTCCAGTGGCAATATTGTTCGCTGCCTTCCTACTCCTTCCGTTTTAATTATAGTTCATTTGATTTTTTTACACAAATTTGACCACTCACTTTATTTAAAAAATTTATATAAATATAGTCAAATTTAAATCATTATTGAAGAATTTTTATTGATAAAACAAGCCACCACAAAAAATACGATAATTTATACAAAATTTTGAATAAAACGAGCTGTCAAACTTAAAGTTAAAAAAGTCAAACAAGCTATATAATTTGAAACGGAAGGAGTACCGTGGCATACTGTCGCCTTACACTAGTCCAAGCCCTAAGCCAACCATGCATATCCCGAACGTGAACGCTAAACCAACGGTCTGCAAGATGCAAAGGCATGGTGAATGCCTGAATGGTGTCAATGGACAGCCATGACAATTGACAAAGCTTGGGAAGAAGATAGAGCGCGCGGTGAATTATGTGCGCTTAGGTGTTAAATTATTGAAAATAATTATTGCACCTGCAAAAAAAGTTACTGAAAATTGCACCCGCATCATATAGTCGCGGCATTTTTTTCTGCATTAGTTCCAAATAATCAGTGGCAAATTATGGAGATGCAGGAATGTCAAAAATGTTTATCTAATAACTAGTTGCAATGCCCGCGCGGCACGCGCGTGCTAAGCTTTCTTCTACGTATGTGTCCCAATTATGCGGCACACACGTTTATTGATGACATGTAGGTACTAAAATAGTGTCACTTTAGTGGGCCATGGCAAACCGTGCGAAAAGCACTTTTAAAAATACTTTATATTCGCTCTTTCATGTATATTGGCATTTATTTATATGAAGAAAAACTCTCCAATTTATTGTCTATTAGCGATAAGGGATAATTGTGTATAGACGTGGGTATATTTAGGTGGACCCTTTTTTAGGTAAAAAAAGTTTTGGGTTTCGAGGGGGAAATCACCTTACAATGTCGACAAAATGGTTCTCCCCCTTCCCTTTCGTCAACGTTTTTTTCATGACAGGTGGGTCCTCTGTGAGGTGGGGGTGGTTCTAATTTTAGTGAGAACTGGTTTCAAAAGTTATTCTCTTTTATAGATAATAATAATAGTAGTAGTAAAAAAAAGTTCCATGCTTGCAGTCATCACTGGTCTGCTATGTAGAAGATGCGACCTTTCACTGTTTCACTGTCTCTTTCCGGGTCTCTTGTCTGGTACTACTACAGCAGAACAGAAGCCCGGCCGGTGCCTTCCCAGTTCCCCTTCTCGACGTCGACGCAATGATAGCACATGTTGGGCTTCTAGAAGGTCGTCTGCGTGTTGCCCAGAATTTAAAGCGAGCGAGCTCCATGCACGGGGCATCGCTCTCGCATTAACTGCGCGCGGCCATGCATATGCATCTGGCCCCGGGACTTGATCGATTCGGTATGTGCTGCCCCCGGGACGAGAGGGACATGTGCCTCTGCGTGCTTCGATCCAGAAGAGAAGCATGCGACTGAAACGAACCGTTGCTTGATGAGTGAAAGCCAACCATCAGTGTATGTACTCTGGTCTGGCAATGGAAAATTTGACACATCTCCGAAGCCGGAATACGACATAATACGCTGGGCTATCATAGATTGATGGATGGACTCATTGGGTAGAGGATCAAAGATTACATTCTTGTGATATTAACGGTTTAACGTTTCAATTCTCGTGCAGCACAAGGCACGTAGTAGACGCAAACATTGCATCGTCTTTTTTCTTCTTCGAAAGACACCACTTGCCAGTCTTCTTCTTTGAAAGATACAGTTTTACTTCCCAATATGAAGATAGAGAAAGGAGCGAAGGACATTTTTTGTACGGGCTCCTTTCTGCGTCGCATAAGCGTATTCTTTTTTTTTTTTGAGAAAGCATAAGCGTATTCGTATTTTTTAGGAGAGGAGAATTTTTTTTTGAGATTAGGAGGAGAGGAGATGCAAAGCATATATCTCTTACGAAATGCGGCCCATATACGACCACTTACCTATCTTCCCATTAAGCCCAAAACACAAGGTGGTCACGAGGCGTAAGGCCCACGCAAAGAGCCCAAGCTCAAGGCCCATATCAATCGCGTCGGCCGATTTTTCCGCCCCTCTTCCTCGCGGCCGTGCCACATCATCACTCGGGCACTCGGCCGTCGCTCGCAGCAGCATCTCTCCTCCCGGTCACACACGCCGCTTTTCATCCTCGCCTTCCACTCGCGGCCGCGGGGGCTCGTCTCGTCGTCTCTTATCGCCAGCCAAAACCCCACCCGGAATCGCGCGCCCCGCGAACTAAACCTCCCCGCAGCGGCCAATCCGTCGCGGGCCGATGGGGCCGGCGCCCATGGCGGCGCGGGCGGCGGGCGGTTGCGCGTCGACGGCGCTCGCGTTCTTCGGCCTCCGCCCCCTCCGCCGCGCCGTCCGACCGGCCGCCGCTTTCGCCTGGGGCGACCCCTCCCTTTACGGCGGCTGCAGGAGCCGACTGACGCATAGCCTCGTGGATTCCGTCCTGGATGAGCTCCGCTCCCGGCGGCGCGTCCGGGTCTCGGCAAAGTAATGCACCCTTCACTCTTGGCACTCCCATAAATCGCTAGTGTTATATTTTGAGCTAGTGCGTTGCTTGCGCCAATAGCTACTGAATTCCACTGAACTTAGGAACGGGGCTTGCATCATTTATGATAAAAACTTAGGAGCAACCTATTCATTCAGTTTCTTAGGAGTAGCCTTTTTACTGAATAGCTGTTTGAACGTTTTTTTGGGGGCATAAAATAACCGTTCGAGTTTAAACCCTTGAACTTCTGGAGTGAACAATCTCAAGCAATTGCATACCTTTTTATGAGGTCGACTCCTGATTTGCCCCTTCCGTTGTTGCATCATCATAATGTGATTATCGTTTATTGTTTGGTTTAATTCAGAAATTTATGCAATAGGTATGCCATTTGTAAATTTTATCCATGACCATAAAGCATTTTTTTTAGACAATGGTTGACCAAAAAGCGTATAAAGATGTATGTCACAGAGCTTAACTGTCGTCATTTCTACACGTCTTGGGGATTAAGGCTCTGTTTGGTTGATTACCAGAGCACGCCACAACTAGCTTCCGGCGCCACCGCAAGTGTGGCGCTTGAAATCAGCGCCAGACTTTTGGCGAGGTGTGGCGCACAAAATGCACTAGCTGATGCTAAAGTAAGGTGTGGCAGCCATAAATGTGGCCATCAAGCAAACACTGGCTAATGTTAGGCGTCTTGAGTTGTGGCGAGTTGTGGCATGTTCTGGTCATCAACCAAACACACCCTAATACTATAACAATTTATGTAACGAACTAGGATAGTGATGGACTGCTGTTGCTATATCATACTGTGGTTGCAGCAGATGCTGTATATAGATGTATTTTGTACTTTATTTTTGGAATATGTATAGTTGCTTATGTTCAAGTGTTCAGTTAGTTAATCCAATATCACTACCATTTGATATGGGTAATATCACGATGCTGCCCATTACATAGTGTTTTCCCGTCTTCTTACCTTCATTCTGCAAGATGTTTATGATAATAATTTATGAAATGGTGCATATGGCTATTAAAATTTGTTACTGCCATTAATCATTTCCTCTGACAATAAAAGGTGTACTGAAACTTGCTGTTGGAATTCCTCATTCTTCTTCAGGATAGGATTGCAGGGCACAAAAGAACTGTCTGACAATAAGATAGATAAGAGAGCATTGCAAAAAGGATTGCTGCTCGAATTTCAGAAAGATTCAGAGAGATGTTTGCTTGCAGTTGTTGAAAGGCCCGATGGAAAGAAAAACTGGATAGTGACTGATCAGGTCCTTTATGAACAGAGAACTATAATTTATCCAGTAGACTATCCAGTCTAGTTTATTTACACCTGAACATACATCCTTCATTGTTTTTCGTCAAACAGAGAGATATTGTGAATTATCTAGTAACAGGCTGTTTTACATTTGTACAGAACGGTATCTTGTCTTCGATAAAGCCCCAGCAGGTTACATATGTTGTACCTGGTGTCATGGACTTTGACTCTTCAAGAATTGATAAATTTCTTGAGAAAGCACAAGATCTTTTGGTAAGTACTGCTGCATGAGCTGAACACGTAGTTGTGTACCGTGTACATCACGATGATCGCAATATTTGTTAACAGGACCCAACTGTTTTGGAGTGTGCTTGGATGGAGCTTTCTGAGAAGGATAAATCGATAACAGTTGAGGAGTTTGCTGAGGTCAGAGGTCTTGTTCTTCTTTTGATTTCTGATTTTTTTCCTGTTGCTTATCCATATTTAATTCTTGTTCTCAGATAGTGTATGGTACCAAGGAGTCTCTGGAAAGCTACTGTGCACATTTATTGTTATCAAGGGATATAGTGTATTTTGTCAAGGTAGAGAGCAGAGATTATTCCATGTACCAACCTCGCTCACCTCCTCAGGTATATTTTCTAAATATATGTGCGATTTACATCATGTGAATATTTAGATGATTTGGCAAGTAAGATGGTGCATCTTTTTATGGTAGCACCATCTCAGAATGCTGTGTCCAGTTGATCTTGTGATCAGCTGCAGCTCTGGATTTTCAAGTCTGTTG
>OAMR01000006.1:660968-690961 GCA_900205405.1 Echinochloa crus-galli | reverse complement strand
CGCATAGCCTCGTGGATTCCGTCCTGGATGAGCTCCGCTCCCGGCGGCGCGTCCGGGTCTCGGCAAAGTAATGCACCCTTTCACTCTTGGCACTCCCATAAATCGCTAGTGTTATGTTTTGAGCTAGTGCGTTGCTTGTGCCTATAGCTACTGAATTCCACTGAACTTAGGAACGGGGCTTGCATCATTTATGATAAAAACTTAGGAGCAACCTATTCATTCTGTTTCTGAGGAGCAGCCTTTTTACTGAATAGCTGTTTGAACGTTTTTTTGGGGGCATAAAATAACCGTTCGAGTTTAAACCCTTGAACTTCTGGAGCGAACAATCTCGAGCGATTGCATACCTTTTTATGAGGTCGACTCCTGATTTGCCCCTTCCGTTGGTGCATGGGTCAATTGTTGCATCATAATGTGATTATTGTTTGGTTTACTTCAAAAATTTATGCAATAGGTATGCCATTTGTAAATTTTATCCATGACCAGAAAACATTCTTTTAGACAATGGATGACCAAAAAGCATATAAAGATGTATGTCAGTGAGCTTAACTGTTGTCATTTCTACACGTCTTGGGGATTAAGGCTCTGTTTGGTTGATTACCAGAGCACGCCACAACTAGCTTCCGGCGCCACCGCAAGTGTGGCGCTTGAAATCAGCGCCAGACTTTTGGCGAGGTGTGGCGCACAAAATGCACTAGCTGATGCTAAAGTAAGGTGTGGCAGCCATAAATGTGGCCATCAAGCAAACACTGGCTAATGTTAGGCGTCTTGAGTTGTGGCGAGTTGTGGCATGTTCTGGTCATCAACCAAACACACCCTAATACTATAACAATTTATGTAACGAACTAGGATAGTGATGGACTGCTGTTGCTATATCATACTGTGGTTGCAGCAGATGCTGTATATAGATGTATTTTGTACTTTATTTTTGGAATATGTATAGTTGCTTATGTTCAAGTGTTCAGTTAGTTAATCCAATATCACTACCATTTGATATGGGTAATATCACGATGCTGCCCATTACATAGTGTTTTCCCGTCTTCTTACCTTCATTCTGCAAGATGTTTATGATAATAATTTATGAAATGGTGCATATGGCTATTAAAATTTGTTACTGCCATTAATCATTTCCTCTGACAATAAAAGGTGTACTGAAACTTGCTGTTGGAATTCCTCATTCTTCTTCAGGATAGGATTGCAGGGCACAAAAGAACTGTCTGACAATAAGATAGATAAGAGAGCATTGCAAAAAGGATTGCTGCTCGAATTTCAGAAAGATTCAGAGAGATGTTTGCTTGCAGTTGTTGAAAGGCCCGATGGAAAGAAAAACTGGATAGTGACTGATCAGGTCCTTTATGAACAGAGAACTATAATTTATCCAGTAGACTATCCAGTCTAGTTTATTTACACCTGAACATACATCCTTCATTGTTTTTCGTCAAACAGAGAGATATTGTGAATTATCTAGTAACAGGCTGTTTTACATTTGTACAGAATGGTATCTTGTCTTCGATAAAGCCCCAGCAGGTTACATATGTTGTACCTGGTGTCATGGACTTTGACTCTTCAAGAATTGATAAATTTCTTGAGAAAGCGCAAGATCTTTTGGTAAGTACTGCTGCATGAGCTGAACACGTAGTTGTGTACCGTGTACATCACGATGATCGCAATATTTGTTAACAGGACCCAACTGTTTTGGAGTGTGCTTGGATGGAGCTTTCTGAGAAGGATAAATCGATAACAGTTGAGGAGTTTGCTGAGGTCAGAGGCCTTGTTCTTCTTGTTCTTTTGATTTCTGATTTTTTTCCTGTTGCTTATCCATATTTAATTCTTGTTCTCAGATAGTGTATGGTACCAAGGAGTCTCTGGAAAGCTACTGTGCACATTTATTGTTATCAAGGGAGATAGGATATTTTGTCAAGGTAGAGAGCAGAGATTATTCCATGTACCAACCTCGCTCACCTCCTCAGGTATATTTTCTAAATATATGTGCGATTTACATCATGTGAATATTTAGATGATTTGGCAAGTAAGATGGTGCATCCTTTTATGGTAGCACCATCTCAGAATGCTGTGTCCAGTTGATCTTGTGATCAGCTGCAGCTCTGGATTTTCAAGTCTGTTGAGCCACCTACAGTGCAGTCAGTTTCTATACAGATTTTAGTTCCTTTTCTTTTGTTTCTGTAGTTATTTATGCAGTGGCTCTTTCTTTTGTTTTTTTTGAAAAACATTGTGGGGTCATTTGATCCCATAATGCTCGGGCTGACTAAAGTGGACACGGTAGCCTTGTTCCTTCTAAGCTTGGCAGTTCCCTTTCACTTTTTATCTCACTGCGTATTCATATGTTAGTACCATGATTTGCATGACTTAATATAGGGCTGTGTGACCAGCATTATGATCTCTTGATATTGGTTTGCCCATCAGTTTCCATCAATATTCCTTGGAAGAACATATTTGGGGGCCACTGTGTTTGTTCACAATCTTTTTCATCTGGCTTCATAATTGACTGCCATAGTGCCATGGGCATTTAACATTGTAATCTGGCATGTTTTATCAGACACATTGATTTATATGTGTTTAGTGACTGCAGGTTTCCTTATATCACTCTTATCGATTATTCTACATTGTTATACTGGTTGGTAGACTTATTTTCTTCTATCTGGTAGTAGGTAGAGGAACTTCTACGACGGAAACTTGCTAAAGAAGAAGCCGAGAAAGAATTGGAAGAATTTGTCCACTTACTCAAGTCTGCCAAAGCATTGCCTATGGAGTCCAAACCTCCTAAAAGTTCGTGGTTGGTGGATGAGAAAGTGAGGCAAAAAATCGAGGCTCTTCAAGCATACACAGTTGATGCATGTGACGACGAACAAAGACGACTAGCAGGAAATGTAATATATCATATTCTACTATCTAATATTTTCATGCACAATATCATATTTAAGTCCGCAGTTCGTTTATGCTACTATTGTGTGTTGGGTGTCCAGAAACTTTTTATTGTATACTTAGCTTTATAAGTCCTTCATAAATGTTCCTGCTCCAATTTTTTTTTTAATTTAGTACCATTCCTTACTGAAGGAAATTGGTATGCTTTCCCTTCTTGCTGATGTTTGTGAGCGTGGTTTTTAATGTTATGGCAGATTCTCAAAGCTATGGGGTTCACAAGGACGTCATCAGCTGCTCTAAAGCTCCTTATAAATGTCGGTTACTTCCCTGTGCATGTCAACCTTGATCTTTTTAAGTACGATGTTCGTATCAGGTACACCGAAGAAGTTTTGTCAGCTGCGGAGGAGCTTCTGGTGGACAGACCTGATTCAGACATGGTATATTTAGTTTACTACCAGATGCTTCTGCTCTTTATATGCATATATACATGCCTACATCTCTGGTGTTTTATCTTTCAGCATATCAGGAAGGATCTTTCAACTTTGAAAGTGTATGCCATTGATGTAGATGAGGCTGATGAAGTATGTTCCTATTTCTTTTGCAATTGCATCTTTCCACAGAATGAATGGTACCTATATTTATTGTTAGTTCATAAAAATAAATTGATAAACTTTGGAATTCTTGGTGATTCAGCTTGATGATGCATTGAGCGCAACTAGGCTTCCTGATGGTAGGATAAAGGTCTGGATACATGTTGCTGATCCAACGTGCTTGATCAAACCTCGGAGCATCATTGATAGGTCATTGTCGCCGTATCACGTCTCCTGTTATATCCTTTCTATCACTGCACCTGGTATTTACTAGAATACCATGTTTGTTTCCACAGGGAGGCAATGCACAGAGGAACCTCAATCTTTCTACCAACTGCTACATTTCCAATGTTCCCAGAGAGGCTTGCAATGAATGCTATGAGCTTGCAGCAGGGTAAACAATGCAAATCTGTAAGCGTATCTGTGGTTTTGCACCCAGATGGGAGGTAATATTCCACTATTTTTCCTTGCTGATTTCTGAGTCAATTCTTTTTTTTCCTTGTTTTCTTTGAGATTGGCTTTTCTTTGTTCTTTAAAGGAACACATGAGAGCGTAGCACATTCATTGACATTCCCATTTGTTTTGTGCATAGTATTGCAGAATATACTGTAGAGAATTCAGTCATCAAACCTACCTACATGTTGACATATGAGAGTGCAACCGAATTGCTTTACATGAACCTGGAAGAAGAGGAAGAACTAAGGATTCTTCAAGAAGCTGCTTCCATTCGTGCACAGTGGCGTCATAGCCAGGTGCGTGCGAAATCGGCTTTGCTATCTGCTGGTATATAATCCATCATTGCACAAGTCACTTGCGATACGCAGCAACTTATAAATTCTTGGTATGATTGAACCCATTTTTACATGGTATCTAATGTCTACACAACCCCTGCTTTTTTTTTTGTAAAACAAACCATATTTCACTCATACGCACTTCATCAGCTGACAATAAGGTATATTGGAAAGTAAACCCCTAAAAGTTGGGCAGCATTTTCCGCTGTCCATTGATGGTATTTATGTTCTTATTTTTGTTCTCACTTCAGCCTGCAAGCCACTCTAAGTTTAAGTTTGTTTTTCTGGAGACCACCTCCTGCATTCTCCCCACAAAAATTTGACACCCTGAAGTCTGCAGGGTTCTATAGACACTGCGATGATAGAGCCACGCATCAAGGTGTCGAATCCTGATGATCCTGAACCAAATATTAATCTATATGTTGAAGATCAAGCCAATCCAGCAATGCAGCTTGTATCTGAAATGATGATACTTTGCGGCGAGGCAGTGGCTGCTTTTGGTGCTGACAACAATCTACCTTTGCCATACAGAGGCCATCCCCAGTCTAACACGGCAGTGTCAGTGTTTTCTCATCTACCAGAAGGGCCTGCAAGGAGCTTTGCCAATATCAGTGTGCTCCGTGCTGCAGAAATGGATTTTCAAAAACCTGTACCGCATGGTGTTCTTGGTATTCCTGGCTATGTGCAGTTCACTTCTCCCATTCGAAGATATGTTGATCTGCTAGCTCATTACCAGGTAAATATGCTTATATTATTCTTATGGGTCAAGGAAAAGTGCATGGTGCCATAAATTTGGAAATTGTTAATTTATGTTTTGATGTTTCCAAATTTCTTAGTGCCTTGTCAATTTCTCATTATTTAATCATTGTACATCTGTACCTCATCCGAAGATTATATCTAAACTTGATTTCAAATATTGACGGGGAGTTAAACTGTAGGTAAAAGCTTTTCTTAGAGGTGATTCTCCACCATATTCAGCTAGTGACCTAGAAGGAATGACATTTATTGCGAGCATGCATGTTAAAGTAGCTAGGAGGCTTCATAGCAACAACTTAAGATACTGGTTGTTGGAATACTTGAGGAGACAACCAAAGGGAAGGAAGTACAGAGCACTGATTCTTAAGTTTGTTAAGGATCGTATGGCAACTTTGCTTTTGGTGGAGGTAGATCAACTTTCTCCCTATGATAAAATTTTATTTGGTGGTTCAGATTTTCATATAATACTATCTTTGCTTTCACCATGATAGTATATGGAGTAGTAGCTTTGGTATGTGTGTATATGTTCCAATAAACTCATATATATGAATCCTAAATTAGTCCAATCATTTACCATTCTAGCCAATCCCAGATGATATATGCTGGTTCTATCCTATTCATGTTATTTGAATGCTTTGGGGCAAATTGGTATGGGTTGGAAAATTGATTCCTTTCTCTTTTTCTTAAATAAAAAGAAAACCTGGAACAAAAACACATTCTGTGGAATAGGAAAAAGTCGTGGTATATCATCGGTGATATTCAGTCGTTGTACTCAGTACAGAATGGACCAATACTGTTGTTAATCTGATTCTTTAGCAGTCTGATTCTGACTTCACTGTTTTTTACAACTAAGCAAGCTAGACAAACTTATCCAAACTGGGTAAAGGGAAGGAAATGACACCTCCCAATAGAACTAACTGAAGATAGCCAGTTTGAGAGATCCAACATGTGGTTTTACCCTTTCAGTCTGAGAGGGTTCGGATCAGATTGGATGTTCATCTCCTTTTGTGAGTTCCAGAGGTTCTGGCCAGCTATTGAGAGAATAAGGTTTTATTTCCAGTGGTAGTTGGCCAACTATATCCCTTTGCTAGCCATCAATTGTGTTGTTTGAACTTTACGTGAATCATTGGTAATAGCTTTGTCTATTTGCTTTCCTTCTCCCTCTAAATATCTTTCTCATGAGTGCTGATGGCTAATTCCACCGACAGGTTGGGATGCAAGTTACAACAATAGTTTCGCGTGGGAAGGTGGGAGATGAAGTTAGTGTTGCTGTGGAAATGGCTCATCCACGTGACGATATCTTATCAATCAGAGAGGTTATTGAGGATACTGATGATACTGAGGAGTAAATGCAAGCAAATCTCAATCCTTGCACTTCGAATTTACAGCAACGAGAAGGTACTGAGATGAGAATCATTCTTGACAACAATCAGTGTTGTAGTCGCCTGTTCCTCTGCTGTCACTGCAGTTCATTTTTGTGCTGGTGGTATAGGTGATTCTGACCATGCCCTTGAGCTCGCCGGTCCAGTTAGTGTAGCATGAGTACAGATGGTAAGGTGCAAGGGTATGGTCGCAGTTAGTGTAACTCGCTAATCCATTTCAAGCACAAATGGACAGCAGTGATAAAGAGGCTGACAGTTCGTTTCTCTCGAGCTAGGTTCTCTGTGAGAATCAGAGGGGCTCAAATGCTGATAAATGGGGAATTTTGTATAGCTGCAATGTTGGCAAATTCATTTCTTGTACGATTTCTGCTTTTAGCTCCGAATTACTGAGGTGTATACTCGATGTATAATATATTCCTTGGATTACCTCTGAAGTATTTAATTGTAATCCACTCTCAAACCCTACGAGATACATTAATATTGGCCGTTGTGTTAAGATATGGAATTGGTTAGACACTTGCAGTTATCTAGGATGCTAAAATGCATGTTTTGTAATGGATGGCCAGAAATTTATTTTCTTTCCTCTAAACATTGTAAATCTTTGCTGCATTTGGATACTGAGCACACATAATACCCCCTGTAACTTTAGTTTTGTTCTAAGCTGAATTTGTCTAACTTTGACCGTACTTATAGAAAAATAAAATATCATTTACAATAACAAATGAATGTACTACTAGATATATTTCTTGGTGAATTTTATAAAACTAATTCGATGTTGATATTTTTTCCTGTAAACTTGATCAAAGTAATTTCAAATGGAGAAAGTATCTTCCATATGAAATGCTGGCGGCATGCTCGCTAATTTGGATTAATTCAACTTGGGGGTATGGCAGTAATAGCATAATACAGCATCATAAATGTATGTTTTTTATTCCCATGCTCAATATGTTGGAATCTAGTGCTGTTCAGTGATCAGGTGCCATGTGCATCATATCATTTTCTTCGGCCGATTTGCGCTGAGCGCTGTCATTCTGCCAAGGCTCTCAGCTGTTCTGCACCACTGCTTAATTTTGTTTAAAGTAGCAGCAGCAGCTACGTTTGTGTTAGAAGGGACAATTGGACTGCCTGAACTATCTGCTCCGTAGTCCGTAGTATTAGTAATTAATACATGTATTTAGCCTTTTAAGTTATGTCATCATTTTTCTTCGGCCGATTCGCGCTGAGCGCTGCCATTCTGCCAAGGCTCTCTCAGGTCTCAGCTGTCCTGCGCCATCGCGTTTTGCTTGGCCGGGTAGGACAAGGGCAGGGCGGTTGAGCCGAGGGCGCGCGCAGCGTGATGCTTCCGTCCCGCCACGCTGCTGGCGGCGGAATCTGTTATTCTGTTTGCCTGAGATGGAGCGGCCGTGCGGGATGGGGTCATACCGGCGGTGTGAGCGATGCGGGACGAATCGGAGAATCACGGTCCAGATGCAGAGATTGTCCATCGCTTGGTTTATCCGCCATCAATCAGCAGTGTTTTTTTCTTAGCAAAAACTAACACCAGCCACTAACCAGCTTGGCTTATCAGCCACCAGCCAGCAGTGTTCTTCTCTTAGTAAAAACCAGCACCAGCCACTAGCGACCAGCCAACCGAACAGGGCGATGGAATGTTTGCGGGGATATGGGATCGGACGGTTAACTGATCAGTGATGACCCCAGCCTGACAATCTACAGGAATGAACAACTTGGCATTGGGTCCATTACCATTCATCCTTCTCAGCACGTGGCCCATCGAACCAAAGGTGGTCAATGAACAGCGCCTAATAAGTTTATAGGATCTGAAAAACTTAAGCGGACTTGACGGCTTTAATCACACTTGCATACACAAAGGTCTAACCAGCCAATGACACGATACAGTGCACATGAATCCCATCGCAGTCATAGGCCCAAAGTGCTGTCAGTATAAACAGAAACTACATCCAACAGGAATTACTAGTTTACTACAAACCAACCGAAAAAGCTTTGGACTTGACAGCAACTACTGATTAAAGCTGCTGTGCCTCCACCCTCCAATCTCCCCTCCATCCTCCTGACCCTGATTGAAACCAGGCATATATATCATCAGCACGCTAACAAATCGACGGGGCCAAACGAAATTCAACAATGCCGGCCAGTAGGCAATTCACGCCCACGCGATGCGTGAAAAAAGAGAGGAGAAAACTCTGCAGTACCTGGGCTGCGGTGAAGGTGATGCCGACCTTGATCTCGCCGTGGTACGTGTTGTCGGGGAGGACGACGCTGTGCTTGCCCGCGCTCAGGTGGTACGTGCCGCGCTCCGCGCCCAGGCTGATG
Source organism: Echinochloa crus-galli (assembly GCA_900205405.1). Taxonomy (NCBI): domain Eukaryota; kingdom Viridiplantae; phylum Streptophyta; class Magnoliopsida; order Poales; family Poaceae; genus Echinochloa; species Echinochloa crus-galli. The sequence continues at coordinate 682,231 of OAMR01000006.1, read as the reverse complement.
ATGTCCGTCACGTCGATCCTGCAACACCACCCCCAGATGATGATGATGAGTTGATGTCTTGATGACGAGCCGTGCGGTTGCGGTCAACTGTTGTGTTCCTGAGAGAGGGCATGAGGGGGCACTATTACTCACGTCGCCTCGCCGAGGAAGTCGTCGCTGGAGAAGTGGTCGTGGTCGAGGATCCGAAGGACCAGCTTGTGCTGGGCGTTGGACGCGGCGGTGTTGATCTGGAACTTGAACACCTCGTTCCAGCACGGGTTCCTCCCCTGGTCTGCAATACATACAGTTGTTGGGGTTCAATTATCAGTCTTCCGTTCTAATAACTTCACCAGCTGGCGGGTGGTTAGGTTCCGTGTCTTGGATTATGAGAACCAACCAACATGCCCTGGCTGACAGCGGGAAGAAATGGAAATAGCAGATAAATACAGCAGTAGCCAGTACTGACCTCGGGCGGTGCGCATTACTAGAATCCATCTGATTAAGCATTTGATCCATCCTTGCTTTTCCCTTGCAATGACGCAAATGCCTAAGACAGGTACTTGTCCCAACATCACGTGCTACTTTGATTCTTTTGTGACAATGCATACACTCAGCCACCACACCTACTGATTAAAGCTGCTGTGCCTCCACCCTCCAATCTCCCCTCCATCCTCCTGACCCTGATTGAAACCAGGCATATATATCATCAGCACGCTAACAAATCGACGGGGCCAAACGAAATTCAACAATGCCGGCCAGTAGGCAATTCACGCCCACGCGATGCGTGAAAAAAGAGAGGAGAAAACTCTGCAGTACCTGGGCTGCGGTGAAGGTGATGCCGACCTTGATCTCGCCGTGGTACGTGTTGTCGGGGAGGACGACGCTGTGCTTGCCCGCGCTCAGGTGGTACGTGCCGCGCTCCGCGCCCAGGCTGATGATGTCCGTCACGTCGATCCTGCAACACCACCCCCAGATGATGATGATGAGTTGATGTCTTGATGACGAGCCGTGCGGTTGCGGTCAACTGTTGTGTTCCTGAGAGAGGGCATGAGGGGGCACTATTACTCACGTCGCCTCGCCGAGGAAGTCGTCGCTGGAGAAGTGGTCGTGGTCGAGGATCCGAAGGACCAGCTTGTGCTGGGCGTTGGACGCGGCGGTGTTGATCTGGAACTTGAACACCTCGTTCCAGCACGGGTTCCTCCCCTGGTCTGCAATACATACAGTTGTTGGGGGTTCAATTATCAGTCTTCCGTTCTAATAACTTCACCAGCTGGCGGGTGGTTAGGTTCCGTGTCTTGGATTATGAGAACCAACCAACATGCCCTGGCTGACAGCGGGAAGAAATGGAAATAGCAGATAAATCTACAGCAGTAGCCAGTACTGACCTCGGGCGGTGCTGCTCTTTCGCTCCTGGCTCCGGTACTGGATGATCACGTAGGGGTCCAGCTTCCCTGCTGGATCGGAGCGCGTCAACGACGCCAGACACCACACCATCAGATTCAGATCAGATCACTCACCGGCCGCGCCGGCCACCCACAGGAAAACCACACACACAAGGAAACCGAACAGTCCGAACGAATCAATCACAAGAACACACGAGCGCGGCCAGGGCCACGAGCACGATTCCCGTGCACGCACCTAGGAAATCGCTGCCGGAGAGGCCCTTGGCGTCGACGAGGTGCACCTCCAGGACGCCCTTCCCCATGATCTCTTGCAAGCCTTCTCCTCCGCTAGGGATCAGACCACACCACGCCCAGGCCGCAAGCCGGGTCTCTTCTTCCTCTCGGGGACGGGGGGAATGAAGTTGGGGGCGCGGTCGCGATGTGCTAGCTCGTCCTTCCTTCCGGCCGGCGCTAACCAACGGCTACAGATACCTGACCGGGCGCGCGCGCGCGTATTTATCGGCGCCACGGGGCTCCCGGTGCCTTGGCCAGACGAGGTCAAAGCTCTGAAGCGGTTGTGCCAGGGCAGACTGGCCAAACGGAACCAGAGAACCCGCGCCGTGTCAGTCTCCTGTCTCCATCTCATCGTCCCACGCAAAGATGCCAACTTGGCCCTTTCTGCACGAGCGAATTGCCGTGCGTCGTCGTCTTCGTGGAAATTAACGACGGTTTCCAACTACCCGACTGCCTCGTTGTACTTGTACTCTCGCTCTGACTTGTAGCGGGTACTCCCACAGCGCGCGCGTGGGCCCGTGCCGCGCGCATGTGGTCCCTCCTGTGTTAATTTTTTCTTCCTCTTGCATTCAGATGATCATTGCCGATTTATCGGGTAACCTGTTTTTGATTTATTTGCCATCACGACCCGTTTGTAGTAGGCACGCGCAACCTTTGACCGGCAGAGTTGAGTTGATAGACGAAGACCCGTACTTTCGTTTGTACGTTTTGAGTTGTGGCCAATGCTGTGATTCTAGAGCGGTTTGATCGCTTCTACGCGGGGCAATTTGTGTGTTTCTAGTTCCAACTACGCGTCTATCTTTTTTTTGGCTACTAGACGCCAGATTCCCCGCGCTCCTAGATATTTATTTTTCCCGGAAGCCCCCAACGGACCCTTCAACTCACGGGTCGCCTAGATTTTTTTTTTTCTCGAAGCATTTTCATCACAAGAAAATGATCGGGAATGCATCTGCGATGACTCCATTTAGCTGACATTGGCCGCTCGTTAGGTCATGTATTTCAGCATTTTTAGATTTTCAGGTGTGGCGTTTGCTTCTGACCTCAGCCGGATTTGTTCTCCAGTCGCTGATTTCGTCTCGTTAAAACAGCTTAACTGTCGCGGACATGTAGAGAGCCTAGCATAGTCGTCAGCAGGTATCTGCACCTCGTCAACGCTAACGAAATGAAACCGTGTACTCTGGGCAGTAGCTAGCTGCTGACTTTACTCATGACTTGGTACTGAAATTATTTATTCACGACTTGGGTGTGTTTAATTCCAAAAAGTGGTAGGAAAAGTTTGGTGAAAATGTCACATTCGATACTGTAGCGTACTGTAGCACTCTTTCTTTGTTTATGGTAAACATTGTCCTACCATGACCTAATTAGGCTCAAAAGATTCGTCTCGTCGTGTACATCAAAACATGTAATTAGTTTTTTTATTTACCCACATTTAGTGTTCCATGCATGAGAAGAGAGATTTGATGTGATAGGTGAATAATGAAGTTTGGAGAGAGAATTTTAGAAAGTTTGGTGATTTGATGGGGAACTAAACACAGCCTTAGTACTGATTGTATGATTAGCATACTGCAGTAATGACGCAGAGCTGGATGTAAAACCAGCTGAAAGATGCTATTTGTAAAAGACAAACACGAAGCACTCTCCCAAATCAGTGACGATGTTCGGTAGCAGAATTCTTCCATTTTGTGCATAGATGCACGGTCTCATCATTTATCCAATATCAGGAAAGGCAAGCATAGGCATGCTACACAAACGACGCAAACTGGAGCTAGAATTAACAGAACAAGCTGGTAAGATGGCATCAACAGCATTCACTCATACAGACATCTGGCAACGGTGAAAACTACTAAGCAGACGAAGACTTGACAGTTGCAGACTTGATGATGTCCACGAACTCAGGCTGCAAAAGTGAAAAATAAGGGTCAGAATTGTGAAGCTGAATTGAGATATGTGGCACGATGCCCTCAGTGAACTTTATGAACAACAAATCCTACCAGTAACAGGAATAGTTTTAGTTACAAATTAATTTTGTAACAACAACTTGGATTTCAGTATATATTTTCATTAAGAAGGCACAAGGATAATACCTTCAGTGACGCTCCACCAACAAGGAATCCATCAACATCTGGTTGACCCGCAAGCTCTTTGCAGTTAGCTCCATTCACAGACCCTGGAGACATACAAAATACAAAAAGGGAATAGCCCTAGTTTAGAGCAATGAGAGGCTAATTTTGATTTGAGTATGCAATTAAGTCTTCGTGGAACTTCCAATCAATTGTAGCAATAGGTATGGAAGACAATCAAGTGGTGTCAGTGGGGGGCGTTTACCTCCATAAATTATCCTTGTCGAATCAGCAACTGCAGGGCTAACATTGGAGTGGAGCCACTTTCTCAGACCATCATGTACCTAATATCATGTGCATTTCAAGTTTTAGTCCGAGCAGAAGAAAGTTTCATTGAAATTGATTTGTAAAGCAAGGATAATTATCAGATACAAAGGGGGAAGATACTGTTGTCAAGCAACGTGTGAAAAAGAATGTCAATCCTGAAGTATACCTCCTGAGCCTGAGCAGGGGTTGCAACCTTGCCGGTCCCAATAGCCCAAACTGGCTCATATGCCAAAACAACGTTTGTCCAATCTGATATCTTCTCTGAAAAACAGAAGAGACACAACAAACAGTGAGATTGGAAAAAAGACCTTTTGTTTTTGTATGGTGACATGAAATGCAAAGAACAGCCTAAAAGAACAGACAACGCAAAAAGAAACAATTCAACTAATTATGATAATACGTATTTACTTAGGAAGAAAAAAAGAATAGAAGTAATTTTTACCCGCAAAAAAAAAGAAGTAATTTTAATATTTCTGTCTTGTATCAGACAGCTCTGTTTCAAAATGACAATAGCTTTCAGACTTCTCTCAATGTACTCTCATCAGAGACTATGTAATCTAAAAGCGATAAAAGAATGAAGCACTTGCATACTGGGACCTATATTGAACAGAAACAGGAGTTGATTTAAAAAAAACATAAAATGTTCTGAAAGCAGAGAGGCAAATGCTTGTTTCATATAATCTGCTAAAATAATATAATAGTATTAAGTAAAGGTTACCAGCAATAGCCTTTGTTTGTGCAGCAACAACATCCATTATCGTTCCTGCTTCTCTCTGCTCCAGTGTCTCTCCAATGCAAGCAATTACCTTAAGACCTTGGGAGAGTGCATATGCAACTTTATCGGCAACGAACTGTCATGAATTAAAGAAACTAGATATTACTAAAGATATAATACTTTATAGGTTTAGACAGCCTGGTGAAAGAACATACTGAATAAGACTAATAGCAAGAACAGTTGAACAGTTTATTTGGAACAGGTTGGTTAGCAACCAAGCTATTATGCTAGTTTAGAAGATCCACACAAAATCAGTGTATCATCTGAATACAATCATATGATTTCGCAACATTTTTTTGACCGAATGGTAAAGAGAATATTAAAACCTGACTCATACGGCTTAGTAAGGTAAAAAAAAAACAAGTTGGAAAACTAATATTTCCTGGCCTAAAAACAGCCAGTCCATGTCAAAAAAAAAACAGTCTCACCAAAGACAAATCTGGTAGAAGTGCCAACAAATTTTGAGACCTAATTGCTGTTATTTAAGTAAATTAATTTCAACCATTAAGTGAGACAATCAAATCTGGTATGAAATGGTAATATCTTCTCAACACAGTTCCAGTATTATTTTAATGAAGTAATTCCATGAATTTCCAGGGCAACTTAGTCCAAGCATAGAGACAGAGGAATGTTACAACAGATGAATCAGACCAATCTATTCCAAGCATCTAGCAGAATAACACAGGAATGTGAATTGCCAATACAGGGGATAATACAAGCCAGGTTAACTAAAATAAATTCAACAGCAGACTTAGAATTTAAAATGCACTCACGTCACTGGATTCACCCAACAGAGCTCTGCGCTCAGAGTGCCCCAAAATGACCCATGGCACCTGCAGGTTCACCAGCATCTCAGCACTGCAACAAGAAAACTGACATAAGTTAGCCAACTGTAAGCAATACTCCAGTTAATACTCATTTGGTGAGTTGTATTAAAGGAATGGGTGATTCTGGACCAACACACTATTATCATGATGGCACTTCAAACCTCAATGACAACCACAAAGAGTGTTATTTGCCTTAACAATAGCCTTTGTAGCACGCATCATTGCTGAATATTCCAGGATAATAATCGACGACAAGAAGTTCAGAGACTCAGTGCAATTACTAGTACCAAATAATTTGAACCACTGAAGATCTGGTCACTCAGAAGCATACAAATGTTTATTACGCATATCAATATTACCCAGTGATTAAATCTAGAGCCCTTTCTTCCTCAATCAAGCCACATTTACAGAAACTGAAACTAAACGAGCTACAGGGACGTGAAATCCGTACCTATATCCTCTGTAATCTATATCTCACACTAATCTAGATGATCATGACCCAATCTGACAGAGCAAACAAGCACTCCACTGCCCATTCTAGCGCATCTACCAAAACACTGAACCACACATGAAAACAAGAGGGAGAAGCAACCTGATCTCGCCGGTGAAGGCACCGCCCTTGCGCACCCAGCAGTTCTGGGCGGCGACGGCGAAGTCCAGCCGCAGCAGCCCCTTGGTCTGTTGCAGGAACACGAACGGCGGGCTCACCACCACCTCTGCGGGCGTCATCGAAAAACAAGCAACCCGGAGATCAGCACACAGATCGATCCAGTCAAAAACCAAACCCCAACCAGAAACGGCCCAGCAGTTGCAGACGCGGGGAGATGGGATCGGAACTGAGACGACTCACCGACGACGTCCTCCGAGGGCACCTCGGCCTCGTTGAGCACGGTCACGATCTTCTTCACGTCCTCGCCGGTGCCGTTCTGCGCGCCGGGGAGCGGCGTCAGGGATCAAAACGAAGCCAAGCTAAACTCCGGCGTAACGAGGCATCGGAATCAAAACAGAGAGGTGGGTACTCACGCATTTCCAGTTGCCGCCGACGAAGAACTTCCTGGGAGCCATGGCTCGTCGTGCGCGAGGCCGAGATGGAGCAGATGCGATGGAGACAGTGGGTCTGGTTGGCGTTGGTGCGTGCGTGAGGCGAATCGAATCGAGATGGGCGGTTATATCGAGGGAGGGGGAACAGGTGGCGGTGGCTGGGCTTCTTGCGGCGGAAGAAAGAAGCTTTGGGCTTTGGAATGTGCCTTTCTCTTTTTTTTTTTGACACGAATGTGCCTTTCTCTTGCTGGCGGATGCTGCGGGCGCCTGTGGAAGAGCCGAAGCCGCGGAGCCAACCGGCTTGGGACTGTGTTAAGTTCCCATCCCATCACCTGAATTTCCAAAATTTTCTCTCCAAACATAACTATCCACCTATCACATCAAATCTCTCTCCTCATGCATGGAACATTAAACGTGGGTAAATATTTAATGTACACGACGAGACGAATCTTTTGAGCCTAGTTAGGTCATGATAGGACAATGTTTACCACAAACAAACGAAATATGCTACAGTACGCTACAGTGTCCGATGTGACATTTTTTCCAAACTTACGAACTAAACACAACCTGGAGCACACGCAGGCGCAGCTGGGTTTCGGCTCCACCGCGCTGGCCCTGTGACCAAAAGGCAAAAGGCAGGCGCCTCCGTTGCACACAGAAGAAATGTTAAATGTAGGTGTATCTTGTCTCAAAAAAAATGTAGGCGTGTCATATTGTCAATTAACGTCACACCAAACTAAAAAGAAAAAAATGTCACAACTCACAGGCAGATCAGAATTCGATATGCATCCAAGTGAATAAACTGTAATCTTGCGAGGCATGATCAATTCAGATACGTAACAGTTCGCAGCACATAACTCTAGCAAGTACAGAGGCACATAGATGCTGTCGACCATGAAACCAAACCTGTTGCCTGTCATATAGTTTCTTGACAAACCTTTGCCAGAATTTAGCTCACAAATCGGGCTTTATTATTACACAAACAGCACACCCTTGCTGTTTCGCAACAAGTGGAACACACAGGTTAAAAGAAAGAAACAAAAACGATCTGACATTCCAATGTGGAAGCAATTATTCAGCTATATTTTTTTCTAAAGCTATGTTTTCTTCTTTGTACACAGCTGTGGGCTTCTACAATCTGAACTCCTAGCTGTAAGTTCACAAAATGATGCAAACAATGTAATCTTCTATGGAGTGTTGTTTCAGTTTAGACAGTATTTTTTACACCCTGATTACAAGAGATGTCAGGGTAATTGATGGCCCTTCTGTACTCAGTACGTCATTTCAATTGTGGGAGGCTCTTTTCTCCACTGTTGATGTTTTGCATTTTGGCTTGAATTGAGACATTTGTGTGAAGCTTGTTAGATCGGAAGGCACTTCATGTGTCCCGTTGTGCTTCTTAAGATTGAGATTAGCTCCTGAAAGGGAAAAAAATCAATTATGGAAAAAAATGTAATGATACAAAGTGGAACAGGTATATTTCTCTCAAAGAAAAGGCAAGGCACCCATATTTGGAGAGAACTCAAACATAAGAGCCCAACCAACAAAGCTTAGCTCATTAAACTTGATCAGGAAACTAAATTGTACATGCTACACCCCAAACCAAACAGATAATGCATTGTTTAAGATGTTCAAGATAGCATACCTGCAAATCAAGTAACTATGTTACATCCAAATCGCTGTGTGTGCTACGTCCTATTAGAATTTGCACCTTGAGAATTATGGCAAGGAGAGTTCAGAATCTCAGAACCAGAGGTATCCAATCCATCTGCTGAAAAATCTAGCTGTTTCTCAACTGATTTCATAGCAGCCATTCTTTTTGATCTGATCTGATATGGAGGTGAAGCATCAGAGCTCCTTACAGATGTAATTAACCCATCAAGAGGACCCAATGACAAAAAGGATGCAGTTTTAAATGACCGTGGAGTATTTGTAGAAGCTCCCTTCCCATTAGGAGTGTAAAAGCTATCAGTGCTTACTCCACCCATCCTCAACTCGTTATCTGAAGTAGGTGTTGATTTGTCACGTTTTCTTTTCCTTAATATTGAAGGAGTGCATGGAAAGCTGTCAGCAGCTGTCTTCAGAATTGAATCAACAGTTAGCGGACTTGATACTTTGCCAATTGTTGGAGAGGGAGAAGTATAACCGTCAGGTGACATAAGCCCATCCCTGTTATGCTGTGTTGCTTGATGTGCACCATGATGTTCAGAATGAAGCGAGGAACTGATAGGGGCCACTTCTTCCATGTCAGGAATCTGATAACAAAGAGGACCAAGGGTAGAATACAACACATTCTTCAAAGATGGTTTAGTGCCACTTTTGGCTGGTGCAGATTCTAATTGAATGGCACAGTGCTCCCCCACGGGATCAGGTGTAGAGCTAACCTCCATACCCTTCTCATGAAGGGAATCAGTTTCTAGGCCCTTGTCACGGACAGAATCACTTTCCAGACCTTGTACTGCTAAAGTAACAGCAGAACCATCAACTAGTGATGACATTTCATATGAAGTCTGTGCAGTTGGTATGGAAAGAGAAAGGAACACAGAAGAGTCCTTGACATGCTTCAAATTGTATGTCTGTGAAAGTGGTCCCATGATGGAATGATGAGCTCTTCCAGCAACATTTTTTGAACCAATGCCGGGCATTTTGTTCAGATCAAGATGGCTGCCTGTAGCCACAGGCCTCATTTGATCCTTGAAATCATCATGTGAGAGAAGGTTTGGAGCTGCGAGAACACTGTTGTTGGCGCCATAGACATCTAGCTTCTTTCTCAAAGAACTGTTCCAATGATTCTTTATAGAATTATCGGTCCTGGAAACAAATGACAGTATCAGTATGGTTCCAGAATCCAAAGACCTGGATTCAAACTAAGTGCAGAGGGAAAAAGGCAAAGGTTCTGTAAAACTTTGAATCAAACAATGGATATTGCAGTTATGCATTGATGAGACAAAGCAGCGATGCCTGTAATTACAAGAGAAATACTATGACTCTATTGAGCATCCTGATCTTCATAACACACTATTTGTCATTCAAATATCATGGTAATTATAGTATGATGATTTCATAGGTTATTTCCTTTTGATCTCAACAAAAGGAGACCTATCTTACACTATACAGCTCCACTATGATCCGGCACTTTACAATTTATACAACAAATTACAGAGTTACTCCAAAAATAAGCTATCATGGTACCATTATGTCTTCGTTACAAAACAATGACTCATCTTCGTGTTCCCATGTTTAAACAAGTCAAGTATCCAAACAATTGCAAAAACATTACAAATGATTCAATGTTATATCAATATTGTTTCACAAAGTCTACTGAGAGGAGCAAAGTGATTTTGTATAAACTAAATGAATGAAGAAAGGAAACCTTCCAGAGGTGGGTAAGATGTCAGGTACCTTCCAGGAAGAGCTTTTGCTATTTCCGCCCACTTATTCCCATACACTCGATGAGCATTAATGAGTGCCCTTTCCTCCTCAGGAGTCCAAGCATCTTTCCTAATATCTGGATTCAGATGATTATGCCACCTACAATTTCAATAGTTTAGTACTAGCTCGTAAGTTCACATAATGCATCCTACCGTGTCAAGCTTGGGTACAAACAGACAATGTATGAAACAGGCAATGTGAATTTTTGAAAAAAGGAGACCAGGCCTGCTTGGGCATAAGTTTGTAAGCCAATAATCACAGACTAAGGGAGAGGGTGCTAACAGCAAGCCGTTACAGAAGACAAGCATCGAACAACTAATGCTAAAAGAAAAGGGGAGCACAGCAATACGGAAAGAAAGACACATTACAAGGACCAATTTCCCTATAATTATTCACACTGGACCATTTTTACTCATCTATATGACAAGATTCCTTGCACAGCAGCTTGCATAGAAGTAACTAGGCTACAGAACTACTTTAATTTACTCCTTCCAGCCAAAACATAAGTGACATTCTCAGATGCATGCAGTTAATTTTGTAACACGTAAATCATATGAACATTTGACTGGGCATATGATAATGAAAAGTCACATCTGGTTTGATAAGCATTTCCATAATATCAAATGGAATGTTACTAATAATGATACATATAGCCTTGCGAATAATCTATGACTGGACAAATACCTCTCTCGGCATTGCTTGCCTATGCGGCCAGGCAATGACTTTGCTATGATAGACCATTTTGTTGGTCCATACTTGCGCACAAGATCAATGATTTTATCATCTTCCTGTAGAAAACGACAAAGATCACCATCTGCAAAATGTTATGGATGCAACATGCAACAGTTTTTTTTCCATGAAAGTGAAACCAACACTGCAATTACAAACCTCTTGAGTCCACGGGCCTTTGATAAGCTCAGGATTAAGAACCTTTTGCCACCGATGCAAACATTGTACCTCTGTCCTATCATGGAAGAATTCAGCTGCACAAATAGATAGACACCTTTTGTGAGTTCACCATCCACCAAAACATGTAACAGAAAACTTCAAAAGAGTTACATATCTTTGTCTAGGCAAGCAATACCAGCTACCACCCACGGCAAATAGAGATAATGCCATAGTTCAGCATTGGTAGGCCTAATACAAGAGCAACAACTGCTCTTACTTCTTATTAAGTATTAGCCCTTTTTCCTCAGTTCTTCTCAGGTCTCGACAAGAACTGTTCACATTCACAGTTAATTTTCATGTCAAGAGCCATTGCAGCATTTCCTGGTTCATGCTCATTTCTAGATTCAAGATTTGAAGTCCAAAGCCATGTAAACAGCTAACTATTATTTCACTTGAAGGTTTCCTTGAAGGAAGAATGAAGCTTAATCAGCTTAAAGCCAAGAAAAAATAAATCGATCTTGGCTAGCTAGTTCTTTAGTCTAGTTTTTTTTTCCTATTTTTTGGCTTTTCCTCATTGTACAGCCATCTCTTTGTACAATGTTTTCCTTTTCTTTATATATAAAAATTCGAGATTAGTAGGGGATTCCCCTCCTTTTTATCTAAAAAAAACAGTCTCTTCACTTCTACTAGTAGAAAAAGGTACAGCAGCATAGGCTCAGTGTTCAATACAAATGTTTGTTTAATAACAAATAGACAACTAATTAGAGAAAACCAGGGGAAACCATGTTTGACAGTAATCTGTGCAGTGAAATAGCATAAAGCAATATCAGAAAGAGACATGCTTCCCTATTTGATGGGCACACTTAAGGCTTCAGGACAGCGTGGACTTATACAACACATAATGGCAAGACAAATAAGCATGAAACATTATTTCAGGGATAACTGAGCATACGAGCGGTAAAGTGGAAAGAAGAGGGCAACCTATTTTTTTCCAGTTTCTACCCTTGAAAGTTTCAACCGCCTTCCGCAGTGTTTCGTCCTGTCGGCATATGTTGAAGTCAATTAGTAACAGTTCATAACTATGTTCAAGAATAAAGAAAAGAGAAACTTCTAGCAAAAGAAATATCAATAGATAGGGACATTGATATTGAAGAAATCACAAATGATAAATAGAACACAAAAGGAACTTTCTTGCATGGTGCATATGTTCATGTTATATAGGAACTTCAGCATATACACATGTCAATATGTCAGTTTAATTCATTATAATAAAGAACGTAAGATAGTGACCTCTTCAGGTGTCCAACCACCCTTAGCTCTTCTTATTGGCCCACTTGTTCGCCTAACATAATGTAGAATAAAATAAAATTAGCTAAAGAGAGGAGTATATTTATCAACTTAGAAGTCACTGACGCAGCACATATACAAACAAGCTGACAAGCACAAACAGGACAGAGGGGAACGGGCAACCTTAAGATGCCATATTTTCTGTTTCCACTATTTATACACCAGAGAGCAACCAAATCCCAACATAATATGTGCATGCTGCAACTACTGAAAAGTATTCCAGCATGCAGAAACATTTCATTTGGGAAAAGATTGACGACAAGTTACAGCCAACACAAAAAAGTAATCCACCTCCAAATTTACAAAGTACAGCTATTTGCGTACACACAACTAATTAAATTTACACTAATGAAATGGCTCACTTGTATACACAAGCAATCATCACTTCTTGCCATTCCCAACTAAGGGTGTGTTTAAGTGGGGCATCCTCAGCCATTTCCAATTCTTTTAGGGTGGGTTAGAGACATCTAAACAAACATATAAGGGGAAATGATACCGATGAATAAATGGCCGAGCAAACAAGGAACAAAATTTCGCATTGCAGATAGTGGGATAGTGCTTCAGTGCAAGGACAGTGTTCAGCAGGAGCCAAAGAAACATGCTCTATGCATTCAAATACAAACATTTAACATAGCATGATATAATTGTATATTAGGAAACAAATTTGCAACACTGGTACTGCAGCAAACTCAGCCATTACAAATGCTGTTACACCATTCACTACCGTCACCACTGCAGTTGATGAGTACACCGGTAAGACACCAGTACCACTACAGAAAGTGCTTTACTATTAGCAACTTAAAAAGGAAACATTTATACAAGGGGAAGTTATAAAAACAATCACTAAACCATGTCTCTATCTCCAACACTGCAAGATGGTCATACTAAGCTGTTAAACCGTAGTAGTCATGAAAAGGCACAAAAAACACTGCCTTTAACATCAATACAACAGCTACAGCACACATACAAACAACTGAGCGCTGCAATCGCAGCAGTTCAGACATCACAAACAACTAAGTACTGCTACCACAGCATATGCCATTGAAGTATTGAACTAAACACCATGACACACTGAAACATCATCTGAACTTGTATGAATTCAGCATGGATTGAATGTATGTTCCATAAACTTTATGAATTTAGCATGCCACCATCACAAATTTACAAGGCAAGCAAACAGTAACACTCCAATAAAAAGCTTTTCTTATTTCAGCAACCCACATAGGCTCCATGCTCCAGTAAGACAGCATTCCTAACAGCAATAATTTCTCCAAATTACAAGTGAAGCTCTCATCACATCAGGAAGCAGGCAAATTACCACCCAGAGAACCACATAACCACCGGAAGCAGGCAAATTACCACCCAGAGAACCACATAACCACCGCCGCCCCGACCATAAAAGGTCCCATGACACCCACCGCTATAGGGCAAACCAGAGCAAGTATCCAAAGAAGGTAAGCCAAACTGTACTATCCAACGGCTAAGAACCCAGATCCCTCCCCTGATAGGACCAAGGGCGTGTGCCTCACCTCAGACCGGGGATGGAATTCCCCGAGCTTGACACCGGCGGCGACGTCCCCGCCCGCCCTCCCCCGCCACAGCTGGCCCGAAACCCTAGGAGGGTATAAAAGAGCAAGCTTTTCGCTGCCTCTCTCTACGGCTTCGGTTGGGTGTCGGGGGGAGTTGAAGGGGAGACGCCAGACGAGGATGCTTTCAAAAAACCTCGCCCGTTGAAGGTCAGGGGAAGAGGAGGAGGAACAAGGGAAATAAATTACTTGCCGCCTTCTTTCCGAATCGGCCCCTCAAGTATGAAGTTATCACTAAGCTGCTTCGGTAATGAAAGAAGCCAAGAGGCTAGTACTTATAAACGTCATAACTGTGTTAAAAATCAGCAGAGTCACTTTCAACACAGTATAATATATAGGGTTTATAAAACGTCCGATCAGATATAAAATACGTGTCCCGAATCATGCAAACCGACGCTGGAAATATTTCATGGGCGGCATCCGTTTGCGCTGTCCCTTACGTAATTTGTCGGAGAAATAGGGTGGCATACATAAACGGGAGCAATGCGACTCGGGGACGGAACGAAACGTATGACGGACGCCACGGCCGTGTGACGGAGGGGCTGACGGCGCCGTCGGGTGTCCAGCCAGCCTGTATCATGGAGAGCAGCGGTTTGCCGGTTTGTTTGCGCTCGCTAACGCCGCCCGGTTACCGTTGCGGGCCGGGAGTTTGAACCCCTAACGGCTCCCCATCTTGTGCGCTGGTGCCTGGTGCGGCGGAACGAACTGGGCCCGCCGCATCCAGCCGTCCAGATCCTCTGCTGGTTCTCCTGCGCCGTCCGATCTCGATCCAGGTGGGCGGCAGTTCCGCGGTCGTTGTCTCGTCAGGATCTTTCCATAACCATCAACATGTGACATGATCGTAAACGGTGATGAAGAGTTATAATTAACAATTTTTTCGTGAATGAGTTGCATTGCCTGTTACTGGGCATTTTTCATGTATGAACTGTTACATGATATGGGGTCCGTCGATCTGGTTTACCAACGAATTTAGTCAATCTCAGAAGCTTCGATCAGTACACGGATTTGAGGGGGAAAAAGCAGAATACCTCAGAAGCTTCGACCAGTACACGGATTTGAGAGAAAGCATAATACTAGTACGCGTGTTGTGAAGCATCGGTACGCCACTTGTGGCGGTTGCATAATGGAGGGGGAAGAATGACGGTCATGGTGGAATCTTGTCTCATTTCTGAAGCCAAACGAAGAACGCTGAGCATTCAGGTATTCAGCAAGTGGCAACTGCGGACCAGCAGAATAAATTGGGCTTTTAAGAACAGTCTGATAATCTTCAGCTAGATACGCCGCTGCTCTAAAATTTGATTACATGATAGACATGTTTGAGTAAATACGTATCACATACAAATCTGAAAGTCCATTCTAGTCACAAGGATTATGGATAGTAGAATTCCCACTCGGGTGAAATACTGTACGAACAGGAAATAGTTGCATGTTCTGTTGTCCAGAGAAAATGACATCCAGTTACAAAAGCTTTTTTGAAATAATCCAGTTACAAAAACTGAAAGATGAGGTTGGCAATCCCTTGGCTTTCACTTCCCTTGCGACGGGCCTGGGCGAGGGGGAGCATCCCTGAGTATAGCGGAAACTTGTCCAGGATATCCATTGTTGACCTCTGCTGAACAAGGGAAAAATCAGACTTGACAAACTTGATACATCCAGAACAAATAAATTGACTGCACATGAACAATATTGACTTCTACAAGAAAAAAGTACCGACCTTTGTCTGGCAGGAAAATGTCTCAGCAGGTAGATCTTCATGTCACTGCTGTGCAAATAGGGGTCAACCACTATCGCTGATCATGAAGGGATGTTCAACAACGGTCCCTAAATCCCTACTTCCCTATGTAGGGAAGGTGTCATATGACCTTGCAGATAACAGAAACAATGTGCCTGACTACTTTAAGTAAATGGGATATCTGTAGAATCATCATCCAGTTTTGCCTTAGCATCCAATAATACTCTGTGGATGGATTCACTTGCTTGCAGACCAGCACCCACCATGTCATCAATCAAAGCCTCCGCCTCCTGGCACTTTCCTTCATTGCAGAAAAGACGGATCGTCAGGCAATAGCTAGCAACATTTGGGACCAAGCCAATCCTCCTCATTTCCTTGATCAGCCTCAGAGCCTTATATGAGCTCCCTTCACGCCAATAGCCATAGATCATCATGTCATATATCACATTATTTGGCTTGACACCTTTCGAGTCCATTGACTGAAACAGCTTCCTGGCTTCCATCATCTTCCCTTCCATGCAGAGTGCATGCAGGAGAACACCATAACTCTGCACATCCACCTCCAAACCAGTCTTCTCCATCTCTGAAAGCATCTCGAACGCCCTGTCCATTTCATTTTCCTTAGCAAACGCATCAACGAGTATGGTGTATGTCACTTTTGTTGGTGCTAAACCACGCTCTTTCATGTCAGAGAAAGCCCTGATCGCACGGGCCATATCTCTAACACGACAGAACCCGGCAATGAGCGTGTTGTATGTCACTGCACTAGGTGAGAACCCTGCTGCCTTCATCTGGTTGAAGAAATGCAAAGCATTGGACATCTTCCCAGCTTTTCCATAGCCATCGACTAGAAGATTGAACGTCACCATGCTTGGACGGATACCCTCCCTTCTCATCGCTTCCAAGAGCTGTACTGCATCCTTCAGCTTGTCGTGCCTGCATAACCCCGCAATCATTGTGTTGTAGCTGACGACATTGCGCACGACGCCCTTCACAGGCATCTCGTCGAACAGGGGACGGGCGCGCTCGAACTCCCCTGTCCTGCACCACTCCCCGATCAAGCAGTTGTAGGTGTAGAGGTTCGGCTCGACTCCGCCTCTCCTCATCTCCCCGAACAAGGCGAAACCCAACTCTCTGTGCCCGTGGACGAAGTAGCCGTGGATCAGAGCGGTGTACGTGACCTCGTTAGGGGCCACGCCCAGGCGCGGCATTACGTCGAACACCCGCCGGGCCTCCGCCACGTCGCCGCTCCTGCAGCAGCCGTGGACCAGCGCGGTGCACGCGGCCACGTCCAGCGCCGCGTCGCCGGATTTCGCCCCGCGGGCGAGCACCGCCAGGGCTGAACACACCTCGCCGGCGGCGCAGAGCCGGCGCACGGCCGCGGCCGTGGTCGCCATCGGAGTCCGCGTGAAACCTTCAGATTTCCCTTCCGTTTGCCGGGGTCTGACTTGTTGCTCGCAGATGGCGGCGGAAGGAGGCGCAGCGGGCCGCGGCGCCCTCGGTATTACGTATGTGTTTCATTCATTCACCGGCCGCGAGACGGTGGCCGGAGGTTCTCGCCAACTCCAATTGCCGTTAGCCGAACTGAAGAAAGTGGAGGCATGGAGTTTGTGATGCGCTTGGTTTGTGCGGTGCGTCGGGTTGCCTCGGGTTTGTACCGTAGGCCCGTAGCTGCCTCGTGTACATAGGCCGTGTTTCTTTAGTTACTGAAAAAAAAAGTGAAGTGAAAAAGTCACGTCGGACACCGTATCATTTTTCGTTTGTTTGTGGTAAACATTGTCCTACCATGGCCTAACTAGGCTTAAAAGATTCGTCTCGTCGTGTACATCAAAACCATATAACTAGTTTTTTATTTACCCACGTTTACAAAGCCCTGATCGCACGGGCCATATCTCTAACACGGGAGAACCCGGCAATGAGCGTGTTGTACGTCACTGCACTAGGTGAGAACCCTGCTGCCTTCATCTGGTTGAAGAAATGCAAAGCATTGGACATCTTCCCAGCTTTTCCATAGCCATCGACAAGAAGATTGAATGTCACCATGCTTGGACGGATACCCTCCCTTCTCATCGCTTCCAAGAGCTGTATAGCGGAAACTTGTCCAGGATATCCATTGTTGACCTCTGCTGAACAAGGGAAAAATCAGACTTGACAAACTTGATACATCCAGAACAAATAAATTGACTGCACATGAACAATATTGACTTCTACAAGAAAAAAGTACCGACCTTTGTCTGGCAGGAAAATGTCTCAGCACGTAGATCTTCATGTCACTGCTGTGCAAATAGGGGTCAACCACTATCGCTGATCATGAAGGGATGTTCAACAACGGTCCCTAAATCCCTACTTCCCTATGTAGGGAAGGTGTCATATGACCTTGCAGATAACAGAAACAATGTGCCTGACTACTTTAAGTAAATGGGATATCTGTAGAATCATCATCCAGTTTTGCCTTAGCATCCAATAATACTCTGTGGATGGATTCACTTGCTTGCAGACCAGCACCCACCATGTCATCAATCAAAGCCTCCGCCTCCTGGCACTTTCCTTCATTGCAGAAAAGACGGATCGTCAGGCAATAGCTAGCAACATTTGGGACCAAGCCAATCCTCCTCATTTCCTTGATCAGCCTCAGAGCCTTATATGAGCTCCCTTCACGCCATAGCCATAGATCATCATGTCATATATCACATTATTTGGCTTGACACCTTTCGAGTCCATTGACTGAAACAGCTTCCTGGCTTCCATCATCTTCCCTTCCATGCAGAGTGCATGCAGGAGAACACCATAACTCTGCACATCCACCTCCAAACCAGTCTTCTCCATCTCTGAAAGCATCTCGAACGCCCTGTCCATTTCATTTTCCTTAGCAAACGCATCAACGAGTATGGTGTATGTCACTTTTGTTGGTGCTAAACCACGCTCTTTCATGTCAGACAAAGCCCTGATCGCACGGGCCATATCTCTAACACGGGAGAACCCGGCAATGAGCGTGTTGTACGTCACTGCACTAGGTGAGAACCCTGCTGCCTTCATCTGGTTGAAGAAATGCAAAGCATTGGACATCTTCCCAGCTTTTCCATAGCCATCGACAAGAAGATTGAATGTCACCATGCTTGGACGGATACCCTCCCTTCTCATCGTTTCCAAGAGCTGGACGGCATCCTTCAGTTTGTCGTGCCTGCATAACCCTGCAATTAGTGTGTGTAGCTGACAACATTGCGCACGACGCCCTTCACAGGCATCTCGTCGAACAGGGGACGGGCGCGCTCGAACTCCCCTGTCCTGCACCACTCCCCGATCAAGCAGTTGTAGGTGTAGAGGTTCGGCTCGACTCCGCCTCTCCTCATCTCCCCGAACAAGGCGAAACCCAACTCTCTGTGCCCGTGGACGAAGTAGCCGTGGATCAGAGCGGTGTACGTGACCTCGTTAGGGGCCACGCCCAGGCGCGGCATTACGTCGAACACCCGCCGGGCCTCCGCCACGTCGCCGCTCCTGCAGCAGCCGTGGACCAGCGCGTGCACGCGGCCACGTCCAGCGCCGCGTCGCCGGATTTCGCCGCGGGCGAGCACCGCCAGGGCTGAACACACCTCGCCGGCGGCGCAGAGCCGGCGCACGGCCGCGGCCGTGGTCGCCATCGGAGTCCGCGTGAAACCTTCAGATTTCCCTTCCGTTTGCCGGGGTCTGACTTGTTGCTCGCAGATGGCGGCGGAAGGAGGCGCAGCGGGCCGCGGCGCCCTCGGTATTACGTATGTGTTTCATTCATTCACCGGCCGCGAGACGGTGGCCGGAGGTTCTCGCCAACTCCAATTGCCGTTAGCCGAACTGAAGAAAGTGGAGGCATGGAGTTTGTGATGCGCTTGGTTTGTGCGGTGCGTCGGGTTGCCTCGGGTTTGTACCGTAGGCCCGTAGCTGCCTCGTGTACATAGGCCGTGTTTCTTTAGTTACTGAAAAAAAAAGTGAAGTGAAAAAGTCACGTCGGACACCGTATCATTTTTCGTTTGTTTGTGGTAAACATTGTCCTACCATGGCCTAACTAGGCTTAAAAGATTCGTCTCGTCGTGTACATCAAAACCATATAACTAGTTTTTTATTTACCCACCGTTTAGTTTAGTACTCCATACATGAGGAGAGAGATTTGATGTGATAGGTTAACTTCTGAAGTTTGGAGAGAGAATTTTTACAAGTTTGATGATGTGACCGGGAACTAAACAGGGCCTTTAGTGAAAATGTCGCATCCGACACTGTAGCGCACTGTATCATTTTTCGTTTGTTTGTGGTAGTTATTGTCCTATCATAACCTAACTAGGCTCAAAAGATTCGTCTCGTCGTGTACATCAAAACTATGTACTTAATTTTTTTTATTTACCCATGTTTAGTGTTTCATGCATGAGGAGAGAGATTTGATGTGACGAGTGAATAGTGAAGTTTGAAGAGAGAATTTTTGGTTTTTAAACGGACCTAAACAGGGCCCTCGATTTCAATGTGTGTTTCTCTGTGCGAGTGTGTCGGTGCCGCGCATTCCACATGCCCTGACGCCAACCCGCATTAGTTTAGGATGTTTCTCTTCAGTCATCAGCAATCAGCTTCAGTTCAACAACTGATCCCTCCAGTTCAGTTGATCGTGGCTAAGTAGTGAAATCAGTCAGTGAATTACCTAGCTTTTGCGTGGTTACAGAAGACTAACAAAGATGCCGGCAGTGCCTCCGGCTACTACTTAACAGTTAACACGTTTGTGCAGGTGCAGGGCTGCAGGCTGTGCTGAATTGGAGAGGACACTGCCGGCATCTCCAAAACTCCAATAATGCAAATGACGGTGATTCAGAGTAACAGAGCTTCTGGACCTGGGAAGCCCGACCAAAGGGAGGCAATCTAGCAAAGCAGGCCCCAGGCCGTACC
Organism: Echinochloa crus-galli; assembly: GCA_900205405.1. NCBI lineage: Eukaryota > Viridiplantae > Streptophyta > Magnoliopsida > Poales > Poaceae > Echinochloa > Echinochloa crus-galli. The sequence goes on along the minus strand of OAMR01000006.1, from coordinate 661,662 downwards.
AACAGTAGGAGGGCCACCTGTGTCATTAATCTGGAGACGCGTCCAGCTTCTTCACCCTCACGCCATTACCCAATTCATTTATTGAAACAAGCCTCACCTAATTCCAGTCGGCCTTGGTCGCTGCATCATCATCTAGCTTTACCTGTCACTCTGTGGATAAAACGAGCCACTAGAAACATCCGCGGGTCGACATGGTGGCATGTGAGTGTGCTTATTCTGTTAAGCTAAATGCACGTGTATCCCTCGTCTGATCGTATCTGGTGCTGTCAGAGTAAAATTTGGATAGCCTTTCAAAAAAAAAGCACAGAGAAAAACATAAAAAATTTATCGCCCACCGTGGGGCTCGAACCCACGACCACAAGGTTAAGAGCCTTGCGCTCTACCGACTGAGCTAGACGGGCAAGTTGTTGTTTCCAACTAGAAGATATATAAAAAGATACGGACTAAAATGCTTATTAATGCTGCTTCGTTTCAGTGAGTGAAACTGCGTTGTGTTCCAAACACTAAGAATCAAATGTTTGATGCACGGTGAACCTCCCCGCTGCCCATGGTACATATGTATGCGGGATCTACGTTGTAGTATGTGGGTGCGGCCGCACCCAGCAAATTCTAAAACTCAGTGAAGACATGTAAATTTTCATCCTTTTAACTTGAACACAACACATAAGCTCGCCCCCCCCCCCCTCTCTAGCGT
>OAMR01000006.1:641075-658872 GCA_900205405.1 Echinochloa crus-galli | reverse complement strand
AACCCCACTAGTTGAAGATGTGTATAAGAGACAGACATTGCGCACGACGCCCTTCACAGGCATCTCGTCGAACAGGGGACGGGCGCGCTCGAACTCCCCTGTCCTGCACCACTCCCCGATCAAGCAGTTGTAGGTGTAGAGGTTCGGCTCGACTCCGCCTCTCCTCATCTCCCCGAACAAGGCGAAACCCAACTCTCTGTGCCCGTGGACGAAGTAGCCGTGGATCAGAGCGGTGTACGTGACCTCGTTAGGGGCCACGCCCAGGCGCGGCATTACGTCGAACACCCGCCGGGCCTCCGCCACGTCGCCGCTCCTGCAGCAGCCGTGGACCAGCGCGGTGCACGCGGCCACGTCCAGCGCCGCGTCGCCGGATTTCGCCCCGCGGGCGAGCACCGCCAGGGCTGAACACACCTCGCCGGCGGCGCAGAGCCGGCGCACGGCCGCGGCCGTGGTCGCCATCGGAGTCCGCGTGAAACCTTCAGATTTCCCTTCCGTTTGCCGGGGTCTGACTTGTTGCTCGCAGATGGCGGCGGAAGGAGGCGCAGCGGGCCGCGGCGCCCTCGGTATTACGTATGTGTTTCATTCATTCACCGGCCGCGAGACGGTGGCCGGAGGTTCTCGCCAACTCCAATTGCCGTTAGCCGAACTGAAGAAAGTGGAGGCATGGAGTTTGTGATGCGCTTGGTTTGTGCGGTGCGTCGGGTTGCCTCGGGTTTGTACCGTAGGCCCGTAGCTGCCTCGTGTACATAGGCCGTGTTTCTTTAGTTACTGAAAAAAAAAGTGAAGTGAAAAAGTCACGTCGGACACCGTATCATTTTTCGTTTGTTTGTGGTAAACATTGTCCTACCATGGCCTAACTAGGCTTAAAAGATTCGTCTCGTCGTGTACATCAAAACTATGTACTTAATTTTTTTTATTTACCCATGTTTAGTGTTTCATGCATGAGGAGAGAGATTTGATGTGACGAGTGAATAGTGAAGTTTGAAGAGAGAATTTTTGGTTTTTAAACGGACCTAAACAGGGCCCTCGATTTCAATGTGTGTTTCTCTGTGCGAGTGTGTCGGTGCCGCGCATTCCACATGCCCTGACGCCAACCCGCATTAGTTTAGGATGTTTCTCTTCAGTCATCAGCAATCAGCTTCAGTTCAACAACTGATCCCTCCAGTTCAGTTGATCGTGGCTAAGTAGTGAAATCAGTCAGTGAATTACCTAGCTTTTGCGTGGTTACAGAAGACTAACAAAGATGCCGGCAGTGCCTCCGGCTACTACTTAACAGTTAACACGTTTGTGCAGGTGCAGGGCTGCAGGCTGTGCTGAATTGGAGAGGACACTGCCGGCATCTCCAAAACTCCAATAATGCAAATGACGGTGATTCAGAGTAACAGAGCTTCTGGACCTGGGAAGCCCGACCAAAGGGAGGCAATCTAGCAAAGCAGGCCCCAGGCCGTACCAACAGTAGGAGGGCCACCTGTGTCATTAATCTGGAGACGCGTCCAGCTTCTTCACCCTCACGCCATTACCCAATTCATTTATTGAAACAAGCCTCACCTAATTCCAGTCGGCCTTGGTCGCTGCATCATCATCTAGCTTTACCTGTCACTCTGTGGATAAAACGAGCCACTAGAAACATCCGCGGGTCGACATGGTGGCATGTGAGTGTGCTTATTCTGTTAAGCTAAATGCACGTGTATCCCTCGTCTGATCGTATCTGGTGCTGTCAGAGTAAAATTTGGATAGCCTTTCAAAAAAAAAGCACAGAGAAAAACATAAAAAATTTATCGCCCACCGTGGGGCTCGAACCCACGACCACAAGGTTAAGAGCCTTGCGCTCTACCGACTGAGCTAGACGGGCTTATATTTTTTGTCATATAATTTATTATATACAAAGTAGTATACGTGCATGCTGGGATTGAAACATTTATACAAAAAATCCTGAACGACCAAGCTGCCTTTCACGTCATTTGATAACGTTCCTTGTGTTTGACTCTATTACCGGTATCATATTTTGTTAGGATTTTAACTGTTATTATTTCAGTGGTAGGCGACGTGCGTCGACAGTTAGACGTTTGTGATGACTTTGTCAATCTTGATATCCACCGGTCCAGTCTTTTAGAGATGATTATAGTAAAATGATTTGCATGTATGTATTTATATGGGTGAATATACGTGTGTTATGTTGTTCTAGTCTTTCTAGAAAAAATGGCACACAAGTTACGGCAACCACGAACCTTTGCACGAGGAAAGAGATCATGCAAAGAACCTGCATGTATTTTTTTCCGCGGTTATTGTGGAAAAGAAAGGGTGCCTTTTGGCTGTCTCTGGCATTGCACGTTCCACGTGGCATTTGACTTCCAAGCTGACATAGCCGTATGGCACGTCCAAGGCCTTGTTTGTCTACTCCTAATAATCCTGTACTCAGGAACCGCGTGGTGCGACTCCGTGGGTCAGCCTCCCCTTCCGTCTGCCTGCGATCCATCCGTACGCGAGACATCCAACGCTTCCTGCGATCCCCCGCCCGCGAGAGTCATCCGACGCCTGCCCGCGCCCCATTCGCCACCCCCCGTCCCGTCGCCCTACGCCGTCGCCAAACCCGCATCCCGCAGCGCTCGTTCTTCCCCCTCCGCCGATTCCCCTCTCCTCTCCAACGCCGCCACGCCGCCGCTTCATGGATCGCCGCCTCCGCTCTCCTCTCCAACACTGCCATCGCGTGGATCTCCAGTGCCACCGCCGCGTGGATTGCGTGGGCAGGGCTGCGCTTCGTGGATCGCCGCCGCCGCTCTCCTCTCCAACACTGCCGATCTCCAGTGCCGCCGCCGCGTGGATTGCGTGGGCAGGGTCAGCCCCCTCCCATTCGCAACCTCCACCCCACCTGCTCAGGTTTGTCCGCCGCCGCGCTGCCCCTCCCTCCCCGACGGCGCCGCCCCTCTTCTCCTTCCCTGTCGCCATCGCCTCGATTCGGTACTTCGTTGCGAGTCGCGGGGTTGTGGAGATAGATCGCGCCCGCTAGGTCTGATCTGCGCTCGCGAGCCGCGTCGTTTCGATCTGAGTGGAACGGGGCGGCATAGGTGGCTGCGATTGGGAGCTCTCTTGTAAGCGCGGGTGCTGTCATTGTGGGAACGGGATGGCTGCTGGTCCAGGATGGCTGACCTCGAGGTGTTTTGGTCATGGTTGCAGGGTTGCCATTTGTTCATGTTTCTCTGATGTTAATTAGTCCTGGTGCTTTGAGTTGTGCAGATCTAATGCCTGCCATTTGTGTGTGAGAATCGTCCAGATATAGACTTTGCTGAACTGAGGTACGTGATATCATATGGATTTATTGGTGCTGTTCCTTGGTTTGATGATCCTTGTGAAACTTTCAAATGGACTTGGGGCATAGTGTAGTACTTCATCTCTTAACATGTGCTGATATAGTGATATCGTCTTATTCATATGCTGGGAACTTGCTATGCTTAATTACTTAATTGTTTGCTATGCTTAATTACTTAGTGGTGATTTCTTTTCTCTTTCTGAATACAGTCAAATTGCACCCTGGCCTTTATTCAACTGTTGCAGTCAAATTGCACCCTGGCCTTTATTCAACTGTTGCAGTCAAATTGCACCCTGGCCTTTATTCAACTGTTGCAGTCAAATTGCACCCTGGCCTTTATTCAACTGTTGCAGTCAAATTGCACCCTGGCCTTTATTCAACTGTTGCAGTCAAATTGCACCCTGGCCTTTATTCAACTGTTGCAGTCAAATTGCACCCTGGCCTTTATTCAACTGTTGCAGTCAAATTGCACCCTGGCCTTTATTCAACTGTTGCAGTCAAATTGCACCCTGGCCTTTATTCAACTGTTGCAGTCAAATTGCACCCTGGCCTTTATTCAACTGTTGCAGTCAAATTGCACCCTGGCCTTTATTCAACTGTTGCAGTCAAATTGCACCCTGGCCTTTATTCAACTGTTGCAGTCAAATTGCACCCTGGCCTTTATTCAACTGTTGCAGTCAAATTGCACCCTGGCCTTTATTCAACTGTTGCAGTCAAATTGCACCCTGGCCTTTATTCAACTGTTGCAGTCAAATTGCACCCTGGCCTTTATTCAACTGTTGCCGGGCTAATTTGATGAAGGTAGTCAAAGATTTGTTCTCATCGGTTCAATTCGCAACCTCCTGAAGACTGTGGTTAACTGCATGAACCAAGTAGCAAGAAGTATCAGCTTGTGTGCTAGGAAATGGTTCGATGTCAACACAGATTGGTGCAGAAGGCGATGGAGCGTGGGCTGGTGCCGCCTGGGCCCTCCGGGATGGAGCTCGGCGGATGACGGGCGTCAGGGCCAGTCACGGCGGCGGTGGCAGCGACGACGGTGACGGGGGCTGCATCGGCGATGGTGTGGAGGTCCTTGTATTTTGTAATGGATTTGATGTAAATGCCCCTTGTTTCATTATCACAGGATGCTGGGGATGCTGGAATGGATTGGATCATACACCTTGATACTAATGAGTTGATACATCCAGCTGGTGCGCGAGAGTACTCTCTGAGGCGATTGCTTTTAGATGTTCCTGACAATGTTGACATGGTTATCTTCCCCAATTACGTGAGTCACAGAAGTAACATGTTTGTTGAAGTTGAATAGTATAATATGCTTGATGTCTGATTATTGAATATTTTTTTGTCCAGGAGAGCAGCATTGAGCGAGATGACATCAAGGATCCATTTACTGAGGTATGTCAGCTACTGATGATCCACTGTCTTACTTAAGTGCCATTGTCACCTGTATATAAATGGATTGCTTCTTGCTTCTAAAAAAGAAAATGAATTTTGGTGAAAATTAGTGCATTACAGAAAATAATAGATATAATCGCATCAACAACGACTGAGGAGGAGATGAGGAACTGGTAACACCTTTACCCCTCTGTGTACCAACTATTCCTCCTTAACATCCCTGAATTAAGAGAGATCATATTTGTCTGACTACCTTTGTTCAATATTCAGGTACCGTGAACATGTTGTATGGACTGATAAGGACACCAATTTACTTTTGAGAAAGGGCGTGTTGACACGTATATATGCGCCAATGGTTAGTCCTGATCTCAATCTTGAAGGCATCAGGTCATGAAAGTTGCTTCTTATTGCTGCTAAGCTAATGCCTTATCTTTGCAGGCTATCATCCGTGGTCTCAAGGAATCTGGGGTCTTTACCTCTGCAGTAACATAAGCGAAAGCACATGCAAAAACAATGTCATCAAACATGGAAAACAAGGAGTCCATCCGATCAAATGTAACAGCTGGTCAAAGCTAAAGGGCCAACAAATTCTCTATGCTAACAAACAAAAGCATACTGGCTTTGGTGTAGGCTCCCAATTCAGAAACTATATAGAACATCTGTCACTTTTGCTTTGGTCTCAAATTTCTGGTGCTAGGATGGATCATATAAAATCAAAATGTACCCTAATTAATTGAAAAAAATAAAAGGAGGATCTACACTCTGTCTTTTATATCTCGTTCTAAAATTGTCAAAATTTCAATGCAAAAACATCTGCATGTTCAAATATGCACATGCTTCTATACTTCTATCCCAACCAGGCAAATCAGCAATTTTGCCGGAAATATAGCTCGCTATTTTTTAAGACAAAAATATAGCTCGCCTTTTGCAATGCTCTCAAGGGCAAACTGGTCCCACCATCTGATCTGTTCCCAGATGACTCGGGCCTCGTTTAGTTTCCAAATTCTACTATGTAAAGAAAATTTTCATCACATTAAAATATCGGCACATGCATGGAGTACTAAATGTAGATAAAATCAAAAACTAATTGTACAGTTTTGTTGTACTAAATTCATAAACATTTCTAGAAAAAAATGATCAACTGTTATATTTTGTTATGTTGGTGAGAATTGTAGGCCTGCCTTTTAATTTTGTTATAGTAACTTTTCCAAATTGGATCTAATGATTTGGTACAAGAATAAGCATATACTCGCGTGTGTGTGTCTTAGATCATAAATAATGATGCAACTTGCTCATAAAATTTTGGTAACGTGTGATTCATACGATTTGTTTTGATTAATTCATGAAGCCATTCGCCGGCAGTCAAGACTCACCTTTCATTGTAAAATTTTGTTACCTGCAAGATTTTTTTAAAAATAAGTGTGCTTCATGTACGTACCCGTAGCATCATCACCAACCACGATTTAATAGCCCATCATTTGCGAAAACAAAAGTACTAAGTTTCATAAGCTTCATTGCGACCATACAGCCGTTAAAATTGAATTTTTCGTGTGATCTATTTATCTCTTTACTTCATGTATCATACCCGTAGCAACGCACGGGCATTTACCTAGTAGATGCAAAAAGTTCCTTCCAAATTCACTATAAAAAAGAAGATTCCCCATCACCTCAAAATATCATAACATGCATAGAGTACTAAATGTAGATGAAATTAAAAACTAATTACACAGTTTTGTTGTACTCCGCAAAACGAACATTTTAAGCCTAATTAATCAATTTTTGGACAATTTTTCGTACATACGAACGAAATTCTACAGTAGCGTAATGATTATGAAGTGACATCTTACTCCCAAATTCAACCTCCCAAATTCAACATCTAAACAAGGCCCAAATCACATCATTATACCCATGCTATTAAAGTATACAGTCCATATGCTGCAGCAATATTTTTACGCAAGGTTAACGCGCCACACAGATTCGTCACATAAAAATATTAGTACGGAGCATGTGTAAGCTCTAAGCACATGTGGCAGCGTGATGAACCAGCCCCCATCAAAAGTCATCAACGAATGGTCGCGCATAGCGAGCCATTGACGAACATCTCCATCAGTTCGACGCCGTCTCTGACGGGCTCACCTGCCATGCCACCCATCGCACTCAGCATCTATGACCGTGAGACCGCCGTGTACCCAACTTCGCATCGCGCATGACTGTCCGTGTTGCCGGTGCGAGCGAGATCGCGGCGCATCTACTCCCAAACCCAACTGTCCGCCACCCCCGCGAGATCACAGATCAGCTGGCTGCCCCCAAACCCAAACCCAAACGCTAAAACCTTCCAAATCCACACGTCAATCTATCTATCCCGCGCGGCGCCCCACGTCCGTGCCCCGAACCAACAGACCAAAACGCCAAATCCCGGTCAGCGCCCGGGCACCCGACCGAACCCACGCACGCCTCAAAAGCACAAAATTTCCCAAATCCGACGCACCGAAACCACCCTACCCGCACCGGCACCGGGCCACTAGCCCCGCACTGAGCCACCCCCATCCCCCACGCCCACCCGAGAGCGGGGTCGAACTCGAACCCTGCAGGTGCAGCCCCGCACGTCGCACGCGGTCACGCGCCGCGCACATGCGCCCCCGCCCTCCCTCCCTCTCCGCACAAGCGCAGCGCCACCGTCCCGCCGCCGCCGCCGCCGCCGGTTCCCTCAGTTCATCCCGCGCCGCGCCGCCGCGGGAGCGCGATCACGCGGGAGAGGGCCTAACTCGAACTCTGGACTGCAGCTCCGAGCCCGGGCGGCGCGCGGCCACTCGTATCAGGAGGTCCCAGGCCCGGAGGCCTCGATGCAGAACCACGCGTACAGCCGGCTGGGCAGCTCGGGGCCCGGGGCGGCCGTGCCTTCGCCGCCGTCCTCGCCGCGGCGGGCGTGGGGGAGGAGGGCCTCGGCGAAGGGAGGGTGGTCCGCGAGGGCCGGCGCGGGCGCCGCGCGGAGGGCGGCGAGGGCGGTGCTCGCGGCGCTGCTGCGGCGGCAGGCGGTGTTCCTCTTCGCGCCGCTGCTGTACGTGGCCGCGATGCTGCTCTACATGGGCTCCATCTCGCTCGACAGCGTGCCCCGCATCATCTCGCGCCCCGCGCCCGGGTCGATGTACCGCAGCCCGCAGCTCTACGCCCGCCTCCGCGCCGACATGGACGCCGATAACGCCACTGACGCGGTGAGTGGCTCCTCCTCCTCCTCCTCCTCCTCCTTCTGCGGCCAATCTATTGGACTGGGACTGGGAATTATGTTTGTGGCGGAAATATTTGGTCGCTCAGGGTCAGGGTGATTGACGGGTTTGGCGCGTGCTCTGGTTTGCTTAGCTCTGGTATTCCGTACTTGGATCATTTGATGCCAAATTGCCAACTAAGATTCACCATGTCAGCTGATCGAGCACAGACAGTTTACTGTGTGCTCGTGGATAGTGGTTCGTACATGTTCAGATTATTTTAATGGCGGTTGATTTGGTTGAAGTTTTGGGTTAGGTTATCTTCTAGTTGTTGGAGAATGGCAGTAAATAAACTCATTGAAATCACGAAATGTGTGGAGTACCTATTTTATGTCTTGGTGCATGTGTGTAGCGAATGACAGGAGCAACTGATGGTGTTTCACCAGTTGATACCTGCTTCAGCTGAATATTATTCAATCAGCCGACAGTGGTTGGCTTAGTCAGAATCAGATTGTTGGGTTTGGTGAATTTTGTCAGATCAACTCGTGTTCCCTCAATGCATGGTTTTGTTCTCAATGAATTGCCAACTTCATTGTAGTTGAAATTGAAACACAGAATAAGTTTTTTTAGACGACTATGCAAAATGTGTGAAACTTTTTAAAATCGTATAACCTTCTTAACATGGTATCCTAGGATAACTCTGCGATAGACAGAGACTAATTTCCCATAGCTCGAGGAAAATTGCGTATGTCTATAGCAGGTGATAACATATGCATCTGCCATGTATGTTAATCAATACTTTTGACAATACGTTTGCTCCTAACTCTCTCTCTCTCTCATTAAGATGGCATATCTGTGCTACTTTACATACAGTGTGTAAAATATGGATCATTGTGCCTGGGCTCGTGGAATAGTTTAGGGTTGGGGTACTGATATTACTGTCTGTTGGATTTTTTTTTTCAGTACATATCAGGTGCTACAATGTAATATATTAGAACTACGTAATCACATTCTATTTGTTGTTTTGTTTTGTTCTATATTGGTTAGAACTTGTCATTTTAATCTATCCTGCCCTATTTTCATGGCTCCATCTTAAGCTGTATACATATTTGTGTATGTGTTCATTATATAGTGATATTCCTTACTTTCTGTAGCTAGCAACCGTATGGCGGCATGCTTACAAAGGTGGTATTTGGAGACCTTGCATAAGCAATAACACCAATGGTATGTCATTTGCATTTTTTTTCATCTTAAATCATGATTAATGAATTTCACAAGTTGCAACAGCTTGATATTTCTATTTTTTTGAAATATATATTTCTAATTTCAAATGTTAGTTTAGTCCTACTATTATGGCTTCGATTTCGAAAGAAGCTAACCTGTTCCATTTCCCATAGGTACCATTTCAAAGTTTTCTGGTTTGGGGGTACACGATTATTTTATTACATAATGACCCAATTTGACAGATCTTATGCATGTGGCACTTTTGGCTTACTTGCAGGCTGTATGGCTTCTAAAATTTCTTTTCAAAAAAAAAGGGAACATCTCAGCCCTGACTTTCGTATTACAAGTAGACGTGGGCATCCCGGCCTAGAATGGGCTGATACTAAGGCTGCAGTTTCCTAGCCAATGTTGAACTTGGATTGGCCCCAATATAGTCAATGATAATATTTTACATGTTGAATTGTATTTTTCAATAAAAAGTAGAAGCATCAGATACTTACCTAAAATTGTATATTTTCATCAATATTGTCGTGCTCGTTCTGGGCTTTTGGATGGCCTGAAGATCTAGGCTTTGCATTTCTCGACCTGGCTGGTGTGTAACCTGATGTTGGCGTAGGGGCGAAGCCAGGCTAGTATATCATTGGGGTCCTGTGTAGAAGAGGATGGGGTCATTATGTACTTATTAACTAACATATACAGTGATTTGCCACTGTTTTTTCAAAATTCGTCGGGGTTGGTGGACCCCGATATCAAGTTGTAGCTCCGCCCCTGCACGGCGTAGCCCAGGCCTGCATTTTTCTTATAAGAAATCATTTTAGGAGTAAGTACTCATAATACCAATGAGCTGTGATATATGCATATGAACCTTTGGTTTGCAATATATTGCAGTTTGTGCATCTGAAGTGTTTTACTTTGCCTTTACCACTCTAGTTCGTGTACTTTAAAATGGCAGTTATGTGTAATGCACTTTTATTTTGAGGGAAGTATCTAATGCTTTTCTTTGTGTTAATCATGGAAGGTTTGCCTGAATCAAATGGCTACATCTATGTTGAGGCAAATGGTGGTTTGAATCAACAACGAACATTGGTATTTACCTTCAGTTAGTGTTTTGTTCATCACTACTACACTGTGTGTGATTCACACTGTAATGTTTGCTTAATTCCTTCCTTTTGTTTTTAACTTCAAAAATTATTTTGCAGATTTGCAATGCAGTTGCTGTTGCCGGTTTTCTGAATGCAACTCTTGTAATCCCAAACTTCCACTATCACAGCATTTGGAGGGATCCTAGGTAAATACCGGCGAAAAACTTCCACTCTCACTCTCACTACAATTTAATGTGCCCTTTATTAAAGCTATACATTCTTCATTGCACCAAGATCTTTGGTTAGTCTTGAATTTATCATCAGGACAAGTTGATGTACTAATTGTGTTGTCTTTTGTCTTATGTTTTTCCCAAAAAATATTTAGAATTTCCTGCATTAACACCAATATCTACTTTATGCCACTTTTTTGTGTGCTACAGAACAAATAAAGCCCCTAACATCTATGTTTTTTGTACAGCAAGTTTAGTGATATTTATGATGAGGATTACTTTATCCAACGTTTAAAAAATGATGTCCGGGTGGTTGACAAGGTGCCTGACTTCATAATGGAGAGGTTTGGTCACAATTTGAGTAATGCATTTAATTAGTGTGTAAAATATGGATCATTGTGCCTGGGCTCGTGGAATAGTTTAGGGTTGGGGTACTGATATTACTGTCTGTTGGATTTTTTTTTTCAGTACACAGTTTTGATGAACATCTGTTATTTTGTTATATTGCTAAGTAATAGTTATTATTTACTTATATGAGCTTTAACTTGTCTCTGAATTTCAGGCTCATAAGGATATCGCCCTTCGCGAATCGGCTGTCTTTTGATGCCCCTCCGGCTGTTCAACGTCTGAGATGTCTAGCAAATTTTGAAGCCTTAAAATTTTCTAAACCAATCACAGTTATATCCAACACTTTAGTTTCTCGAATGAGAGAAAGAAGTGCTGAGAACAATGGGAAATACGTAGCAGTGCATCTCCGCTTTGAAGAGGTGAGTTTTCTGCCCTATATTTATCCTCAGTTTGTTCCTGAAACAACAAAACATCCCAATGGTGGCGAAAAACCACCTGGATATTTCAGATATTGCTAGGTCCCATTCCCCTGGTAAGAAGAAGTGCAGGAAACAAACAAGTTCATTTTTCTATTTGTTTTCCTCTTGTAATGATATGCCCATGGTGATTGGACTGGTGAATTCTCAGCCATTGATCATTCCTTTTCAGGATATGGTGGCATTCTCTTGTTGTGTATTTGATGGCGGTGACAACGAGAAGAAGGAATTGGATGCAGCCAGGGAAAAAGGTTGGCGAGGGAAGTTTACAAGGCCAGGACGTGTAATAAGGCCTGGAGCAATCAGGATGAATGGGAAATGTCCACTGACACCTTTGGAGGTATGTGTATTTTGAAAGTTGGTGTATCTGCTTGGAAAGAAGCTTCAGGAATTTCATCATTGAGCAAATATAACAGCCATTGCTGAATAAATATTATTATTATGCTTATGTTATATGATGCTTAGGTTGGATTAATGCTACGTGGAATGGGCTTCAGCAATAATACTGCTATCTATTTGGCTTCTGGAAGGATTTATAAAGCAGAAAAGAACATGGCTCCTCTCCTTGAAATGTTCCCTCTCTTACAGACAAAAGAAACATTGGCATCAGATGAAGAGCTTTCTCCATTTAAGGTATTTAGGATGGTTGTTTTTTCCCCTTATTGTCATTTTAGTTATCTACTCTTTAAGACGACTCATGTCTGCAGAACTTCTCCTCAAGGATGGCAGCTATTGACTACAGTGTCTGTGTTCATAGTGAGGTCTTCGTGACTACCCAAGGTGGTAATTTTCCTCATTTTCTTATTGGCCATAGGAGATACTTGTATGGTGGCCATGCCAAGACAATTAAGCCCGATAAAAGAAGATTGGCCATACTCTTTGACAGTCCACGTATCGGGTATGCCATTACTGTCATTTATTAGACACGTTTGATTGCCCTTTTCTTCAATGCCCTAATATTCTTCACTTTTAAACATATATTTTTAATCTTGCTCAAGTTCTGCTTTGGTTTTGTGCAGGTGGAAGTCACTGAAACGCCAATTGTTCAATATGAGAGCACATAGCGATGCCAAGGGTATTGAGATAAAAAGAGCAAATGAATCTGTATACACCTTTCCTTGCCCTGATTGCATGTGTCGTTCAAACAAATCAGAACACTCCAAATCCATCCAGGCCAGATAGCATCTAATAGTTGTACCTTGACATGATTGACTAACCCCATTTCGTTCTCGGCATCATGGTATCCTTGATTCCTTATTCTTTGCATGCCGTCTGGTGGTGAGATGTTCCATATCCTCCAAGCATCCCTACTGAACCGTTGCTCATCCATTCCATCCTCCCCAGGGTGGCTTCAGCTTGTATAGCCTGGAGCAACTGAGATTCTCAAATTCTTTTCATCTAACCCCTGGTGCTAACAATACACTGATTCATGCCTGCAATAGATGTATGTATCAATATCTAGGTCTATGTTAATGACTTAGTGCTAATCCACTCAGTGTAGTAGTAGCTCCCTTGTACATTGCTTAGCTGGGAAGCAATTGTCATACACAATTTTGTAGCAAAGACGATATTGTTCATTCTGGTTAAAGTCATTGAGCATTTCTCAGATCTCAGCTCTTGTCTCTTTGCTGTAACTTTTTTTAATGTATCTTTTGCGGTGACTTGGTTGGACACTAAGCAATTACTACCAGTTCAAAGATGGAAACCACCTGAATTTTAACTGCACTTTTAGATTCGACGGAGTACTTCTTGATGTTGCCACTCGACAGCTTAAAGGTAAACTGTACTCTTATATTCTAGACTTCATGTTGTCAATCGAGAAGCAAGCAGGATGTGCTTACTGGCTGCATATTTTAAGGGTGAGAGGTTGTTTGAATGATCAAGCGTGTTGGTGTTGCCCCTTATAGCAGAAAGCATGATCTGTATAGTGACTGCATTGCGTTGCGTTGCATCTGAAGACTGAATGATTAGGCATATCATGGCAAAGGTATTGCGTTCCTTTTCATTTCTTTGTGCTTGTTGATTGAGTTTATTGTGTGGAAACACAACCTTTTAACTGTAGTTATCTGAAGCAGGTTTTACAAGCGAGGCGGGTCTTCGCGTTCGCTTTCACTCATTTATTGGAAAAGGAAACTGGTGAATAGAGAACTTTTCCTTTTGAAATATCTTGCGTTGCTAGGTTTGTTTCTTGCTTGAGCTTTCTTAAGGTGATCAATTTTTTGCTTTTGCTACTGATCAAGATTTCTCAAACCGAACTTGATGTTACCGGTCATCCCAGCTTTACACGAGAAAAAGTTCAGCGTTCCTGCTCTTTTGGACTCAAGTTTCACTCTATAATAAAGTAATCCTGCTCTAGCTAATCGCCTATACTCATTGTCACTGCCCGATACTGTTCACGTGCTCCATTGAACCCTATGGCATTGCAATGGTCTCCTCTCTCTCCTTTTTGTTGAGCAAGTCTCCTCTCTCTCCTTGACCTGTACGGCTGTACGCTAGAGCGAATACGGAGTATATAAGTATCAACGAGAACGTCAGAAATTCCTAGATAGATGATAATTATTTTTTAGGTATGGAGTTCCAAGGCTTTTAAGCTGGGTAAGCAGTAACTTTACCGTTTTAGGTTGTATCTGCAAATCTAAGGATGAGATCAGCAATGAAATAGTGGCGCAGAGTACTGGTACCACCAGCTTTAGAGCCTAGAATGACGACTCGGTGATCGCCAATTTGTCGAAGAGAAGAACCAAGGCACACGTGACGCGACCAGCATATCATGGTACAAACTTTGCAAAAGCGCCTGGCGGGCTGCAAGCTGGCGTAGCTGCTACAGTCCAAGCCACCTACACACCCACGCCGTTAGTTCCGCCGCTCCATACAAGTCACCCCATTCAGACAGCAAAGAAAACTGCAAGCAAGCTTTAGCTAAACCGAAAACCACCGAACTAAAGGTGGGGGAGAAGAAAGGTGGGGGAGAAGAAAACACCAAAATATTCCCCTCTCATCAGGGCAGGCAAACCCCGCAGCTCCCGTCCCTCTCCTCCCGTCGTCATCTATCTCCCCCTCTCGGTTCACTCCCCAGTCCCCACTCTACCACTGCTCCTCCACTGGCGAGATGGGGAGAGGCTCGGGCGCCGCTCCCGTCTCGCCGCGCCTCGCGCTCGGGGCCGCGGCGCTGCTGCTGCTCGCGGCGGCGGCGGCGCTGCCTACCCCGGCGGCTGGGGTCAACGTGACGGCCGTGCTCTCGGCGTTCCCCAACTTCGCCGACTTCGCGCGCCTGCTGGCGTCCACCCCCGTGGCCGGGGAGCTGGCCGGGAGGTCGTCGCTGACGCTGCTGGCCGTGCCGAATGCCAACCTGCCGCAGTCGCCCTCGGCGTTCGCGGCCGGCGCCGGCGCCGACATCGCCGACGTGCTGCGGTACCACGTCCTGCTCGAGTACCTCTCCCCGTCGGACCTCGCCCGCCTTCCCGCGTCTGGGAAGCTCGTGACGACGCTGTTCCAGACCACGGGCCGTGCGCCCTCCGACCTCGGCGCCGTCAACCTCACCTCGGGGGCCAACTCCACCGTCGTGGTCCGCTCGCCGGCGCCGTCCCCCGGGTCCAACGCCACCGTCCTCGGCGCCGTGACCGCCGTGCCGTACAACCTCAGCGTGCTCGCGGTGGGTGGCCTCATCGTCCCCTCCGGATTCGACCTCGCGGCCTCCGAGAGCCGTCCGCCCCCGCCGGTGAACATCACCCGCGTCCTCACCGACGCGCGGGGGTTCAACGTGGCAGCCTCCATGCTGCAGGCTTCGGGCGTGGTGAGCGAGTTCGAGGGCGACGAGCGCGGCGCTGGCATCACCGTCTTCGTCCCCACCGACGATGCATTCGCCGGCCTCCCCGCCACCGACCGCCTCCAGTCCCTCCCCGCTGAGCGCAAGGCCGTCGTGCTCCGCTTCCATGTGCTGCACTCCTACTACCCGCTCGGCTCCCTCGAGTCCATCGTGAACCCCGTCCAGCCCACGCTCGCAACCGAGTACACAGAGGCTGGCCGCTTCACCCTAAACATAACCCGCGTCAATGGCTCCATCGCCATTGACACCGGCGTCGTGCAGGCATCCATCACCCGCACGGTGTTCGACCAAAACCCTGTGTCAGTCTTTGCCGTCTCCAAGGTTTTACTGCCCAAGGAAATGTTCAGCCGGGGGGATTCTGAGACCACTGCCATGGCACCACCTTCAGCTGCGATGGCGCCCGGCAATGCCGGGAATGAGCAGACGCCGCAAACAAGATTGTCATCCCCACCTGACCTGCACGGCGAGGATAGTGAGTCGTCAGCTGCTTTGGCAACAGCAAAGGGGACTTCTTGGTGGTGTATAGGATTCATGTATCTACAGCTACATCTGTTACTATCTCTGGTATGAGATCCAGGTGTGCTCGTTGTTTGCTTCATTGTGCTCAGTTTTTGTTCTTCTTACTGTCTAGAATGTCTACACCGGAAAATGGATGGGTTGGGGAGAGAATTCCTTAGCTACAAAGTAGCAAAAAAAAAAGTTGTTTCACTTGATTATTCCCTTTTATTTTCCTTTTGTCATGTGCAAAAGGAAAATAATATCATGTGTAGAAATCTATGCAGTCCATCAGTCCCTCAGTTCCACAATGAATAGTGTTCTCTATTTTGAGCATCCTTCTCTTTTTGGCTGTGTTTGAACTCAGCTCTGGGGATTCAAATGGGGGCAGCATTGTAGGGAGTTTAGCATCAGGATTCGATCCGAGATGGATTACTAGGGTGAGGGGAATACACCGGCATGGAATGGGATAGGTGATGTGCTGTCTCCTGCTCCGATCAGGCTGAGGGTTTCATAGATCTCGCAATTGTCATTGCGGTATGAATACTCATGATAGATAGAATGAAGTTACTCTACCATGTTGGATCATTTGCCTAGTGGCAGAACTGAGGTCTCATGACTGACAAGTTAGTTGCCAGCTGAGGTCCAAAGTGCAAAAGCTACCTATGGAAACTTGGCAGTGGGCAGACTCAGGGTAGCAAAGAAATTTGGTGGGGGTAAATTTTGCATATGCCAGTTGAACACTTTAGATGGTTTTACCTTATCTCATCTCAAGATCAAGCACTCTGTTCGTGTCTTGGTTATTACTGATTTGAGTCATATGGTTAGCAGCACATTGCTGACGCTTGGGAGAAAAACATTTTCTTAGATTATAGACATTAATTGGCCGACAGAAAATGTCCATTAGGCCGTACCGCTGTAGTACCAACCAAATGGCTGTAGTACACAGACGAGAGAATATTAGAATGAGAAATACTTGTTGATATGTGCTACATGCAGTTCTCGCTGATATGCCTGCCATTCAGTGGTACTTCAGTGTTCAACATGAGCAGTTGTTTTGTTTGCAGGACCACTAGCTATACATGATAATACGTTTGTAGTTTCCATATAGAGGTGGCTCATGTTTTAGTTGATTAGTTACCAGGCCTGTTCCGTCATGTGCAGCTCATGCGGACTTTGCAGGAGCCATGAACTCAATGGGACCCATGGAATCATTACTCTGAGATAAGCAGATGTTGGGATACCTATAACAGCCGACAACATTTGTGTTGTTCTTTGCAAACATGGTTTCGATCTATCAAGCATTGCAAAACGAGATTTGTTGCATAAATGCCTTTTGGAATAGTTTAAAGCTTACTAAAACCTGGTATCTGTAGGACTGTAGCCATAATCCCAAAAATATAGTATCTTTGCTCAAGCAAATGTTACAGAGTCCTTTGGATTATTCATAAATTAACCTATCAGCTTGGTTACTACTCCCTCCGTTCTAAATTATAGGTCATTTCTGAATATGTAGTTTTTGTAATGTATATATACATGATATATATTGTAACGCCCGCGTTTTAATATCTGGAAAAGCACCTAAAGAAATCACCCAGTGAAAATCTTTCAAAACGTTTTACCCGCTCGAGCTCCCGTTTCCGCCAACCCTCTCCGCCTGTCGTTTCCCCCCTCTCTTCCTATTCGCCTCGCTGTCACCGCCCTCCTTTCCGTCCCATCCCGCGTCGCCCGCCCTCGGGTCGACCGCCGGGTCCGTCCACCTCTGGCCGACCAACTCCGACGCCCGTCGTCCTTCCGCCGCGAATCCCGCCGCTTCCCTCCCCTTTTCCCCTCTCTCTTTTTCTTTTTCCCTTTTCTTTCTTTCTTTCTCCCTTTTTCTTTTTCCCTTTTCTCCTCCCTTTCCCCCCTCCTCTGCTTCCTCTGCCCGACGCCTCTGCTCTGCTCCGCACGCCGCCTGTCGCCCCCCCCTCTCACCCCGCACCACCGGCCAAACCCCTCCCCTGCTCCACGCTCTAGCACCGCCAGTCCTCACCGCGGACACGACACTGGCGTTCCCGTGCACGACGTCGCCGCCGCCCCACGTGCTCGACCCGGCCACCGCTCCCCTCGCTGCCGTGCCACCCATCGCCGCTGCCCTGCTACCGCAGTGCTGCTCGCACGCCAAGCACAAGCACTGCACGCAAGCCTCCACCGTGACCCCGGCCGACCGCC
>OAMR01000006.1:605475-639155 GCA_900205405.1 Echinochloa crus-galli | reverse complement strand
ACAACCAACCAATGTGGGCGAGATCAGAAGTTTTCTCTGGAGCTTAGCTTTAGTTCTGTTTGTCGTGGCCCTGCAATGCCACCGTCATCCGTAATGTTGTTTCTTTACTGAACTATCTGTTGTAATAATGTGAACCAGCATCCTGGGACTGGTATTTGTATCACATTAAGTTCTCTCTTTCGAGGGGACGCTTCATATATCTAGGTGCATAGCAAAAGTTATGTATCTAGGAAGGCATAAACGACCTACAATTTAGGATGGAGAGATACTATTCAGTCAGTGGACACCCTCTTTGCCACTCGAAAGGAAGAGCAGAATAGCAAGTCTTTTCTGAGGCATTCAGATAACATTTGTCATTTTAGTGTTCCCAATGAACAGTACAGTTTGGGTGGTTTTCGCCGAAGCAATGAAATGAGGTACTACTTTGAGGCATGCAGGAAAATTAGCATTGGGAATGTTTAACATTAGTGTTCTGTGGCTTAAGGCTTATTCATGTCAATGGTAGGTATGAATATATGATGAATAAGTGACACATAACTGGCTTGTGTTATTCTTGTGGAGCGTCTATTCAGAGCCTGCAGAAACGAAAAGGTCTACGCAAGAACAGTTCGACGCATTTGCATATTGCGCATTCATAGGTCTTATCAGAAAGGCTGTCTTACTGCAACACGCTGTTAAGACTGCCATTGGGATCTATAGCATGTACTGCACCGCACTGTGCTTGTCAACTATTGTGGTACAGCTAACTGTTCTGGTATAACTGATCATCATTAATACTGAATATGGAACTGGAATTACCACTTGCCTTTTAGTATTACAGCATCAAAATCTAATCACTTTTAACATTTCCCTGTTGCAAGGCCAAGTCTCTCTCATTTTGTCGTTATTAATGTTAGATTAGCCCGTGATTCATCACATGCTTTATGATATGCACATTGCACCAGTTTTGCTTTTGCACATGACAATAGTCAAGAATGTGAGCAAGGTCAATCTTCTGGAGATGACTATGATACTGACACAGTAGATTCAGTTAAAGGAGACTAAATTTTGCTTTAACCTTTCTGTACAATTGTATTTTCGAAGGACTTGAAAGATGTGAAAGGAGACATGTCACATGCTAAAAATTCTTGGGTAAAGCAAAAGACTGGAGCAACTTCAAGTGATCCAAACTGGTAGGACAGGTTTGATGTCAGTGGAGACTTTTTGTTCGATGCAGCTGTGGAAGTTAGCCTGTGACTTTGTGATCACATGTTAGCTTCATGTATATTATTGTACTTTCTGTTTTCTGATGATATTGTTTGCAATGTAAGAAGGTAAAAGTGAAAAGGTGCTAGTAATACATAGGCTTGTGCATAACATCAGTATATCAGTGGTTTTTATTAGGAAAACTCAAGAGGTAGCACTATCAGCTGGCTTCGGAGAATTTGATTAATCCTCGCTGCATGTATTGATCTGATAACCAGATGAGGATTTAACTAGCAGAAGCTGATAGGATAATTCCAGGATTTCTTATTATTTTGACTGGTGAGTTACCACTAACCACTGGTTTATGAGGTCTGAACTTGTGGACCCCTTCAAGCACATCCCTTTTGCATAATTAGTTTTTTTTTCTAGTGGAGACCGTGCACATTGTAGGATTGATGGTACTAGTTGTCTTGATTATGTCTGTGACAGTTCCCGTGCTCTTTGTAGGATTGCTTTGATTCTGCTGTTGATCTGTATCTAACACCATCAGTTATTCAGTTGTGGTTTGTACTTTGTACAGAGGTTGGTCTAGAAAGAACTTGTTGCATGATTAGTTTTGCAGGCAATTATGCTATGCTCTGGTAGGAGACAGATGATTATAACCATGATAACAGTCTAAAAAAGGGGTGTGCCACTGACCACAGGTCCACTACCGCATAGTAGTTTTAATGTTGCCTGTGAGGAATCTATTCATATCATCCTGCTTGCTACGCATGTGCATGTCGTAGACTGCAGCTGGAGAGCCTTTGAGCTACAGCAAGGCGCAAGGGTCCATCCTCCATCGTGCTTTTACTCATCCCCCAGTGCCCAGTACGTATTGACGTGGTCATAGTGGACACAGGACACGGTAGAAGATGATGGGAATTTGGTTGGAATCCTGTGACGGTAAGTGATGACGACCATATGGTATTTACTAGTAGAAGGTATAACGTGAGGCTTTTAGGCATTTATCTTAGTTATCATAGTGATTCTGCATTCGTTGTGTTAAATTTGGAATATTGGCTCAACGGTAGCTGTGAAAACAAAATGTGATTATGTGAACGGGATCTGTATAGTTTCCCTTGCTTTTCTGAAAATAGATTGGTCTCTAGGAGCCTAGGAATTGCACCAGTGATACTTTTCCTTCAGTGCTAACTGACCGCCAGGCTAGCTGCTTGATTAGACTCAATCCAGCATATGGTTCAGACTTGAGATTAACTTAACTGGACTTTGTATCTCGCTCGTGGAATTATTGGACGTGGTCAGTATTGCTGACCAATTAGATCTTTGATCACACAAAACTGACTAATGTTTATAGAGCTTTACTGGAAGCTGATTTGTCTGCATGCTCCCTCGTAGTACAAACTGGCATCAGAAGTTCAGAAACTGAAGATGATTGGAATAATTTTCAAAAAAAAAGAAAAGAAAGAAAGAGAAGATGATTGGAATCCTGTGATGGTAAGTGCTGCAGTGATGACGACCATATGGTATTTACTTGTAGAAGGTATAACGTGAGGCTTTTAGGCAGTGTTTATGTTACAGTTGTCATAGTGATTCTGCATTCGCTGTGTTAAATTTGGAATATTGGCTCAACAGTAGCTGTGAAAATGAAATATGTGAACTGGATCTGTATAGTTTCCCTTGCTTTTCTGAAAATAGATTGGTCTCTAGGAGCCTAGAAACTGGACCAGTGATACTTCTCCTTTTAGTGGGAACTGACCGTCAGGCAAGCTGCTTGATTAGACTCAAGCCAGCATATGGTTCAGACTTGAGATTAACGGAACTGGATTGTTGGACGTGCTCAATATTGCTAACCAATTAGATCTTTGATCACACAAAAATGACTAATGTTTATAGAGCTTTACTGGAATCTGACGTGTCTGCATGTTCCCTCGTAGTACAAACTGGCATCAGAAGTTCAGAAACTGAAGGGTAGCAATTTACAAGGCTGAACAGCGATTCATGGCGATGCAGGCCGCATGCCATGCCGAACAGGAACCATGAGTACATCATCTAGTTCAGACTTCAGAGTGCCCAAGCATCAAGCAGTGCCAGAAAACCACTGACTACAGGCTTTGCAGAAGGGAGAAAAAGGCAAATTCAGTTTCAGCACAGGGTTCTCTTCGCATCGCCATGAGATCAACAGACTGACTGATCCCCTTCACTGGCTGAGGAGCAGCATCGCCTCCGGTCGCTGCTGCCCGAACCCGTGGAACGGGTGGCGGTGGTGCGGCTCCTCCGCCTCCGCAACCCGTGGCGGCTCCGGCGTCGCTATCAGGTTCTCCTTGTCCCCGCCATCGCCGCCGTCCTCTCTCCTCCACCGCTCGCCGCAGTCGAAGTCGCCGTCCTCGTGCCGCCAGCGCTCCTCGTACTTCGAGTTGCTCCGGCCGTATCCGTGTCCGCCGTCGTGACCAGGCGGCTGCGCCGCGGCGCGCGAGGCGCTGCTGAGGTTGAAGCTGCCGCCGAAGCCCTTGATCTCGCGCGCGATCTTGCGCGCCCGCTCGCGCTCCTCCTCCAGGAACGGGCCCCGCTCCAGCAGCCTGAGCACCCGCTCCGACTTGCTCTTCACCGTCATGCCCCAGTTGAAGCTGCGTCGTCGAGTTCACGGATCGCATCAGCGTCACAGCATCCATCGATCAGAGGCGAGCATGAACGAACGTATCAGACAGAACAGGGCGGTTCGTTACCCTTTCTCGTCGATGTGCTGGAAGTCCGTCATCTGCTCGATGGCGTCCCTGTCCTTCTGGAACTCGGCGGCGACGCTCCGGGGCCCGTGCGTGAGGAGGTGCTCCAGGAGGAGCAGCGCCTTGTAGGCCTCCCGCCACTGCCTCCGGTCGAAGCCCGCGAAGCGCCGGTGCAGGACGTCGGCGATCCGGACGTACTCGTCGATCTCGAACGCCTGCCGGGCTATGAGCCCCATCGTCTTCACGTTCGGCGGCGACGCGTCCCCGCTCGTCGCCTCCTCCGCCATACTACATACATATCGTACGCACAATTCAAACACGGAACGGACGCCGGAAAAATCGATCATCGAGGTGAATGGAGGCCAGTGGTCACGGGGCACGGGAAAAAAGAATGGCTAAGAAAAGCGGGCGACTCACAGCTGCGTCGGGGTGACGTCGGTGAGCGCGAGCCGCGCGGAGCGGATCTTGCCGGTGAGGTAGGAGGACGCCTGCCGCCTGAGCTCGTGGAAGAAGGGCGCGTCCATGGTGCGGCACCGACCGCGCGCGTATCCCCGATCGATGTGATATCCTCCACCGGGGCGGTAGCACAGATGAGACAGCGCCTTGGCCGCCTTTATCGGTACACCGCGGCGGCCGGCCGGCAACCACTCCGCACAATCTCGCAAGCCAAAAAGGGCACGATGCCGGCCGAGCCGTTGGGTGCGCAACCAAACCACTCCTCGAGCCGGCGCAGGGTGACGCCACGCACGGGCAGAGCAGTCAGAGCAAAGGGGGTGGACGACGACGCACGCCCACGGCTCACTGGACGGACGAGCTTAATTGGTGGGGATGGCTCATGGCTCCGAGTCTCCGACCCTCCTTTGAAGCGTTCAAAAGGGCAGACGGGACGGGACGGGTGGGCGATGGATGGGCCTGGCTGGGACGGCGGCGGCGGCGACCGTGACAAAACGTCAATAGGGAGGGCGGAGGACGGACCGACGGGAGAGCATTTGAATTTTGAATCCGCATTATTCCGTGGTGCCGGGCCCGGACGCGACACGGGAGGCTGCCGGTGCTGGCTGCTGCCGTGGTGGGCGCGGCTGAGGTCACGTGGTGCGGCCTGCCTGCGCGTGGCGCGCCCGCCGTGCGCCGACGGCGGCTTCGATCGACGGGGCAGGTGGTGGTGTTGCCGCTGCCGGCTCGCTCAAATATTTTGGTCGTTTTGTGGCTGTCCGGCTTTGCCCGGCGCGGCGTGTCTCGGTCGTATCGCATTGCATCGGCGACGTCAGGCGCATGTGTTTATTAGGACAAATGGAATTTGCCGACGCGGGTTGATGAATAAACCATTCCCATAGGCCGTGGGATAGCAATTGATGAATTCGATATCCAGAAGAACCTGCAGCGAGAGCCGTGGAGGCGTGGTGGACTCTGGGACTCGTCTAGGCCATGCCACGCAGGCGCGCATCACGGCATCACCACGTAGAAATCCAGGACAACCTTTTTGACTCTCTGGTTTGGCGGTCAGGATCAAGGAGTCCTCCTCGCTGGCGAAAGTTTGGCACCGCTGCGGAAGGGCTGCAGCCGGAATTCAACGTGTTTGCTCCGGTCAAGTACTGTCCCGCCGTAGTATCCGCTTTGTCAAGAAAAAGGTGGCCTGTTCTGCGGATGCTGTTCAATGCAATGCAACGCCCGCACTGGACGCCGTCCACGGAGGAAGAAAACCTCCGGACAGAAATTCCAGTCCACTGGCTGGAGGTTTGCCGAAGTGGAGTTGGGCAGCGACGACGCTGTGCCAGGCCGCCAAAGAATCGGAGAGGATCTGGTGGCCGCGGCCCGTGTGCGGGGTGGCACGAGATGCCTCGGCCTGTTCAGGCACTAATGGGCCTGATGGCCATCGTTCACAAGGGCCGTGTGTGTTGCCTAACGAGAGAGCAAAGAGGTCGAGATAGGAAAAGGAACTACCAGTCAGACGCTGTGCCAGACCTGACCTGACTGCGCGCTAGCAGTCAAGCACAAGCACAGGATGCGATGCAGCTGCACGACGGCCTCGCCACTCTCAGCGGCCAAGCTTTTCCCTTTCCGTGCCCTCGGTCTCGATCTCGGGCGCCCATTTGTCCCATTACGCCGTCAATGATTCCTACCGTCTTTCTAGGCTTTACCCGGGATTATCTTAACCTTTGGGGCCTCCAATTCCGCTTCGTCCACGCGACGCTGCCCATGCGCCTTTGCACCCAAGCTCAGTGGCTCTCAGTCACAGACTCACAGCTAGAGTCGAGTCGCCAGGCACTGATACGCGATGGTGCAAAGTGCAAACAGAGAGCGCCGTCTGATGTGCTCGCGTCCATGTAGCAGGAGCTGCCATTTCTATATCTCCCTGCACCTTTTAAGCCTCGAACAGAGATGTAAAAGGGCCATTAATATTAGCTGAGCGATCCATGGCTTTCTCACGTGACATCCCTTTCTCTTCTCCATAAAATGGGGGATCTCCGGACATCTCCAGTCCTGTTCAGTGACGCACCTGCTCGGCGAGTTGGAACAGGCAGGGCCCAGACATGGCGCATGAGGTGCGGTCAATCTAAGCTTTCTTGCGACCCCAATTTCTATCGGTTTCGTGGTAGAACTGTCTCATTTTAGCTTCAAGTTGGTGTGGTTAACTGGGAGATGCGACAGGACGGCTGGCCTCTCGGACTGGGCGCTCTGAACGTACGAGCTGGAGTGCTCGGAAGCGTCGATCTGTCTGGTTCGGCCTCCTTCAGCACCACCTTCACCTCCTCTCGTTCCGCGTCGTCCTTGCCTTCGACTGATTTCGACACGGAGGTCCGGATCGATGCAGCAATGGCGCCACAGGCAATTTTTATTCCACCCAGTTGAACAATTCTTATATTGGTTTCATTGTCTGTCGAGCGCAGTCGGCCTGGTCCTTGCCGCGCCGCGGCGGCGGGGGCATGACGCTGGCGAGCCTGATCGGCCTCGTGGACGCCATGGAGAGCCGGCGCCGCCCGAGCGCGAGGTCGAGCAGGAGCGGCAGGCTCAGGGCGCTGCTGCTCTCGCTCTGCCTCCGGAGCCACCTGGAGAACGGCAACGGGGCGCCGTCGCTCCGCGAGTTCCTGGAGATGGAGAGGCGAGCCAGTGGCGCTACCAGCCATGTCCACGGCCTCTGACTGAAGTTAATCGCTTGGCTTGCATGATGGCGAATTGGCGATGCATTGCAAATTGCAGAAGCAACGGCGCGGGAATGAATTCTTCTTAGCATTTCTCATTTTGTCCAATGAGTGTTGTCTTTTTAACCCGATGATTGTAATGAGAGTGGGGATTGGTCTTCGTCTTTAGTTGAAAAACCGGGCGTACTGTGCATAAGTGAACTGACGTTCTTTGTGCAGAAAAAAAACGAATGAACGAATTTTGCTTAAGTTAAACTAAAACAACTTATAATTTGAAAGGGTGAAGAGTGGTAGCAAGTTTTTCCAATTATAAACAAATAGCTGCAAGGGGAATATTTACACAAAGGAAAAGAAGGACTCATACAAAAGGGAAAAGGATTAAGAATTAAGCAATGCTAGCCTCTAGGTGAAGCTCCTGTCTTATCATGGAAAATACGGCAAAACCTCATTCTTCTCGAACAAACTGACCTCATTTTATCCAAAAACTCTTAATGTTTTCGTTGATACATCTATCATGTGGCAAATCTCAATACTGGGTGCAATAGATATTACTAAAGGCACTACGGGGCAATGGCCCCTCTATGTTCCATGTATACTCCTTTTGCACATATGTATTTGTTATGTTAAATTCGTTTGAAAGGTAATACTTGCTCGTACGTTTCGAAAATGCTATTAGTTGTATTAATGGAAGAATTATAAGTTGTTAAATTCGTTTGAAAGGTAATACTTGCTCATACATCGTAATTTGAATTTGCACAAGAAGATTGAGGTTGGACATGTCCATGAATAATTTGGTGGCATTCTCCCATACTTGCTTGTACGCTGCGAGGATGTTATTAGTTGGCCTCGTCTTTGTATGACATTTTGCTTGAGACATGTCCATACATCGTCTCTAGCTGGACATGTCCATGAATGATTTGGTGACATTCTCCAATGGACAACCTTGTGGACTCCGTCATACATAATGTATGTTCATCCTTATCATTCCTTTGATTTCACATTTTCATCTGTTTTTTATATGCTTTATGTAACCTCTACCTTTTAAACGCTAACTCTTCTATCACACACTATTTTAAATCTCTACCTAATTATAAAACAAGGATTGATTCAGCGGTACGTCATAATTTTATAGAAAACCCCCCAGTGGCGTAGCTAGAATTTTAGCTTAAGGTATGCCGTCCAAATTTTTCATTGAATGACTCGGTAAAGTAATTATAAAATTTAACGATCAATTCGGTATACAAGAACACAATCATTAATTAAAAATATGATAATAAATTTAAAATATTTCATGACATCTTAAGTAGTTTTGGTGCATGTTTTTTTAAGAAAGAGATGCGGCCTTCAAGTTCAATATTTCTAAGAAATGAATTAACAACTAATTCTAACAACTCATGTACTAAAACGAATCTAAATAGGAATTCATTAGCAAGAAAAAAATTCAAACATTTAAACATATACACTCATATGAGCAAGGAACAAAGTTTATGACCTATTGTATTGTCTAGGATCTGCTGCGGAGATATACACAATGATATTTTACATGGTAAGATTACTAGGTGCTTAGATATAATCTTTTCTGTGCAACGGAGATGACAGAGAAGAACTGAACTGGAGGAGATTGGAGGGGAGGAGAAATAGAGTGAATCACCTAGGAGTATTGTGTCGTGGACAGAGGTATAACTGGGCTTGTTTCCAGCTGAACGGAGGAGTCCGGCCTCTAGTACCATAATCACCAGAAACTTCCTAGACTGCAACTTAGCGAGTGGAATTTTTTAACTACGTGTACCCCGTACCCCATAATAAGATTGGTCGGATGCCAGTACCCTTTGGCTCCGCCCCTGAAACCCCCTATTACTTTTTTAAATTAATTTGCAGTCCTTATACCAAACACCCGTACACAACCCCGTTAACCCTCTGCTTGCCCATCAGTGTCCATCGCGAATCCAATTCAACATCAATCAAATCGATAAATAAACTCTAATCCTACTCCTACTTCAACGCACGGAAAATCATCGAATCAAAACTTGATTGGAGAATAAAAAAGGAGATGACGGACTTGATTGGTACACGGCACGACGACCACAGAGCGCTCCCAATTTCGCATGAGGATGTCGTTGGTGTTGAGTCCGGTGGCCACGGCGACGCCGCCTCGCGGTTTCTGGTACGCACCAGCTATCTCCTACCTCCTCTTGTACCATCCATGAATATGACCGCTCCACATATAGGAAACGCAGTTCCCCGCTCGAGGATGCGACTGGAGTACATTATTTGTTTTAACCTTAGAAAACTTCTATTCTATTCTTTTCCTAAGTCCCTTTCCACCTATTTGGCTTCTTCAGATTAGGATCAAAAATTGTCAAGAACTATAAAGTAAAGAATGGATACTCAAAATCGAAAGTGTATCATATTTTGCTGAATATGCCAATTTCAGAGATTGTGTGATGTCAATTTCACATGCTCAATGTTCGGGATACAACGTCCACCGATGGTATCTTCTTTATCATGCTTCTCATGGAATGTGGACTCGACAACGTTTATGGCTCCCGCATGTCTTCGCTCACGAAGTCACATCCGTAGCAATTTGCTAGTCCAAATAAAACATATATACGAGCAAGTCAGCAAATGGAAAGGGCAGCAATCACATCAAATACATTGTTCTAAGAGGATTTTTTTCTACACGTTATAGATTTTACAGATGTAAGTCAAAGAATCACAGTAACTTCTACTTGAGAATTCCCCATGAGTTGAAAATATACGAATTTCTAACTGGAATATTGCCCCTAAACTAGGTTGAGAATAAACAATGTCGCGTCGCAAAGGAAAATAGAGTAGAGACAAAGAAAGAAAATTCGAAAAAGAAAAATCGCCACAAAGAAAAGGAAAAGCAAATAAATAAATAAATAAATAATGGGCATAGGCAAAACAAGCCCAGTAAGCCCAATCTGGCCCATCAGCGTCCCAAGATGAAATCTCAACCGACGGTGTGCGTATATAAATCCCACACCCCCTCTTGCCCTAGTGTTTCTCGACGGACTCAGCCGGCGGCGTAGGGTTTTGCTCGCACCCTTTCCAGGTTTCCTCATCTAGCGCCGCCTCTCATCTCAAATCCCAACCCAAAACTACAAATCTCTCCCTCGGTGCGTTTGATTCGATTTGGTTTGTTCCACTGCGTTCATCGCAGGTCAGCGGAGCGAGTGCGAGGTCGGCCATGGCGCCGACGCAGGCCAAGTCAGGTCTCTTCGTCGGCATCCACAAGGGGCACGTCGTCACCAAGCGCGAGCTGCCGCTTCGCCCGTCCGACCGCAAGGGGGTAAGAATCTCCGTTCCGATCTCTTACTGCTCCCGTTCTGTGATCTCGGTTGCGGGTGTGATCTAATAGTACCTGCAATGGTACTCTGCGGAGCATATTTTGTAGATCCGTGTTGAATCGTTATGATTTATGTATTGGCTATGAAGGAACGGTGGCTGCTTGATGCAATGTTTGATTTGATAGGTCATAACATTCTTACGAGGGGGGATATTATGCTTGATTTCGTTCTCTAGTGGCTGACATTTGCTCATTTTCTGTCGTGTAACAAATAAAATATGTGAGGTATAACGTTAGTGCATGTTGAATGATCTGAATATATACACTTTAAGTCAATTAGGTCTGTTGCTTTTGTGGACTAGTCAAAAGATTTCAGGCTTACTTTGCTATTACAAGTAGTCTATCTTTCATAAAGCAGCTTTGTTGTGTTTATGTTGATAATCTTGCCTCATCTCACCTTTGGCAATCTGGAGATTTCAATACTTCAAGTTGCTAGTCCTGGAGGCAGATATTAATTGGTGAGACATAACGTGGAAGCTTAATCACATTTTGATTTTGTTTCTAAACCTTCTCACTAAATGCGTCTTTTCAGTTGATTGGCTTATTACATGAATCATAAATGTAACTTTTACCTTAGCTGTAACATCAATGGTTATTGAGCTGATGTGATTGTTTTGTTGAATGATCTGAATTGGTAGGTCTAGTAGTTGCTTTGGACATGAGAAACTTATGTTTAGAACATTTTGTGGACTAGTGGGAAAGATGTCAGGATTACTGTACAGTAACAAGCAGACCCACCATTTCTATCGATCGTCATGCCTCATCTCACCTTTGGCAATCTGGGGATTTCATTACTTCAAGTTGCTAGTCCTGGAGGCAGATATCAATTAGTGAGACATAACGTGGAAGCTTAATCTGATTTTGATTTTGTTTCTAAAAACATCTCGCTATATGCACCTCTGTGCATCACTTTATCGAATTTGCAGGCCGTGCTGTTTTGTTCTCCTATGTGTTAAAGACTTTTTCCTGTTTTTATTTGCTGTTTCTTAAATCTTTGTCTTACCTCAATTATTTCAGAAAGCTACCAAGAGGGTGACTTTTGTCAGAAGCTTGATTAGGGAGGTTGCTGGATTTGCTCCTTATGAGAAACGTATCACTGAGCTTCTCAAGGTTGGGAAGGACAAGCGGGCACTCAAGGTGGCCAAGAGAAAGCTCGGTACTCACAAGAGAGCAAAGAAGAAGAGAGAGGAGATGGCAAATGTTGTCAGGAAGATGAGGTGTGTTGCCTTGTCTTTTCCATTTTATAACATGTCATTCTGTTTCATCACATTAGTTTATCTTTGTGTTTGAAACTGCATTATTGTATTGTGTCATGAGTCTGCAATGAATTCTTTTGCACTTTAGACATACATATTAAATCCACCAATGATGAACGATTGATATGTTCTGTCAACAGTACAAGGGTTGGATTGTTAGCATGTCGGGACCGTCAAACTCGTAGCTTATGGTCATGTAAATATTTTTCATCTGTATCTGCCAATATATTTTTCACTGAAGCTTTTTTTGTAGAACGTGCTAAGTGATATGTTTACTATATTTCTAGTATTGAAAAATGTACTGCATACAATGGTTAGATTCCAGATCTTAGTGACAAGAGGATATGCATGCAGCTGAAATAATTTTCTAGTACTGGCTGGTTTACTTGTTATTGCCCCTTATAACTTTATTATTGAATTGCTGTTAAATTATCACATTGGTAATATGGAGTTTCTTTAGATTCTTTCCATCATCTCAATGGACCTAAATATGCTGAACCTTTTCTTATGGTTTGCAGGTCTGGTGGTGGTGCTACGGACAAGAAGAAATAGATTTTGCACAACTGTTATCCTGGGGTGTCCATTGTTATGTGGTTCAGTAGTCCTGGAGAATAGAAACTTTCTAGCTTTGGCACTGTTTTGGCCTCTAGAACATCTAATGCTTCCTCTGAGTAAACCTATGAAGTTTTGGTGCAATTATCACAAGGATTATTTAATGCCTATGAAGTTTTGGCGCAATTATCACAAGATTATTTGTTGAGTGTTCGTATCAATTTTACAACTTCGGTTTATTCTGTTGGTTGTGCGTACTGATTTTGTTAGGCTGCAACAGCAACCAATTTGATGGTTATACCCTGTGGTTCATGTGCTTTTTGGAACTGGTCATGATTCATGAACCACTGCTCCAAGAAGGGAAGGCAGGTTTCGACTTCGAGCAGATGCCATTGACACTGGCTTCGAGCAGATGGCATAGGCACTGTTGCTTGACATCTGACGATAGTTTTGTTGCTTCTGTAGTCCTGACTACGCAGGGTAGTATTGTTGTTTCTGTAGTCCTGGCTACGTGTTTTTCCGCCGATACCTGAAGATAGTTTGGTTGCTTCTGTAGTACTGGCTACGCAGGATAGTTTTGTTGCTTGCTTCGTTTGGATTGTTTTCAGCGAGCCAACAGTATTTTTCTCTCAGCAAAAACCAGCGCCAGTCATCAATCAGCCAGCAGTGTTTTTTTTCTCAGAAAAACCAGCGTCAGCCATCAGCCAAACGAACAGGTGGTAGTACTTACTAATCCTTGTTTAGAGATACATATGGTTAACAACCCGACCTGAATTTGTATCTTTTCTTGGTTTGTAGTACGCCGCCTATTAAATTTGTACCTATGAGAGTATACCATTGATTACTTTTTCTGTTTCTTTTTTGTGCTGCGGGTGGAGTGGAATGCAAACAGATATGTGGGCCCCAATGTAGGCCCAATGTCCCTTGGCGCAATCCGCGAGCCGCCGCTCTTGGGCGAGTCTTCTCTGCAACTCGCCCACTGATATGTGGGCCCCACTCGTGCTATGGCCCACATGTCTGGCAGCGAGTCCCTCTCCCCGTTCCCGCCGCTCCTCGCTTCGTCAGTCTTCACGCACTTCCGCCGCGCGCTGCTGCCCCCCTGCCCGTCCCCGGGTCCCCCGCAAGGCCGCCCTTCCGCTCGAGGACCCGCGCTCCCGCCGACGGTGCTGCGCCGGGGAGCACGTTCGACGTAGCCATGGATTCGTCATCCCCTCCACTGAGCTCTGACGGCGAGGGAGTCAGGTGAGGATACCAAGCATCCATTCTCCATTTCTCTTTGCATCCTACACCTAGAATCCCTCGATCTAGTCATCTAGATGCCGTCTTGCAATATGTCCGTTTTGATTTCGTATTTCTGTGGCTTGTCCTACACCTAGAGTCCCTTTTTTTCATAATATAGTTCACATCTTTTTACTAGATATCTTGTTAAATTGCTATCTTCGGTTCTGATTTATGTATTTAGCTACTGAAGTATTGATGTGGCGAGTTGTATGGTTCTTGTTAAACAGAAGGGAAACCTGAAGGTTTCACGCGGACTCCGATGGCGGCGACCACGGCCGTGGCCGTGCGCCGGCTCGGCGCCGCTGGCGAGGTGAGTTCGGCCCTGGCGGTGCTCGCCCGCGGGGTTAAGTCCGGCGACGCGGCGCTTGACGTGGCCGCGTGCACCACGCTCGTCCACGGCTGCTGCAGGAGCGGCGACGTGGCGGAGGCCCGGCGGGTGTTCGACGTAATGCCGCGCCTGGGCGTGGCCCCTAACGAGGTCACGTACACCGCTCTGATCCACGGCTACTTCGTCCACGGGCACAGAGAGTTGGGTTTCGCCTTGTTCGGGGAGATGAGGAGAGGCGGAGTCGAGCCGAACCTCTACACCTACAACTGCTTGATCGGGGAGTGGTGCAGGACAGGGGAGTTCGAGCGCGCCCGTCCCCTGTTCGACGAGATGCCTGTGAAGGGCGTCGTGCGCAATGTCGTCAGCTACAACACAATGATTGCGGGGTTATGCAGGCACGGCAAGCTGAAGGATGCAGTACAGCTCTTGGAAGCGATGAGAAGGGAGGGTATCCGTCCAAGCATGGTGACATTCAATCTTCTTGTCGATGGCTATGGAAAAGCTGGGAAGGTGTCCAATGCTTTGCATTTCTTCAACCAGATGAAGGCAGTAGGGTTCTCACCTAGTGCAGTGACATACAACACGCTCATTGCCGGGTTCTGCCGTGTTAGAGATATGGCCCGTGCGATCAGGGCTTTCTCTGACATGAAAGAGCGTGGTTTAGCACCAACAAAAGTGACATACACCATACTCGTTGATGCGTTTGCTAAGGAAAATGAAATGGACAGGGCGTTCGAGATGCTTTCAGAGATGGAGAAGACTGGTTTGGAGGTGGATGTGCAGAGTTATGGTGTTCTCCTGCATGCACTCTGCATGGAAGGGAAGATGATGGAAGCCAGGAAGCTGTTTCAGTCAATGGACTCGAAAGATGTCAAGCCAAATAATGTGATATATGACATGATGATCTATGGCTATGGCGTGAAGGGAGCTCATATAAGGCTCTGAGGCTGATCAAGGAAATGAGGAGGATTGGCTTGGTCCCAAATGTTGCTAGCTATTGCCTGACGATCCGTCTTTTCTGCAATGAAGGAAAGTGCCAGGAGGCGGAGGCTTTGATTGATGACATGGTGGGTGCTGGTCTGCAAGCAAGTGAATCCATCCACAGAGTATTATTGGATGCTAAGGCAAAACTGGATGATGATTCTACAGATATCCCATTTACTTAAAGTAGTCAGGCACATTGTTTCTGTTATCTGCAAGGTCATATGACACCTTCCCTACATAGGGAAGTAGGGATTTAGGGACCGTTGTTGAACATCCCTTCATGATCAGCGATAGTGGTTGACCCCTATTTGCACAGCAGTGACATGAAGATCTACCTGCTGAGACATTTTCCTGCCAGACAAAGGTCGGTACTTTTTTCTTGTAGAAGTCAATATTGTTCATGTGCAGTCAATTTATTTGTTCTGGATGTATCAAGTTTGTCAAGTCTGATTTTTCCCTTGTTCAGCAGAGGTCAACAATGGATATCCTGGACAAGTTTCCGCTATACTCAGGGATGCTCCCCCTCGCCCAGGCCCGTCGCAAGGGAAGTGAAAGCCAAGGGATTGCCAACCTCATCTTTCAGTTTTTGTAACTGGATTATTTCAAAAAAGCTTTTGTAACTGGATGTCATTTTCTCTGGACAACAGAACATGCAACTATTTCCTGTTCGTACAGTATTTCACCTGAGTGGGAATTCTACTATCCATAATCCTTGTGACTAGAATGGACTTTCAGATTTGTATGTGATACGTATTTACTCAAACATGTCTATCATGTAATCAAATTTTAGAGCAGCGGCGTATCTAGCTGAAGATTATCAGACTGTTCTTAAAAGCCCAATTTATTCTGCTGGTCTGCAGTTGCCACTTGCTGAATTTATTTATTCTAGAGATATCAAGTTATTCAAAGCATCTAGCAGAATAACACAGGAAAGTGAGTTGCCAATACGGGATAATACAGGCCAGGTCAACTAAAATAAATTCATCAGCAGACTTAGAATTTAAGATGCACTCACATAATTGGATTCACCCAACAGAGCTCTGCGCTCTGCGCTCAGATGGAACCTTCAGGTTCACCAGCATCTCAGCACTGCAACAAGAAAACTGACATAAGTTAGCCAACTGTAAGCAATACTCCAGTTAATATTCATTTGTGAGTTGTATTAAAGGAATAGGTGATTCTGGACAACACACTGTTATCATGATGGCACTTCAAACCTCAATGACAACCACAAAGAGTGTTATTTGCCTTAACAAGAGGATATGCATACAACTGAAATAATGTACTAGTACTGGCGTGTTTACTTGTTATTGCCTCTTTTATACTTCATTATTGAATGCTGTTAAATTACCCCATTGGTAATATGGAGTTTCTTTAGATTCTTTCCATCATCTCAATGGACCTAAATATGCTGAACCTTTTCTTATGGTTTGCAGGTCTGGTGGTGGTGCTACGGACAAGAAGAAATAGATTTTGCACAATCGTGATCCCGTGGTGTCCTTTGTTATGTGCTTCAATAGTCCTGGAGAATAGAAACTTTCTAGCTTTGGCACTGTTTTGGCCTCTAGAACAATCTAAT
Source organism: Echinochloa crus-galli (assembly GCA_900205405.1). Taxonomy (NCBI): domain Eukaryota; kingdom Viridiplantae; phylum Streptophyta; class Magnoliopsida; order Poales; family Poaceae; genus Echinochloa; species Echinochloa crus-galli. The sequence continues at coordinate 622,757 of OAMR01000006.1, read as the reverse complement.
GCTTGCTCTGAGTAAACCTATGAAGTTTTGGCGCGATTATCACAAGGATTATTTGTTGAGTGCTCGAATCAATTTTACAAGTCCAGTTTATTCTGTTGGTTGTGCGTGTTTATTTTGTTTATAGGCTGCAACAACCAACAAAAACCTATTTGCTGGTTGTACCCAGTGGTTATGTCCTTGGAAATGGTCATGAACTACTACTGTTCGAAGAAGGCTGGACACTGCTGCATGGCATCTGACGATAGGTTTTGTTGCTTCTGTAGTCTTTTCCCCGACTACAGAAGCATTGGCGGCAGCAGCAGGCCAGCAGCAGCAGATGGCATAGACACTGTTTCTTGGCATCTGAGTATGGGTACTTTGGTTGCTTCTGTAGTAGGGACTTCGCGGGATAGTTTTGTTGCTTCTGTAGTCCTGATTACGTGTTTTTTCATGGTTACATATTGGTAACAATCCGACCTGAATTTGCATCTTCTTTGTTTGTAAGTACACCGCCTATTAGGATCTGTACCCCTTTTTTACATATACCATTGATTACCTTTTTTTGTTTATTTTTTTGGACCGCGGGTGGAGTGGAATGCAAACAGAATTAGCAAAATAGCAAACAGCACGGGACATTGGGCCTGCATACGGGCATACCAAGGGACGTTGGGCCAATTTGAGCATTACGTGAGATGGTGACACGTACGCGGGCCCAATGGCCCGGGTGGGCTTTGGACGTGAGACGGTGAGAGAGAACTCTGCGAGGAAATGGTTTTGGATGATCGATCCCAATGAAGTCAAGACTTGAAAATACGGGGCCCTGAAAACTTGGTTGTTTTTTTTTTTGCATTGGAAAACTTGGTTGTTACTTAAGCTTCTCGTGTGACTTCTCTCACCCATTCAGAATGTCTGTTCCACTGCGTTGTTTGATCCAATCGAGCCGTCCTTGGCGAAAGGCCACGGCACACGCACCATCGCGCCCTGTATGCAAGTCCGGAATTTTAGGATGTTGACTCGGAAGCCCCCTCAACCCTCATGTCATGTTGCGCCCTGCAGGGTCGTCTAGCACACGGGCTTTGGATCCATACGGTTCCCTGTCAATTGTTTTACCTTGCCCCGTGCTGTTCGCATCGCCTAATCACACTCGGCGTCGCGTTTCCCAACCGGGCCGGGGCAGGCCGGCAGGCAACGCAGCAGTGTTTTTAATTCTGATCGGCGAGGGCGGGGCGGTTGATTCGATCCTTCCTAGCCTCAAATGAGCAAATCTTTTGCCCGGATCTTGCCGTGACCGTGAGCAAAAGTCAATCCGGTCCATGTCAGATCGATGCAACGCGTTGCGCACAGAAATTTTCGCTGTTCAGAGGCGATTGGCGCAGGAGCAGCTAGCCTCTACCCGGCTCTACGCCTCTACGAGCTACGGCAAGGCTAGCCCGGAGGCCACGCCCACGCCATGGCACTTCCCAACGCGGCAAGAGCCAATTTGCAGCGCCTCTATGCCCGGCCCCGGCTTGTGAGGAGCGAGGGCAGTCCCAACCCAACACACCAGTACTGATGTCCATAACCTCTACATTATTAAGAAACTAGTACTAAGACACTACCCTTCCAAAGCGGACACTGATGCTCTATGACTAAATTAAATGCTGCTCCTCTCTCATCTTATCTTAGATAGCGTGTAGAAACCATGTCTCATGCAAGATCCGGTTTCCTCCTCTTTCTTCATTAACTCACTTGCTACATCATCTTTTATCCTACATGACACCTTATTTAATGCTATGGACATTATCCTAGTCATTGGGTTGGGATTGCCCTAAATGGCAATGGCGCATTGGCGCGAGTGCGCGACGTCCTCCTCGCCTCCCCTCTCTCTAGAGTCTGTAGTCTCTACTCTCTCTCTCACACCCACAGATTACGGGGAAACGGGAAGCGAGATTCTCAATATCCCCCTGCTGAACCCCGTCTGGTCTGCCTCGCCTCGCATGCAATGCGAGCATGTTTGGTTCGAACCCTGGTGACTTGCCTGAGCATTTGAGCTGCCTATGACTTGCCTGAGCATTTGAGCTGCCTATGACTTGCCTGTGACCGATCGCAAAATTGCCTGGCCAGGCAGAGATGATTTCATGGCAGGGTTTGGCTTGTGAGTTGCCTGTGAGTGTCAGACCATTGATTTGACGTGAGGAGAGGAAAGAGAATGTCAGCAGGGTAATAAAATATGGGTTTAGGGGGTGATTAGAGCCAGGCAGCTCGGGTATCGTGCCCAGGCGATCGATTTGCTCAGCCTGGTAGCCAGGCAGCTAGCACAGTCAAGTGTTTCCAGGCAACTGGCGCAGGCAAGTATTTCTAGGCAGAAATCTCAGGACTGCAACCAAATACACCTCAGTCAGTTCACAGGCAGGGTTACTAACCAGGCAATTCCGTTCAGGACTCCATCCAAACATGCCCTGCATGTCCCCAGCAACAAACACAGTGCATGCAATGCCATGCGAGTAGTTGCGTTTACTCCCATACGGAGTACTATGGCGCCATTTCCCAACGTGGCTTGCCATTTCGATCCCTACCTATGGCAGCCTCCCCAGATAGCTCTGCGCCTACGAAGGTTAAAGCCATGGGAGCTGTCCCGACATGGCGACATAAATCGGCTGCTCTCGTTCAAGCCGGCCTTCACTGTATGCAAGCTGGTTAGGGCATGTACAGCCCGTCTGTATGGGCCGTCTGTATGATGGTTTTTTTTTGAAAAAACCCCTCCGCCCTCCTACCGACGGCCGGGGCGTCGCCTGGCGAGGCGACGCCTTCGGGCCGTTCCCCGAGGCCGAGCCGACGCGCAATGTAGAGCCCGTCTTCTCGCATCGTCGAGGCGTGCCAGATCCCGTGCGGCTCTCCTCCACCTCTGCCCGCGCGTGGGAGTCCTTCGCGTCAAATCCACTCCATGGTGTCGCCGTAGCTGGAGAGGGAGGCTGGGTCGGTCGTCGGCGGAGGAGGAGCACTAGCAGCGGTGGGGGGGGCAGCCGGGACGAGGCGCTGCCGTCGAAGGAGACGCGGCGGCGGCTGCTGGACGTGTGGCTGCAGCCGCTGATGGACGCCTACCGGTGGCTGCAGCACGGGTGCCGGTCGAGGCGCCGTGGTGGAAGACGGCGTCGAGCAGGCCATCCTGACGCTGCCGCTGGAGGACCAGCAGGCCGTGCTACTGGCGTGGCTAGGGAGGATCCTCAAGGCCGGCGACGGGTGCCCCAACCTGCAGAGGGCGTACGAGGTGTGGTGGAGGACCACCTTCGTCAGGCCCTACGCCGAGCAGCCGGCGAGGAGCTCGGTCAAGGCGGCATTGCAGATGTGTGCCCATGTGCTGTCGGTGGAAAAGCTGCGGCTACTAGATTTTTCCATCGTGCGTGGACAGGAAAAGGCCACGTAGGCTTGTTTAGTTCCTACATTTTACCCCCAAATTAGGCTATGTAAAAAGAAGTCCCATTAAAATGGTATACACAAATAGACACATAATAGTATACACAAATACATTTGTAGTTGATCTTAACCTACATACAAAGCATTAAACAGCTTACAGACGACCTCTGTCTGTGGACTGTACGAGTTGTCTGTATATCTGTCTATATACGTAGTTCGAGATTTTACAGACGACGGTTATCTCTAGGCTGTACATGCCCTTACCATGCATACATCATGCAGACACGATCAATATATAGTACAGGTAGGGCCGTAGGGGATGTATTTGATGGGGAATGGACATGTTATAACAGCCGAGAATAAGTCTTTTTTGTCACCACGTAGGGATCGTAAGACGTTAGTACAACTCGACGCGAAGAGAATTCTGGTATGTGAATGCTAGAATGTAGATGAATGGAAGTATGGAACATTGAGTTCAAAAGAACACCTTTTTTTTTGCAAATGAAGTTCAAAAGAACATTTGTCCCTGAAGAAGACAGAGAATGGGAGATCTTTAACGGGAGAGGCTGTTGAGCCAATCCATTTAAATGAGGAGGACTGAGATGTGTGGAAGTTGGAGAGGTCAAGTCAATACAGAACCATATTTATGTATGTGACCATTAGGAAGTGAGAAACAAAAATAGAATGCCAATGAAGCTAAAGGTGTTCCTCTAGCTAGCCTTCGGTAATAGTAGACTACAGAGAGGGTAGCACTTAAGAGGAAAAAAAAAAGAGAGGAAAAGTGAGATACTCATAAATTGCATCATCTGGGGGTACTTGAAACGTTGATTTCAATTTCTTTTGATGATTTTTGTTAAATGTGTTTGGACTTTCTTCAAAGAAGACTTGAGATGAGATAAGATTCTTCTTAGCTAGGAGGACATTTATGAAGCTTCGCTTCTTATTGGATATAATAAAATATATGATGTGAAACTCTTCTCGTTTGAAATTTTTGATGATCCTTGTGGAACAATAATCGCAACGAGATGAGGATAGAAAAGAAATTCCCGAAATAACTCTCTAAAATAAAGTTCACTGTATTATCATTCATAGTGATATGGCGTATGCGTGTTCTATTGAGGGGTTTTGGCTGCAACTCTCGGATGATCCAAAAGACCGGACATGCCAAGGGTGCGTTTGGTTGATGGAATCATCCCATCCATGCTATCCAGGGATGAGGTCATTCATGTTCGTGTTTGGTTTGATGGATGAAATGATCCATATTTTGTGTTTAATTGGAGGGATGAAACAGGGATGTGATGATCCCATCCTTTGTTTGGTTGGTTGGATGAAGGCATACAAAAATGATATGTTTACCTCTTTGTTGGATTGGTAAGGTTACCACATGTACCTGAATAAACTGAGTACATAGATCAGTTAAATCTTCAGAGCTTGAATTCTCTCCAATGATTTAAGTTTTGGTCAAACACTATATACAAGTTTTGAAGCCCTTAGTACCAGCTACAATTCGGTATAGAAATCTTGGGGACTTGATACATGAAATGATAACCTATGGATCAAGATTCAGAGCAAGAAAGGAACGAAAGAAAAGAGAGGGAGAAGAGCAGAGCAGGTCGCCCGCGCCGCCGTCCGCACGCGCGCACACGCCGCACGCTGCCTGCCGACGCGCACCGCCGTCCGGTCGCGCCGCCGCCGCACTCGCTGCCCACCCGGCCGCCGTTCGCCCGCTGCCCGCCCGGCCGCTCCACGGGGAGGCGTTGCCGCCGGCGAGCATCTCCGACACGCCGCGACAGGAACCAGGGGAGGGGGAGAGGGCGTGGTGCCGCGACGGGGACCAGGCGATGGGGAGAGGGCGCCGCACCACGACGGGGACGAGGGGATGTGAAGAGGGTGCGGCAGCGGTATGCGGTGAGCGAGAGGAGGATGGGCGAGTCGCGGGAGGTGACGGGGGATGAGCGAGGGACGAGTCCCTTGACGCTGCCGCTCAGATCCCACCGTTTTGGTGGGATGAGTTCATCCGGCATCTGCAGAGAATATTTCCTCGGTGTCAATGTGATCTATCCAACCAAACGCTTAAAAAAGAAGGACGAACTCATCCCATCCCTCCTCCATCCCATACCATCCCATGAACCAAACACACCCGAGCAAAACTTCCATGAGAGATCTTTTTTTGAACGTTAATGTCGGTTGTTTCATTTTAGTTAGCATGTTTTTGTGGGTCGTTTTATTGGTGTCCGGAGCGGCATTCAATTTTGGATCCAAATGCTAATTTGCAAAATTATTAAACTTCAGCATTAAGGTCAGTCTCAGTGCAGAGTTTCATTACACGGTTATCTAGATTAGAAACTAGGTAACTGTGATGAAACTCCTCTCACATGCCATGAACCTCTACCTTCTCTCTCCTATGCCACATGAGCATAATTAATACCATGAAACTCCTATAAACCCCACTGAAACTGGCCTAACCCATCTGTTTAGCGCAAATAGATGTTGCTAAACTCTAACTAAAACTAAAAAAATATTGATGTAGAGAAAAAATATGTGAATGGATGCTAAACTTTAGCACTTCTGTCACTTTAGACAATCCAAGGAGACCCAGTTGACGAGCAACAGGTAGAGTTTCCGTGGAATCAAACTTACGCCCGGCCCATTTCTTTGTTTGTCCGAAGTACATATTTTGATCCGTGCACTTCAGTGAATACCACGTTACAGCAAAAGAAGAATGCGACGCAAAAAATGTACAGCGCCAGCAGCAAGCTAGCTAGGTGAGCAATCTCGATCGCGTCCGAACTGGCGCGCGCAGAGATGCTCCAGCATAGCTACTTCCAACTGCCAAAAGTGGCCAGGCACACGAAATCTCCGTAAAAACGAAAGGCCCCCGTCGCTGGCACAAGCAAAGAATTTCCTTTCATTCCCGATGCGCGGAGCGCCGAGCCATCGCGCAGGCACTCGCCGTCTCCGGCGCCTGCATGCCGCTGGCTCCTGCCTGCGTGCCGACCGGCCCCGGCCCTATTGTTTTCAGTGCCGACGAGCGTCAATGTCGAGCTGCTCGTTTCACGATGGCCTAGCACTGCGCACTACCATGCCTTCACACATTGCGTCGAGCCGTCGACCAGATCGTTCATTCGGAACCGATAGATCGACACGGGCCACCGCCTGCTTCGTGGTGGCTGGCCTCAGCGGCGTGCGTGCACTCGACCACACCACACCCCGGCGTACAGTACGTGCCCCCGCACTGGGGCGCGGCGGCACGGTGCGCGTGCGGGCACACGAGAGAGCCGAGAGGGCTCCCTGCCGCCCTGGCCCACGGACTTTGACCCGCAAGGCGACAGCCAGCACCGAAACGCGGCTGCCGTTACAGCAAGCGGAGCACGCGCTCCGTTGGCCACACGCCCACACCCCTCACACTCATGCGCACGCTTTAAAACCCCGCACACCCCACGCAGCGCAGCCTCACACACTTAGCGCTCGGCTCCTCCTTCCCGAGAGCCGGCAGGTCCAGCCAGAGAGAGAGAGCGAGAGAAAGAGAGATCCATGGAGATGCCACAGCAAGGCGGCGGCGCCCTCGGCGTCGAGGGCTCCGGCGGCGGCGCGCCGCTGTCCCCGGCCTCGGCCGCTGCGGCTTCTCTGGCGAACGCGCGGTGGAACCCGACCAAGGAGCAGGTGGCCGTGCTGGAGGGGCTGTACGAGCACGGCCTGCACACCCCGAGCGCGGAGCAGATCAAGCAGATCACGGCCAGGCTGCGGGTGCACGGCCACATCGAGGGCAAGAACGTCTTCTACTGGTTCCAGAACCACAAGGCCCGCCAGCGCCAGAAGCAGAAGCAGGACAGCTTCGCCTACTTCACAAGGCTCCTCCGCCGCCCGCCGCCGCCGCTGATGCCCGTGCTCGTCAGGCCGCCCGGCAGACCGCCGTACCCGAACGGCCGCCTGCCCGACCCGCCGGCGATGGCGATGATGGCGCCGCCGCCTGCTGCTGCATGTAACAGCGACAGCATCGGTGCTGGCAAGCATGGTACGTTTACGTGCACCTTCAGTTCGATCTTCACTACCTCGATCATGATTGATCTCTTCACTTCCTTTTACTAGATAGCTAGCGTCGTATAGATCGATTTCAATCGACAGATCTTCGATTATTATTGTTGCCTGGAAGTTCGTGAGTTTTATTATCTTTTTACTCACATCATCGTTTAGTAGCATACGTAGTGGTATAGGAAGGGCTTGCCATTTCGTTCCGGTTCATGGCTCTAAGCCTTTCACGCGTGTAGAGCTCAACGCTTACGTGTTAGCGTTACTACTGCTTTCGTATGATGCATACGTACACCTATATATAGCAGTCTTTTTATGGCCGTTTCTTTGTCAAAGATTTCTGAGCGTGTGTGGGTCTGGTCTCTGGTCTTTTGCGACCGCGGGTGCAGGGACAAGATGCGAGCAAGTTTGTAGCACTAGTCACGAGCTCTCTAGTACAGTACACTATTTTGTGCGGATCCACGACGATTGCTTGCACACGCTTTGCTTCTTGTACTCAAAATGTGTGCGCACGTTACCCGTATGCTTATCACGAGCCCCCTTACAATGGTGTAGTTACGTAGATTGGTTGTATTTTTATTTTGTTATTTTCTTTCTCTATTATAATGTAATAATAAACCGTCGTTCTTTTGGCTGTTTATTTCCTGTTCCTCTCCCAAGTCCTGTCCCTTGTTTGATGTTTCGCCTTGTGATCTGAGCCGTGTGGTCAGTGGATCAGAGAAAGTGGCCTGCCTATCGCCTATGGAGCTACAAAAGGAGTAGCTTCTGCTGCTGCAACCGTCCTGTAGCTCCTTTCATCCGATGTCCCGTGTGCATGCTTGCCCCAGGTTTGTAGGAATTGAAGGCATGCCTGCGCCGCTAGCTGCCACCGAAACGGCCAGACACGACCTTCCACATCATCCCGTAGCTGCTGCCTTTCCCATCAATTCCTGTCAGTCAACCCGTATACATTTTCCCGTAAAAATGATTGTGTATCTGTACGTCTGGTTGCGTCTAGTCTGTTCATCACGGCATTGAATTTGCCTTACAAATGTGCAGTCTGGTAGACTTGGCTTCCGTTCACTCGACCAGTCACTAGAGAGATGCTCCTGGCAGGCGATTGATTTCGTAGAGGATCGCATTGCTTTGTAGTGGCAGAAATTAATTCCTTTATTCACTTTTGATATTTGTACTATACACAGTTCAAATTCCGTGCTATCTCATGCCATTTCATCTATTCCACTCTACACACCGTACCTATTCTATTATATTTCGAGTAATGATTAACATGTTTGCTAATTAACTTTTTTTGTTGAATTGGATCAATGCACTTTTGCTGCAGTGATGTACAGGGCTCCATTCTACTTCCACCCGCAGCATCAGATGCCAGTCCTGTACCCAAGAATGGACGTCTCCCAAGACAAGATGATCCCGGCCGCGGCGCAGCAGCAGCAGCTGCACTACCCGGGCGGCACCATGTACCACGCCGCCGCAGCACCAAACAACCCGAGCTCCGCCCCACCGCGCGCGCTGCTCTACCCGACCACGGCTGCGGAGGCTGCAGGCCCCAGCCGCGAGACGCTGCAGCTGTTCCCGCTGCAGCCCACCTTCCTGCTGCCCGACAAGCAGGGGCGCGCCGATGCCGCCGGCGGGGCCTCCATGGCGTCGGCGTCGTCTGCTTTGTACGCGGGGGAGTCTGAGAGGCCGGGGTGCCCGAATTCGAACGGCGAGGCGGGTATGCCGCCGTTCTATGACTTCTTCGGTCTCCAGTCCGGAGGCCGCTGATCTGGTAGAGTGTGATCGGAGCTGAGAGCCAGAGATGTTGCAGTGATTTCTGATTTGGGTACATGGACCCGTTGCCTTTTGTAATTATGTGGGCCGCGGCATTAAGAACGCATTGGTACCGAGGAGGCCCATTGACCTGCATGCTAGTAGTAGCGCTGTATGGATGGATTTTGGACCAAGGTGCTTCATCATCTGTTGGGGGTCAAAATTGTGTGCTATTTGTTGAAATAGTATATATGCACGTGTGACATGTACATGATTTTATATAAAAAATGTAGAAAAAATAATTTCATTTTCGCTACAAAATCTCAATGTTTTTCCTTTAAAACCTATGAACAAACTCCAAAATCCGTCATGAACATGTTTTGCAATTTTGTAGATAACTAGGCAACCAAGCATATATGGCCAATCAAATGCACATAATTATAGAAGGAAATTAATGTGTGTGAAAACTAAAGAAACGAAATATATGTGTAGGCCCCGCATTGCAAGCAAGCTAGGGAGGATTGAAGAAACACCAAAAATGTTATATCGATACCAAAAACATGGCTTGTTCCATTGCGTTGTTGACATTAGATTCAAATTCAAATTTGCATTAAATTCATTTTATTCTAGTTGTGAATGTCATCGGTGCCATCTGATTTGATTGTTACATACGAGTGATGAAAGAATTTGCAACATTCCGTTAGAGGGGCAAATTGATCTCCCCCCTAGCAACTACTGAACATATATAAGTGGCATTGCATTAAAGGGACTTAATTCTAATGCAATAGCTAAGGAAATTTTATGGCATCCAAGGGATCCATTTAAATTTAAGGGGCACCAAAAGACTTTTCTCTAATATGAACAAGCTCTCAAGTCAAGTAGAATGCTTGGTTTGCATCCACTCAAGCCAAGCACTTGAGATGACTATGACTCTATGAGAAAGTAATGGTTTTGGACATTGTCAGAGGTAGGGGAAAGTTGGGGGAGGGGGCTATGCCCCCATAAGATAAAAATTTCAACTAAAAAATTAAAATTTAACTAAATTTTGAAAATGTTAACACTATTGGCTCCCTTGTGTCACCCATTTTGGTTTTCGTGGGTAATGGACAAAGCACTTCTATAAAAATAATTATAATTTGAGTAAAAGAGCATTTATGTTGGGACAGAGGGAGTATCTTTTGTAGATAAATGGAACAAGCACTTCAAAAAAAAAGTCGTGAAGAAGTTAGAGACTGGGGAGTCTATTTGGAGAAGTTTGAGCTAATACATTTAAATGAGGAGGGGGATACAAATATTTGGAAGTTGGAGAGATCATGCTAATACATGATCGAATCTTTGTCCATATTTCTGACCTTTGGGAATATGAAGAAGCAAAAAATTTTTGAGAAATAGAATGACATTGAAACTTAGGGTATTTCTTTGGCTAGCCTTGCATAATAGACTATATAGGTAGAACTTAGGAGGAAGAAGTGGAAAGATGTGATAAATTACAATTTTTGTACATACCTGAAACATAACTCATATTTTCCTTAAATGCATTTTGATGAATAATGTTTGGAAGCCTTGCGATGATATAAGATTCCACTTAGCTTGGATGGCATTTTTGAAGCATGTCTTCCTTCTAGGTATAACATCTATGATGTGAAACCCTTCTAGTTTGCAATTGTTTGTTTGTCCCTATGGAACAATCGAGGGCCTGCTCTGTTGTGCACTTGTGTTACCTGTGGGCTGTGGCTGGCTGCAGCTCATCAAGTAATATATTTCTTCCTTCAAGTAATATCTTGCTTATTGCCTCCTAATGTTGCGGATGCAAGAAGTCATAAGTAGCACAACCGAACAGAGAGCAAAACACACTGAGGATAGAGAATAAATTCCCAATATAATATACTATAACCCTATGAACAATATTATCGTTCATTCACAAATGCAGAAAATATTGGATGATAAAAAGACCGAGTGGCGAGAAAGTGGATGAATGACTTTCTGCAACAGAAAATAGGAAAAATTTCCTTAGAAGATCTTTTTTCGAAAGTTGATTTCAGTTGTTTCAGTTAAATAGCTAGTTTTTGCGGGTCGTTTTCTAGGAGTTTGGATCGGTGCAGCTAGTCGCTTTTGGTAGCTTGGCGGGTTGCGTAATCTTTTTCTTTTGTTTGTAACTAGTAATTCAGTATTGACGTGTTTGTATCATATTATTTCCATAAAAACTGGATGACTCTTTTTTCAACAGAAAACACATCACACAAGTAAACATTGGGGGATCAAAATTATAATAAAACCACATATGAATCAAGTATGTAATAGTGCAATAGCTATATGTGAGAATGGGCATATGTGCTATACTCACCTGTAGTAGAGTTTCTAAAGTGCTATTATTGGACTTTATAATCAATACACTCATTAAGTTTTTACAAGTGGGCGGTTTTCTGGAACCGGGGGCCCTGGGCGGGCGCCCGCTTGCCCCGCCCTAGGGCCTGGGTCTGCCAAGGATGGAACATGACTATGGTTTTGTATGTAGTAAGGTTATTCAGAATTGGCAGCCATGTTTTCTAAGTGTTGAGTTTAAATTGTGTTCGACTTACAACTCCACCAACCTAGAGCACACTAGTAGACCTACAACATTAGAGAACCACTTACACCATAATCCAAGAATCATGATGGTCATTTTTCGTGTAAAACATGTATAAATCAGATACATCAAAGACTAGCACAAATAGGGTTGTTCTTGGTCGCAAAAAAAGGTTGATGACTAGATGTAGTATTGATGTATCCAATCCTACGGCAAAAATGATGCGGTATACAGTATATATTAGTCGATGAGCAACAGCTAGAGTGTCCGTGCAATTAAACGCTCAAGCCCATTTCTTTGTTTGGAGTACATATCTCGATCCCGTGCACTGCATATACTACGCGTTACAGCAAAAAAGGAATACTAGAAACAAGTCATATATTCCAGTCTGCTCTTAGCAAACACTGTACAGTGCCAGCATCAAGCTAGGCGAGCAATCGATCGCGTCCGAACTGGTGCGCGCAGAGATGCAACTACATACTTCCAATTGCCAAAAGTGGCCAGGCACACGAAATCCCCGTAAAAACGAACGAAAGGCCCCCGTCGCTGGCACAAGCAAAGAATTTCCTTTCATTCCCGAGGCTCGGAGCGCCGAGCCATCGAGCACGCACTCGCCGTCTCCGGCGCCTGCCTGCCGCTGGCTCCTGCCAGCTGCGTGCCGGCCGGCCCCGGCCCCCATTGTTTTCAGTGCCCGCATCAAGGTCGAGCCACTCACACACACACTGCACACATCCATAAATATAGAATCGTTTCACGATGGCCTAGCACTACTGCTCCCGTATGATGCCGGCCTTCAGACCAGTGGTGCTGCACATTGCGTCGACCGGACCACAAGTTCACTCGGGACCGTCGACACGGGCCACGCCTGCTTCGTGCACCGTTACACGTACGTTCTCCTTACTGGCACAGTTGCCAGTTAAAAGCTAGCGCCCTGCCTGGGAAACGTATACGGCTGGTGGCTGGCCGCGCGCGGCGGCGTGCACGCTTCCGGGCACGCACCGCCAGTACGTATAGATCACACGACACTGGAGGACCGGAGCGCCGCTGCCTGCGTCACCGCTCACGCACCCGCGCGCGCCCCCGGCCCAGTGCTTATCGCGTCACGGCTGCACGCCGGCGCGGCGCGCGTGCGGGCACACGAGAGGGCTCCCTGCCGCCCCCGGCCCCACCGGCTTTGACCTGCAAGGCGACAGCCCACCACCGGGACGCCTCCGGGCAGGCAGCCTCACAGCATACACTTCGGCGCTTCGCCCCCCGGCCTCCTCTCCTCCTCCCCGAGAGCCGGCAGGTCCAGACAGAGAGAAAGAGGGAGAGGGAGCCATGGAGATGCTGCCCCAGCACGACGGCGGCGCGGAGGGCTCCGGCGGCGGCGCGCCGCTGTCGCCGCCGCTGTCCCCGGCCTCGGCCGCGGCGGCGGCGCTGGCGAACGCGCGGTGGAACCCGACCAAGGAGCAGGTGGCCGTGCTGGAGGGGCTGTACGAGCACGGCGTGCGCACCCCGAACGCGGAGCAGATCAAGCAGATCACGGCCAGGCTGCGGCAGCACGGCCAGATCGAGGGCAAGAACGTCTTCTACTGGTTCCAGAACCACAAGGCCCGGCAGCGCCAGAAGGAGAAGCAGGACAGCTTCGCCTACTTCACCAGGCTCCTCCGCCGCCCGCCGCCGCTGCCCCTGCTCCTCAGCCCCCCTGCCGGAGGACCGCCGTACCCTCGCGGCCGCCTGCCCGCCCTCGCGCCGGCGGTGCCGCCGCCTTCTGCTGCTCCTGCTGCATGCAACAGCAGCAGCAGCGGTGGCACGCATGGTACGACGTACATACAGCATATATCTTCATTCACCACCTCATATATGATTGATCTCTGCACTTCCTTTGACTGCGCGCCTAGCTAGTGTCGTAGTCGTACTCGATGGATCGATCTATGGGATTTTCAATTGTTGCCTGAAAGTTCTTGAGTTAATTAGTCTTAGTCTTGTTTAGTTAGATCCTCGTGAGTTTTCTCAGCGAGCTAGCGGAGTACACACATCGAGTTTAGAAGGATAGGATTAAAGCAGGCTTGCAATTTTGTTGCGATTCATGGCTTTCACGCGTGTTGGGGTCAACGCTGACCTGTTGGCGTTACTACTGCTTCGCATCATGCACACACCAACAGCAGCGGTATTTATCTGGCTGCTTCTTCGTCAAAGTTTTGTGTGAGCGTGCGTGGGTCGCATGACAACTGGGCAATCGACGTGCATGCTCCTGTGTGGGCCCACCGGTGCAGGGACTCGACGCCGAGCAAGGTGGTACACTATCTTCTGCATGCACACGTTTGCTTCTTGTGTCCAAAATGTGCCTGCACGCGCGCGACCCGTGCGTTTGTTTGTCACGATCAAGGCCTCTTTCATATCCTTAGGCTGTTGGGTTCAAAACTTTATGCCGGATTTTCGGTTGGCGTTGACAGAGTTTGCGGAAACCGTACCCTCCATGGAAGCTTCGCTAAGGAGTCTCTTCTTATTTTGTTTGTAGTAGTAGTTGCCCTAGTGTGTTGAGTGATTTTTATTGTCGGTGTAAAAGTGATTTGTTGACGGTTGGTTATTGTGGTCATTGTTGTTGTCATTGTGTTGATTTTGATGGTATAGTTGTAGCGTTTGGTTATTTTTATGTTTTTTCTCTATATTATTAATACATAGACCTACCAATCTATCATTTTCCCATCAGCCTTCATTCTTTTGCCTGTTTATTTCCTGTTTCTCTGGTAGGACCTGTCCCTTGTTTATCCTTGCAATCTTGGCTGTAGTGTGTACCTTGTTTATCCTTGCAATCTTGGCAATAGTCATGGTCATGGTCACACGATGATTTAACGTTGCCGGGCTGCCTATATGGTAGCTTCTGCTGCTGCTACCCTTTTGTATCTCCTTTCCATCCCGTGTCCCCTGTGCACGCTTGTCCCAGGTTTGAAGGAATTGAAGGCATGCCTTGCCTGCGCCGTTGCCACCGAAACGGCCAGACACAGCCTTCCACATCATTCCGTAGCTGCACCCTTTCCCACCCCATCAATGCCTGTCAGCCAACCCGTAATGACCAGTATACATTTTCCCGTAAAAATGATTGTGTGTATCTTTAAACGTTTGGTCGTGTCTAGCCTGTTCATCACTTCGTCTTGTGTGTCCAGCATTGAATTGCCTTGCAAATGTTCAGTGCTGGTAGACTTAGGCCCTGTTTAGTTCCCCATTCCATCACCAAACTTTCAAAAATTCTCTCTCCAAACTTCACTATTCACCTATCACATCAAATCTCTCTCTCATGCATGAAGTACTAAACGTGGATAAATAAAAAAACTAGTTGGATGGTTTTGATGTACACGACGAGACGAATCTTTTAAGCCTAGTTAGGTCATGATAGGACAATGTTTACCACAAACAAACGAAAACTTCTACAGTGTCCGATGTGACATTTTCACTTTACTTTTTCTCTTTTCACATGAACTAAACACCGCCTTGGATCTATAGGATCTCATTTTGATCTTTAAATTGGAAGAAATTAATTCCTTCTTTCCTTTTAAGATTTGTACTAACCAGTCAGATTTCGTGTAGCTATGCATGGCATTTCTTTTACTCCATTCGGCACCTTTGCTAAAATTTGTCTCGCGTTTAACATGTTTGCTAACTCGTTGCCGAATGGATCAATGCACGTGTGCTGCAGTGATGTACAGGCCTCCATTCTACATGCCAGCGCCACCGGCACCCGCGGCAAATGCTGCCTACTACCCCACGGCGCAGCAGCAGCATCAGATGATAATGCATCACCAACAGCTGAACAGGCCACTCATATACCCCAGAATGGAGGTCGCCCAAGACAAGATGATCCCGGCCTCCACCGCCCAGCACCACCACCGCCGCCGCCACCACCACCACCACCCGGGCGGCGCCATGTTCCAGTCTGCCGCAGCTCCGAATAACCCGAGCTCCGCCCCACTGCACTTCCCGGCGGCGCCGGCGGCGGACGACGACGCTGGTGGCCCCAGCCGCGAGACGCTGCTGCTGTTCCCGCTCCAGCCCACCTTCCTGCTGCCCGACCAGGGGCTCGCCGCCGGCGGCGGCGCGTCGGCGTCGGAGGAGTACGAGAGCCCGGGGAGCCCGGACTCGGACGGCGAGGCGCCCGCGCTGCCGTTCTATGATTTCTTGGGTCTCCAGTCCGGAGGCCGCTGAACGGGGAGAGAGCGATCGGAGCTGAGATCGTGCCAGAGATGTGGCAGTGATCTACCCGTAGCCTTCCGTCAAGTTTATCAAGTGCTTCATCAACTTGAAGCCTCTCTGCTGTGCTGAGCCAGAACAGCGCATTTTGTTAAGTTCCGTTACAAACAACTTTCCATGATGCATATCTCTGCATCGAACCTGAATGAATGTGGTGTTACAGTGCTGCTCTCTTGTTGAGCTCCGTATGGTTTTTCAGCTGGTTAAGCTTGCATCTGCTTTTCGTATGGTTGGACATCGCTTCAGTTTGCCCACGATGGAAAGCCCAGACTAATATTACCAGAGTGCGCTGACGGGCCGAATCCCCGCATTCCACACGGGCCGCCCGCGCATCCCAGAAATGGCCGAGGATAATTCGGTGGGAGCCAAGGAGGTGAACTTACTTTGATCTTGTGCTAAAAAAAACTTACGCTTGATCTAATAATAAAGTCACCCGTTAAAAAAAAAGGTGAACTTACGATGAAGTGTGCCACTATCCGAGTTACCAATGTGGTGATGGTGAAGGCTTAAATGGAGGTGGTAGACTGGTAGCTGCCGCATGTATACTACGTGCTGGACTCAGGACTCCCCAAGAGTCAGATTGGCTCGCGAAGGTCATGCTTGATCCTGGCCTCAAGAGGCTCCATGGGGCACGCTACAAAGCACGAAACGTAGTAAACCACTTACAGGAAGATATCTTAAAATAGAGGCGGTTAAAACCCCCTCAGATCATCCTTGCAATCATACCAGAATTTGTGGTCACAAACAAAGCAATATCACGATTGCAGGCATCAGCGTTTTGTGCCAAAGCAAAATAAACCATGCAGGGTTGTCTTATTGTCGTTTTAGCGTGGGTTGGTCTATGGTGTAGGATCTCTATCTTTGTTCTGTTCTAGGTCGTTGTTTTGCGTCTAAAGGTTTCTCTTGAGTATGCGCCGTTGTAATTCTCTTCTTCTTAATGAAAAACGTGCTATGCATGTTAAAAAAAACACGGCCGTACACGAACTATCTGGGTTAATAAGGATGCTAATCAGCGATGAGTTATTTCTGGTGGGAGGGGGGAGAATAAGAGTAAATTCCTTATTTGACACCAAAACAAATATCGATTTCTTTCTTAGCCCTGAAAATTTTTTCGTTCTCTATTTGACACTGACTTTTAACTCCATGCCTTATTTAACATTTTTATTACCTTTAAAAGTTAAGTCAGACAAAACGTACTCCAAATCACCTCCAAAATTCATCGATTTTTTCTACCAATATAACAAATATACATGAGCATATGTAATTCAAAATAATACATGCACTTTTATAGTTTTAAACTTAAAATTCACCAAACTAGATAGTTTTTAAAACTTAT
>OAMR01000006.1:565141-590569 GCA_900205405.1 Echinochloa crus-galli | reverse complement strand
GTGGAACTCTCGCTTGAGAAGAGCGGAGATCGAGCTGATAGGTTGCTTTGCTCGCTGGCAGCTCGACACGTCGGGAGCGAGCGCTCCGATCCACTTGCCCTCTCAGCCGTCAGTATCGGCGGCGGCCTTCGGCTTTCTGTGTGATCTGAGAGTGAGAGCAGCGTGCATTCCACTTGCGCCGGAGCCAAAGAATCTCGAGGCATGCCGCTCTAAACAAGAGCAAGGCGCCAACTCTGTATGGGCAGGCTCTCTCTCTCTCTCAGCCCCCGTTTTCTACCGCCTACTGCCGTGCCGCCCCAAGTAATTTACATCTCGGCAACGTGGTAAGACCAGACATTTTTTATTTCCTCAGTGAACTCAATTGAGAGCCTTCCCTAGATCCACCGTTCTGCCTAAGAACTGAACGAGTGTAGTAAGTTTGTGGTTGAGACCTTTTCAGCGCATTGACTACATCACTGTACGTGTTGCCATTTGCACACTATTGTATTGTTCCCAAACCAGCAAGGATTCATGGCAGTAGTTGTCAAACATGAAAAATTACTGGTTATGCCAGCAGGGCTTGTTTCCTTGCACCATCAGTGGAAGCATGCATGATTTTCCTCTTGACAGCTAGTAAAAAGCATGCCTCCGACCACTGGATTAGACACCTAGGATGGACAGAGTGAGGTCGATTCTTTCTGCTCCGGACGGCATAATGCACTCAATTATGAGCTTAAAATAATCCTACTGATTGCATGGGCGTGATGAGCTCACTCACATTACTTTTCTCAATCCTCATGGGACCATCAAATCTTATTTGCTCTATCATAAGAAAGTTTTTATAGTCTTTTCTAGCATGATAATTGAGGCAACTAACGATTTATTGTGGATCGCTCGATGAATTAATAATTCACTCAGTTTGAGATGGCATAAATACTATTAAGCAGGTGCATGAATTCTTATCATCTCCATCAAGAACTGGGGAGAACTAATGGCATCATTTTTTCAGTAGAAAAATATTGTCAAGTGACAGAAGTCTCAAGCAAATTCGATGCTAACTTGATGTGACATATGTCTGTCTCTTGTTGATCACACACAACCTTTGTTTGTTTGGAATGGAAGACGTCGCCATCCAATCCAAGTGACATGGTCGAGTATTTGGAGGCCATCATATCCCTGTTAATCCACCACTATCTGAGATAAACAAACGGCGTCCTTGGAATCTAGAAGACCAATAATGTAATCCAAAATGCCATAGTTAAGTGTTGTTAGCAAGGTCAGGGCCCATCACTGCCATTGTTTCTGCCAACCACCGTGATAAGAGAGGAGGATAGAGAGAGAGGCGATAGGCCGCTTTACTTTTCCTCTGCTTGATAAATAAACGAGTAACGTGTAGCATTGGCTAAAGAGATAAGAGAAGGACCATACCGTGGGCCAAGTCAAAGATGAACGCTCCTCTGGAGCGCAGTTTTTCAAAGTTGGTTACGACTGTATGGCCATGAGAGATCTCAACAACCGGCCAGCGTTTTTCTTTCCTTTTCTAAGTATAGCTTTGTGATCGTGAAATATGACTTCGATATACATGGCTCAAACCGCTTAATCCACGGCTTCGCACATAGATTACCACACAGACCTTGCTACAGATCACATGAAACAATGAGCTTAACATGGATTGAATAACAGCCTGACCCCTCAAATCTTATCGATGTGGTATATCACACAATTATTGCAGGGATTTGAAAAGTATTTAAAAATAAAAGTAAAATATGTTGCGACTTGTTTTGCGGTGTCATCTAATCTCCGAACTTTTAATATATTTTTAAGTCAATCATATCCAAGTGTACCTTCTAAATCCTTCAATATTTTAAATTCATTTTTAGTCCATGTTATTCAAATCCTCAAACTTTTATAATAAACTTTCACATCCCTAAACGTGTCATCCGACGCTTGTAGTATCGTTTTGTTGTTACTCGCTTCTTCACAGTCACACCTTAAATGCTGGTGGTTATAGGAAAGATGAGAAACATAGAGTATGAGATAAATTATGGCAGAGTATGCGGTGGATGATGACTAGGACAAATCTAGTCGTCATCGTAAACGCAGGCAACAGTCTTTGTCATCAAATGTGGCTAGTTTTAGTGTTGTTCGACGCTCAATTGTGAGAGGGCGACGGACTTGGTAGAGTTGGAGAGGGAGATCTAGAACAGAAAATAGATGAGTGTCCATCCTTTCTCTACATTTAGAGTAGTGGTGACATCCGTGCCGAGTTTATAAAATTATGTTTTGGGAGTTTAAGGACTTGAATGATGTTTTTTTATAAAAATTAAATGATCTAAAAATACATTTTGCAGAACCTAGATGATATGTTGAGACAAATTCAGTCATCCAAAACTATATTTTAAGAGTTTAGTTGATATGGATCACCCGATACAAATTTTAAAATCGTCCATATATTTTGGATAAATCTATACATTGCTCGAGTGTTACAGGAGCCTTCATCACTCGATTTATGCACCATCCGATGTCTGCCTTTCTTTGTTGCTGCTCGTTGGATCGTTGCTTGTTTCTTTTTTTCTATTTTGTCTCTTCTATGGTCCCCATCTGTAGTTATCTGAACTGTTCAATTTTAGGAGTCCGCGCCCATTATTTATCCATTTTCAGTAGCTTCTCTCCACTTGCTTTGGTCGCTTTTCCTCTCCTGGTTGTGGAGTTTGCTGCGGCAATTTGGTGAGTGAGGTGAGGCGATTTCTTTTCCTTTCCCTTCAAATTGCTTGTTGAATTTGTTGAATCCTGTGTCTTCATTTGTTCACGTGCATATACTCAATCGATTCCTTGTTGGTTCATGTTGGATTTCATGTTTTTCCGCACCGATCTAGTTTCTAGGGTTCATATTTTGTTTTACTGGTTTACGGCTCAATGCACTATAATAGGTTGGTACGGGTTATGATCTGTATGTCTTCTAGTGATGCATTGTGTATATCTGATTTTGTTTTGCTCGCCTACTGATTTTGTTTATTATATTATCCATCTAACATCTCTTAAGGTAACTTTTTAACATCTCTGTATATTAGAATTTTCAAATATCATGTAACACGGCCGTTACTTATCTATTCGCGGTGTGTGTTTTTTTAACCAGCTTTTCCTTACCTTGTCTTTTCTCCGCTTCTCCATTTCAGCTCGTTATTTGCTTATGCCGGTATGTTTTAAAGTAATGTGAACAGTACACTTTGATTTAAATGTAATCCTATTTAAATTAGAATGTGACAGTATATAAATTTTAAATTAACAGTATAATAGCTTCTAATTGACAGTACTATTGTCAATTTTATAGGTTAGTTATGTAACTGTTATGAAATCTTTGTTTGACTTATTATTATTATTATTATTATATCTTATTTGTTTCTTCAAAATAGCATTTGAGAGATACAAATTATGCCAGCAATTAGATCATAGTCCAATAGCCTAAAATTCGTGTGTTATGATGTGCACAAACACTCGATTTGACATCTGCAAAAAATCAAGTGTTTTCTGGTCATTTAGCACTCAAGTGCCTGAGGACCATAAAATACTCGGGTGCAATTTGCTCAGATATATAAAAGGATTAGCGCAACCATTAGATGCTGATCTGATGGTCAAAAAATTCGTGTGACAGAGTGCTCTCAAACACTCGATTTTTGGTTTCCTGGTTTTCGTGTGTTTTTTTGCCTACCGATTGCTCGGGTGCTGGTTTCTTAGGGCAAGTACACTGGTATCGTCTAATAGGCGGTCTCATGCAGCGACACGTAATTTTGAGACGGCTTATCAGACAACATATATAATAAGTTATTGTTTTAGTTGTCTCGTACCAATGCAACATCCCTTGATTTGTGGGAAAATAAAGAGATATTATTGGTTGTATGGCAACAAAACTCGTACAATGGTGGGAGAGTTGTCTCATAGTCCTAAACTTTAGCACATGAGGCGGTTGTTTCGCGAAACAACGACCTCATCCTCTCACCTCGCTCTCTCTCCTCCACATCATCAAAAATCATACATCACACTGCATGAGACGACTTATGAGATCGCTTACGTGTAGCAATGTACCTGCCTTTAGAAACACCTGAGCGATAGGTAGACACATCTATATTTTACTTAAGAACGGTAGCAAATCAAGGTTGACTGCCTAGGCTGATTGGTGTACTCCTTGTTCTTATAAAGTCGAAGAAGAAAATGACTGTATTAGACGAGTAGTGAGCGAGAATGCTCCGCTACCAGCTGTTTTGGGCATACAGATTTCTGCTCTTGTGCGGACAAAATCATATTGCAGCTACCATTTGCGTTGCACCTAGATCTCGCCGGAAAAAAAAACTTTGAGAGCCTATCATCGGTTCTACGGTTCTACCGTACCAGATCTGCACCGACCGGGGTTACTAAACCATGAAGTTCGCACCACAGATCACGGCGCGGCGCTCGTATCCGGGGGAGCTCTCACCTGAAGCATTCGGTGGCCTGCATCCTCCCGGCATCCCAGGCACTGACAAATCCACCCCCAATAATGCAGCTTACTATACTGTTGTTTGTCTCGGCGAAAGTTCAGACCTTCAGAGAAGGGAAATACTGCCGGCGTGCACTGTCTTCGTCTTGTCGCGGCCGCACTTGGCTTCATCGTGCGCCGGATCCGTCTGCTGCATCGGAGAGCTGAGGCATTTTGCTCCCGTGGAAAACTATGGGCAATTGCATACGGCTCGCCCTCGAGCCATCACCAACCGCTGTTCGCGAGAGCCATTCTCTCAAAGTCGCGGAGCTAGCCTACCCTAGATGCGCCGGTTTGGAACTTGGATCTTGGAATGTTGGAAGGATAAGCTCCTGAGCAGATGGCTATTTTAGGCTTGCAGGCGAGACCTGTTCAGGCCTTGTTTAGATGTTAGAATTGAGAGGGTGAATTTAGGAGTATGATGTCACTTCATAATCATTGCGTCACTATAGCATTTCGTTTGTATTTGTGAAAAATTGTCCAAAAATTAATTAATAAGGCTCAAAATGTTCGTCTCGCAGAGCACAACAAAACTGTGTAATTAGTTTTTGATTTCATCTACATTTAGTACTTCATACATGTTATGACATTTTGATGTGATGGAGAATCTTCTTTTTTACATAGTAAATTTGGGAGTGAAATTTAGGATCTAAACAAGGCCTCAGTATCATCCGTCACGTGCCATTCATCGTTGGGAAATGCAAAGGTTCAGTTGAACGAGATAGGGCACTCACATACGCATATACTCCCTCCATTCTGAAATAAGTGACGTTTAGAACAGCGACACGGTCTTCAAAACACAACTTTGACCTCTTGTTATTATAAAAATATTTATCAAAGAATGATATATGTATACTTTTATGAAAGTATTTTTCAAGACAAATCTATTCATATAGTTTTCACATTTACAAACTCAACAATTTCGTCAGTTATTTCAGAATGGAGGGAGTATAGTATATATATTTTTTTGAATAAACCATACATATATTTCTATGATTTGCACATTGCCATCGCTGTAACACATGCGAAATTACCGTCTGTGATAGTGGCGGTAAGTTTCTTTAATAATTGCACCGTCAGTGGAGGTAGAAAATTTCCTGGAAAAAAAGTAAAAGGTGAAGTGAAAAAGTCACATCGGACATTGTAGCACTTTTCGTTTGTTTGTGGTAAACATTTTTCCTACTATGACCTAACTAGGCTTAAAAGATTTGTCTCGTCGTGTACATTAAAACCATGTAACTAGTTTTTTTATTTACCCATATTTAGTACTCCATGCATGAGGAGAGAGATTTGATGCGATAGGTAAATAGTAAAGTTTGGATAGAGAAATTTTAGAAGTTTGATGATGTGACCGGGAACTAAAGAGGCTTATCAGGCGCTTAGATGGCTACGCTGCGATATTCTTTTTCTACCACTGCCTCCGTAATGCGATCAATTATGATCTAAGAATAATACTCTAGCTAGTCTCTCTAGTAGGTGCATGGAGTGATGAGGTCACCCACAGTGCTTTTTTTTCCCCTGTTAAGCCGTTTAGTTTCCACGTTTCATCCCAAAGTTCAATATGCAAAAAAGAAATTCCATCACATCAAAATATCGGCACATGCATGGAGTACTAAATATTGATGAAATAAAAAACTAATTACACAGTTTTGTTGTCCTCTGCGAGACGAACATTTTAAGCCTAATTAATCAATTTTTAGATAATTTTTCACAAATACAAACGAAATGTTATAGTGTTGCAGGGATTACGAAGTGACCCCGAATCCCAAAATCTCCACCCCCTATTTTGCATCTAAACAAGGCCTAATTTGTGATTGAAGGGTGGAAAAAAGTGCATGCAAACTATTTTCTAGGCATGATAATTGACACGACTGCTAGCGATTGCCTGAGGCGCACCATAAACCATCCAATCATACCGTGGCACAGAGGCACAATAGCTAATAATTCACTCAACTTGATATATGACATGTAAGAAAGTCGATCGCATGATTCTGATTTGTGGTCTCCATCGAAGGAGACTTTTTTTTGGAAGAAATCATCGAAGGAGAATGCTCCACACAACAAAGGAATTAACAAAGAACAGCGGACATTATTCATTAGTAGTAATGGTAGTAACTGATCAATCATCCTCAGGAAAATTCCAACTCTCAAATGGTCTTTTCATGACATGACACGTTGCCAATGCGCTTCTTTTTGCTGCGCACACCTCATCTTTTTTATGCTGGAAATTGGAATGGAAACCCACCGGCATCCAAGTGTCATGCTTGAATCAATGGGGCCAAGTACATGTGCTCCCAGTTAATCCACCATTAATTGTGATAAACAAAGGTCCTTTGAATCTTGGGAGAGCAATAATGTAATTCAAAGTACCATACTTTAGTTGTGATGTTGGCTAGGTCAAGGTCCACCGCGCACTACATGCAATTCTTGATGTACCAACCAGCAAGCAGCAACCACCAGATAAGAGAGGGGCAAGGAGGCGATAGGTTGCTTTAGTTTTTCTCTATTTGATAAAGAAACCATCTGCCGACTCTGCAGGCTGTAGAGAAGAGAGAATGACCCTGCCGGGGGCAAGTCAAATATGAACGCTTCTTTGTCACGCTATACTTTCAAACTTTGGCACGAGTGTTGATCCGAGGGAGATGCTCAACAACTGAGCTTTCAATTCCGCTTTATAGTGCATTTCTACGTTTATAAGCTAAGATGGTTTATCATTATTTTTATAGATACGTGTATGTGGAAAACTTGACGTACAATAGTTTAGGAGCTACGGAGTATAGGTGACTCAATTCATCGTCCGTGCCTCCGTGGGCTTCGCACGTAGGTTGCAACGAAACCTTTGGCAGTGATCTATCACATGAACCGGTGAGCTTATCATGGACTAAACAATAAACGGTCATAGTCTAAAATAACAATAAACGGTCTTTTTCTCAAAAGAAAAACAATAAACGATCTTAATAGTATAGGTACCTACCAACAATTGAAAAAAATATAGTTTACTCTCTTTCTTCCAAATTATAGCTTACTCTTATTTTATACTAAGCCAAATTTTTTTAATTTTGATTAAATTTATAGAAAATATAGTAACATCTATAATATAAAATAAATGATCTATGAAAAAATATATTTATGATGATTTCAATAAAATTAATTTGATGTCATAAATATTAAATGTTTTATAAGAGAAATTTGACTTAAGACAAAACTAAAGTGACATATATGTTGGAACTAGGGGAATATTATATTTTAGCTACATGCAGGGGTGAAGCTGCATAGAGCAGCGTGGATCCAGCTGCCCCCCCTCCAAAAAAATTTCAGTTATAGCTATCTCTTCTCAACCCTGTATGCACACCCCCTTGAGCCAACACAATGCACCCCACCCCCACCCCCACCCCCAAAGTCAGAGCTAACCCATACAAAACTATTTCGACTAGAGAACATCAGAGGTTTTATGTTCATGCTATTTTTTATCCAATAACATAACATGACATTTAGCTACATGCATAGATATGAGTGTATGACCACGCATCATGGAATCCAGTGTTTATGAAAAAGACAAGAAATAGATGCTTTCCTTCTCTAATTCTCTAACAGTTAATAATCAGTTTTAGTTAAAACAAAGGCAACTAATTATTATTGGTTGTTATTTTCCATATTGTACCACCACGGCATCAATTTTTGTTTTTTTAGAGAATCGAAGTGGAATCGCAAGTAAGAGAAAAATGATAAAATTTATTGTTTCCATTGCAAAGTATGGTAATATTTATCATCATGTTCTTATTTCTTAATTCTTGAAAGTAGCTAGACAATAATAAATTATAGCATATATACTAGGTTCATTGGGTCATTCCTTTTTTAACAAGAGAATGAAAAGTGGAAAATTTGTTCTCCTTCTATGCTCCATTGAATCATCAAATAATGTATTTTTGGTATGCTAATCTTTTATGGCACATGAGTACACTAGGTCTGCAACCAATATTATTATTAGTGGATCTCGTCATCTTGATACAAACTTTTGTCATTGTCTACCCATTGTCAATAGATTTTAGCCCCTAAAATCTGTCGAATTTTCAATCATTATTGGATCATCAACCAGTGGTCCAGATTGAAACAAACATAAATATAACTCAAACCTAGGCGGCGTCACCAAACTGAAACCCAAACCATAAAGCTTGCCGAGTTAATGGAAGTCATCAGAGGCCCTCGAGGCACAGATGAGATAACAAATCTCATCGCCAAATCCGAATGTTTGAAATTCGACAAAATTCCTCCAAAAAATTGTACTGATATATATATCTAGCATAGCTCGTTGTGCATGACTATCGGATAATGGTTATATTTAATAATTAATTTTAAAAACACCGATTACATTGATAATGTTGCATGTGCTTATGGTAAAACCTCGGTACCTTGCACCCCCTACATTTCGCTCTAGCTTCGCCACTAGCTACATGAATGCGGATATACAGTACTACTCTAGCATGAGAAGGTTACTAGCGGAGTAGTGGTACCGTGGTGGTCATTATAAATTTAGACCACAATAGCATTACGGGGTACTCCCTCCATTCTGAAAAACCTGACGTTTAGGACAAGGTTTGAGTCAAACATTGGGAATATAAATCATCAATAACTTTTAAATTGTTGAGTTTACAAATGTGAAAATTATATGAATAGATTTGTCTTGAAAAATACTTTCATAAAAGTATACATATACCACTTTTTGATAAATATTTTTAGAATAGTAAGAGGTCAAAGTTGTGTTTTGGAGACCGTGTCGCTGTCCTAAACGTCAGGTTTTTCAGAACGGAGGGAGTATATCCTAGTATGTATTTAAGGACCGAGGTATATCAGTTAACAATTGAGAGAAAAGGTATATCCTAACGGGCGCGTGCATGATGATAAGATTGTGTGTATGAAAAGGTTTGGGTTTTGTAGTGTTGGACACCATACATATTTAAACCGCGGCTTTGGATCCGTTAATGATGGACATGGACTGCCAGAAATGTCACTGATCAGTATTAGCAAATAACATCGGTGCCCCTGCCTCCAGATGCAGGCAACGGCACTTTCGCACAATGCGTGTTCAACTTTGGCTGTTCCACCAGAACAATCACGTACGCCACCCGGATTCACCACGAGTTTTTTTGCGGTCGCGACGAACCAAGGCTAGACGCGAAATAGGAGGAGATACGCAGCTTTGGCCGGCCGCGGCAACCTAGAAAGTGATGGGTCGCCGCCGGAATCGCACGCTTTGCTTTGCTTTGCTTTGCTTTGCTTTGCTCCGATAAAATGGACGCGAGGACGGAAGGCAAGTATCGCGCGCCCGACCCCACGAAATAGAAGCAGCGGAAAAGGATCGGATCGGAGCGGCGGCGGCGCGAGGGCCAGGCGCTCGGCACCGTGCGTGTCTCCCCCAGGAAAAGGGCACCCAGCCAACGGCGACGGCGACGCAAAGCTTTGCTTCTGTTCTGCCCCCCGGGCCTCGCGCGCGTTCCGGGCTTTTCTTGCCAACGCCGTCCTCCCTGTAGTCTGGAGCAGATAACCTTGCTTCAGTTAGGGCACCCGCAACAGATGTACTCGTAGTCAATTGCTCTTAAAATCCAAGGACCGTAGAGAAAATGAAGGGCCAGAAGCACGAGACACGATTGCTTCAGTTAAAAGCAACGTTTCACTTTGGAACTTTCGTTGAAAATTTGCAGTGCAGTTCGTCCGGTGGCACACTGGCATGAGACACGATTCTCATTCTCCCAGCATTAGAATTAGTTACTTGCGTCTGAAAAGTTAAATGGCCTCTCGCGCTGATGCGTTCCGCTAGAATACAGAACAGGCAGTAAACAGTGCGTGTGGAAGTTTGATGCCAGCACCATGCGGTTGATGCTTTGGCCATTGCCTCCAGCGAAGAGCTTACTGCGCCAGGACCTACGAGTGCAAACAAGTGAATAGCTATCTCGCCAAAAGAATTGATAGCTTGCTGATGATATCAACTCATCCCGAGTCATCAACGGTGCCACGGTGGTGTATGAGACTTATTAGCACTTATAGAATAATATACATCATCTTCTAGTACTAGTGAATGTAATCATGCTGGCTGGATTTTTTGTACAAGATATCAGGTTCGTTGTGTGCATTCGCCGATTTTGCCCAAAGAAAAATGCCACAAAACGGCGGACGGCACGGGCGTGGTTTTGTGGCTGGCCTGGAGATGGAGGCCCCGTGGCGTGCGTGTGCCCTAACGGCGTGGCCGTCAGAATGGACGGCGCCTGCCTGCGCTGCCCGGTCCTATCCGGTGGAGGGCTCTTCCGCGATCCAGAGGCCATTAAAACCGGGCGCCCCCCGTCAACCATCCCTTCCCCTTTCCCATCCTCCCATCCCCCACCCCCCGCATCCGCATGTCGTCGCCTTCCTCCCCGCGCTCTTGCCCTCCCGTTAATGGCTGAGGCTGATCTCTGATGGAGGTAACAATCGGCTAATCCACCACCTCGTTCCTTGGCTTCGTGTGTGAGTTTTGTTCCCGGTTTCTTCGTCCACACCGAGTACGGCATTCTCTGGGTCGTGGATTTGGTCGGGGGAGGAGGAGGCTGGGTGAGGATTTGCGGTGGAATCCGCTGGGGGAATTGATGGTGGGGTTCATGGAATGGGTGCATGACTGGTTGCTGTGGGACGCCTTCTTGGAGTGCGGAGGGATCATGAGGCCGCCGATTAGATAGCGGCCGGGAACCAGGAGGAGGAGAGCAGGCGGAGGCCGCCATCAGCACCAACCCCCCACCCCGAGGCGCGAGTCACCAGCCATGGGGGAAGACCTCGTCACCACCCTGTCCATGGAGAACGGCGCGGGCGGCGGCCACCACGGCCCCTGCACGATCCTCTCCATGGACCCGTCCGGCCACCTCGCCCCGCCGGACGACCGCGCCGTCGGCGTCATGGTGCAGGCCCTCATCGGAGGGGGCGGCGGCGGCGCCTGCGCGCGCGCCCACGCCGTGACGCCCTCCGGCGCGCCTCCGCCGGACATCAACCAGCCCTGGCAGACGGACCTCTGCGACTTGCTCGACGTCAGCCTCGGCCCTCAGATGTACAGTGCCGAGGCTATGCTGAGCTGCGTCGCTCCCAAAGCCGGGAGCAGGAAGGTCGCCAAGCGCGGGGACAGCATCTGGGGCGCCTGGTTCTTCTTCACCTTCTACTTCAAGCCGCTGCTGTCCGACAAGTGCAAGGACAAGGTCGTCCGGGACACCAACGGCGTCTCGGGCTTCGACAAATCTGATCTCCGGCTTGACATGTTCCTGGTGCAGCACGACATGGAGAACATGTACATGTGGGTGTTCAAGGACCGCCCGGAGAATGCCCTCGGGAAGATGCAGCTGAGGAGCTACATGAACGGGCACTCCCGGCCTGGGGAGCCACAGTTTCCCTTCAGTGTTGACAGGGGATTCGTCCGGTCGCACAGGATGCAGCGGAAGCACTATCGTGGTCTCTCAAACCCACAATGTATTCATGGGATTGAGGTGGTCAGGTCACCAAATCTTGCAGGGCTCACTGAAGCAGAACTGAGGAGGTGGGCTGAGCTTACAGGGAGGGAGCACAATTTCATGATCCCGCAGGAAGCCAGTGATTTTGGGGCATGGAGGACCATGCCAAACTCAGAGCTTGAGCTTGAGAGGCCACACCCTGTCATGAGGAGCAACGGTACCCAAAACCCAAAGAAATCAGGCTTGAATTTGTCATCGCCTTCCAATCATTCAGGTGAAGATGCTATGGATCTGTCCCCAGTTAGCAGCAAGCGCAGGAAGGAATTGTCCCCACAAGCCATGGATGAGGAAGTATTCTTACCAGTGAATTCTTGCAGTCAGAAGATACAACAAGACGCGGAGATGCATTCAGGAGTGCAACCTTCATGGCTCCATGAGTTTGCTGGGGTAATGAGAAATGCTTGCGGCCCAGTAGCCATTGCATCAAAGCTGCAAAATGTCCCATAGTGCTGAACCATATAGGCTGTCTTTGCTGAGTATACACCATCTGCTATCCATTTCCATCTGATAACGTCTTCATCATTAGTTAGCTGCACCTCGCTGATGGAAGCCCAAAGTGAGACTAGTTCTGCCATCTCTGTAGCCGATGTCATTCTCCAAAGACCCCTAGTCCAGTTATTGTTCAGAAGATCATCTCTAATCGACTGGTTTTTCCTCCATGCCAACCTATAAAGATTAGGTGCAAGATCACAAATCAAGGGCTCAGTATGCCTGTTCTTTGCCCAGTCCTTTTAGTGCCTGTGCTGTACTAAGTCTCTTTAGCAACAAAGACTTGGCTGAAGACTAGTTTGTTATAGCTCATGTGTTATGGGTGTCTTTTTAACCCTCATGTTTACAGTTGTGGGTTTGCTGGTTCTAGATTTTGTACTAAGTTCAGTTAACAAAAATAAAATTCTGAGTTGTTACCTATTGCTTGTACCTAGGGTTGTGATTTTCTGTTTGTACCGGTCTCTACCAAGCATTACAGTGTATTGTGCTAGATTCACTTAAATTATGAAGAGAAGTTCAGGGATTGAAGATTTGATCAAACATCTTAGTAAGTGTGTTCGTGTTCATCTTAAATATAGAGAAAGGCAAGAGTATATACTTTTGTCATTCATAAAGCATCCAAGTTCTGCCTAAATAATGGTTTTTTTTACAGTAGACACAGGAGAAATGAGTAGCCCCCTCGTTATGTAAATGTGTATGTACATGTAGTAGAGGAGAGATTCTTATGTTGATATATCATTCTGTGTAGTACTTCTATTTTCTTCAGGTTGCACAAAATGTATTCAGCTAATTCCATAACCCAAAATTTCCACAGTTCTGGTATACTGTAAATCAGCTGTGAGCGTGCGGCCGCTTTGCAAATGCTGTTGCTCTTCAACCATTTCTCAGGTTCAGCGATTTACCCCAGATCAATGCCGAGACGAGCTGGGGTCACCTTTTTTTTTTCTTTTCTTTGGTTTTACTATATGCTGATTGAGTTTGCAATCTTGTTACTTTTGTTAGTGCCTGTGACTGTGAGACTGATGTACTTCAATCTCTTCAGCAGCAAAAGACTTTGGCGGCAGATTAGTGTGTTCTAGCTTTTGTGTTTTGTTTCTAACCCTCTCGTTCTCCAGCTTTGATGGGAATGTTGAATCGCTGGTTTTGGATTTTGCACCTAACAAAATAAAATTATGAGTTATTGCCTGATTGATTATTCTGAGTTATTACCTGATTGACTATTGTATTTTATTTTTTACTAACGTGTTTCGCTGGATCGTTTGGTCTGATGTGCCAGTTGTGAAACAGAAAACGATCGCGGCGTGTATTGGTCTGATGTGGCTAACGATTAGTCAGTAAACTGCACTTACAAATGATTAATGTAGTGAAAATATTTCTCTATTTTGTCTTTAAATGAATCCTGTTTCTGCTCCTACTATTTTTCTAGATTCACTTAAATTATGAAGATAAAACACAGGGATTTTTGTTTTGATCAAACATCTAAAACAGGGCGTTCATTTTGAAGTGGAGAGAGGAGTCACTGCATTGTCATTCAGTCAAACGCATGTATAATAATACAAATTGTTGTGGCATTCAATGAAAATGTATTCCAGTTGATATTCAGGTTTCACAAAATTTATGCAGCTAACACTCATCTCTTCAAGACGAAATCTGCGCCATGCTCTCGTTTGGGCGCCTGCTTCGCAAGAGAACTTCCCCGGCAGGCGGCGTACATGAGCACAACGTTCTGTCTCAAGAACGCAGATATATACAGCCAGCACAAGTAAACTAAAAAAGCACACCATTGAAAAAGCCTACGGAAGATTATTTGTAAGATGATTTAACCGAAGTTTAAAACCACATCACTGCCAAAGGTTCCATCTTACAACTCAAGAAAAGGCTAAAAAAAAAAAGAAGACACGACGACACGACACCGGCATCAGCAATTCAGGGTTCAGACTCCCTGAACGGTGAACAGCAAAAGAACCCACACCATCAGAGTTCAGACTTCCGACGCTCCCGCGGCAAACCCACCTTCGACGCCATTTAGTCGACCTCCTCGATCTTGGGACCAGCACCGCTCCCACCAGCCGGGGCATCCTCATTCATGCCGGCGGCACCGCCCATGTCAGCGCCAGCTCCCTGGTACATCTTGGCGATGATGGGGTTGCAAATACCCTCGAGCTCCTTCATCTTGTCCTCGAACTCGTCCACCTCAGCGAGCTGGTTGCTGTCCAGCCAGCTGATGGCACCATCCACGGCGTCCTCAATCTTCTTCTTGTCCTCCGCCGAGAGCTTGGAGGCGATCTTGTCGTCCTTGATGGTGTTCCTCATGTTGTAGGCGTAGTTCTCGAGGGAGTTCTTCGCGTCCACCTTCTTCTTGACCTCCTCGTCCTCCGCCTTGTACTTCTCGGCCTCTTGCACCATCTTCTCGATCTCCTCCTTGCTCAACCGGCCCTTGTCGTTGGTGATCGTGATCTTGTTCTTCTGACCGGTGGTCTTGTCCTCGGCAGAGACGTTGAGGATGCCGTTGGCGTCGATGTCGAAGGTGACAGTGATCTGGGGCACGCCACGGGGAGCAGGAGGGATGCCGGAGAGCTCGAACTTGCCGAGGAGGTTGTTGTCCTTGGTCCTGGCACGCTCACCCTCGTACACCTGGATCAGGACGCCCGGCTGGTTGTCGGAGTAGGTGGAGAAGACCTGCTCCTTCTTGGTCGGGATGGTGGTGTTCCTCGGGATGAGGACAGTCATGACGCCACCGGCAGTCTCGAGACCGAGGGACAATGGCGTGACGTCGAGCAGCAGCAGGTCCTGGACCTTCTCGTTGCCCTCGCCGCTGAGGATTGCGGCCTGGACAGCGGCGCCGTACGCCACGGCCTCGTCGGGGTTGATGCTCTTGCACAGCTCCTTGCCGTTGAAGAAGTCCTGCAGAAGCTGCTGCACCTTGGGGATGCGGGTGGAGCCACCAACGAGCACGATGTCGTGCACGGTGCTCTTGTCCATCTTGGCGTCGCGCAGGCACTTCTCCACGGGCTCCATGCACTTGCGGAACAAGTCCATGTTCAGCTCCTCGAACCGAGCCCTGGTGATCGTGGAGTAGAAGTCGATGCCCTCGTACAGGGAGTCGATCTCAATGGTGGTCTGGGCGGTCGACGACAGGGTGCGCTTGGCGCGCTCACACGCCGTGCGCAGCCGGCGCAGGGCACGCGGGTTGCCGCTGATGTCCTTCTTGTTCTTGCGCTTGAACTCTTGAACAAAGTGGTTCACCATGCGGTTGTCAAAGTCTTCACCTCCAAGGTGAGTGTCACCAGCAGTAGCCTTCACCTCAAAGATGCCCTCCTCAATGGTGAGCAGCGACACATCAAACGTGCCACCACCAAGGTCGAAGATGAGGACGTTCTTCTCGCCAGAGCTGGTGGCCTTCTTGTCAAGACCGTAGGCAATGGCAGCAGCTGTGGGCTCGTTGATGATACGCATAACATTGAGGCCGGCAATGACACCGGCATCCTTGGTGGCCTGCCTCTGCGAGTCGTTGAAGTAGGCAGGCACCGTCACCACAGCGTTCTTGATTGAGGAGCCAAGGTAGGCTTCTGCAATCTCCCTCATCTTGATGAGCACCATGGAGGAGATCTCCTCGGCAGCAAATTGCTTCTCCTCACCCTTGTAGTTGACAACAATCATGGGCTTGTCACCAGGACCGGGGATGACCTTGAACGGCCACAGCTTCATGTCACTCTGCACTGACGGGTCAGAGAACCTCCTACCAATCAACCGCTTCGCATCTGCATGACACAGAACGAGATTGTGAGTTACAATGGTCATTATTAGGGAGCAGGATCAAATAAGATAACTTCCAAACAATTCAACCTATTTTCTAAATTGAACAGAGGATATGACACAAAACAAGCATCACGATTTTCTATCAGATTGTTCACCATGTTTTATTTGCCCAATAATAAATTACAACAAGGAACCATCATAATTTGCCATCAGATTGTCAGTACACCATGTTTTGTTAACAGTAGACAATAATGGCAACAAGAAATTACAACAACAAACTATCATGATTTGCTATCAGATTATCAGTTAACCAGGTTCTATTAACAGCAGAAAAGCACGGCAACCAAAAAATTACAAGGATGAGCAGAGCACTGCATCAAAATGCTGTCAGTTACTGTATTTATTTCTTCAGACAACAAAGAATTCTTACAAGGACAATCTTAATTTTGTAAGACAAATAGTGCCACAAGGAGCTAATACCATTCACCTCAAGTATGAACCCCTACGGTTAAATTTAACAGCAAAAATTCTGAATCTAAATTAACAGATGCTGAACATACCGGCTAAATTTAACAGCAAAAATTCTGAATCTAAATTAACAGATGCTGAACATACCACTAAGCACCAAATTTTATGTTTCTGAACAGCGAATTCTGCGGTCTATTGCAGGCCCCAATCATAATCATAATCATAAATTCTGTTAAAAGGTTCTATTGCTAATTCCTACTACATGTTCTTTGTTGCTACAAAGCACGGTAATCAGCAGAAACAATACAAACTAATATCAGATGTTAAACTAGATCCAACTCAACTAATCGCGCACGCTAGAGGCCGTAAGCATTAACAGAAACGGAGCCGCACAAACAAAAGCAAAGGGAGGAGTCGGAGCACAGCAGTGAGCACGTACCGAAGACGGTGTTGGTGGGGTTCATGGCGACCTGGTTCTTGGCGGCGTCGCCGATGAGCCGCTCGGTGTCAGTGAAGGCGACATACGACGGCGTGGTGCGGTTCCCCTGGTCGTTGGCGATGATCTCCACCCGGTCGTGCTGCCACACGCCGACGCACGAGTAGGTGGTGCCGAGATCGATCCCGATCGCCGGTCCCTCGCTCTTCGCCATTGCTGCCAACCCGAATCGCTTGCTCGAACGGGACAAGGAAGAATCGAAACTAGTGGAATGGAAGAACTCGAGATCTAAGAAATTTTCTCCGCGAAATTGGATCGCTTGCTCTCTGCTTTCGCAACTTCTAGTGCTGGGGAACGGAGGACGCAGGGGCGTGGGGTTTTATTAGGGGGTGACGTGGTTTCGAGAACGTTCGGGCGCGGCGGAGACCGGCCGTTGGATGCAGATCGGAGGGGCGTTCGAGAAGGCTCTCGATGGTGCCAGTTCGGGAGCCGAGCCAATAGG
Source organism: Echinochloa crus-galli (assembly GCA_900205405.1). Classification (NCBI taxonomy): domain Eukaryota; kingdom Viridiplantae; phylum Streptophyta; class Magnoliopsida; order Poales; family Poaceae; genus Echinochloa; species Echinochloa crus-galli. The sequence goes on along the minus strand of OAMR01000006.1, from coordinate 572,900 downwards.
GACGTGACAAGTGGACACGCCGGCTTGCGGCGCGTGCGAACGACCGGGCCTGAGGGGGAGACTCCTGTCTTTGGTCGCGTGATGAAATTGCTAGTCTGGTGCCTTCCACAGTTCGCTACTGTGTTCTAGTCGATGTGGCTCGACCGCTCGAGCTCGATGGCGGTTCGGGCAGGTTTCGGGGAATTGACGGCAGTTTATCATGGAAACTCTGCATGTATCCCGGCTGCCCTACGCTTGTCACGTCACCCAATAATCTGTGTTATCCTCGAACGTGAGATAGGCAGGCAGCATGTGATGTGCTACGAAAAAGGAAATCACTGTTCACGTCCAAAGCTACTGATATTTTTTCCTCCGGATGCAATCGGTTTTGCTTTGTACTGAAGTGGGCACGGTCATACGCCATGCTCTCACAATGTTGGACCAGGGCCTCGAAAGTTGGCCCAAATAGTATCGGGATACTTAAATTGGACCAGGGCCCTGAAAGATGAAGCCCAAGAAGTTGGAGAATAGAACAGGCCTGCGCATCGACGCATGGCGCAGGCCGTCGCGGCGCGTCTCATGCGCGCGCAGTCGCGCACCACGCACGGCGAGAGGACGAGGATCCGAAATACGTGATCGCGCCGTCGTCGCCGCAGGCGCACGGCATCATCTCCTCTGCCCGGTCCACCCTCCGAGAACATCAAAACAATTAGACGAGGCTACCGCGCGACGGTCGTCTTCTCCCCCGCCGGCAACCCTGCCGCCCGGCTCCGGTGGCCTCGGCCGTCTCCACCGTCGCTCGCCATCACGGCCATGCTAACCCGCCGGTCGTGACCTTCTTCATCACCTTCTCCGTCCCTGCCGCTGGCACCGCCCACCAGGGATCTCCCACCGCCCGGCCCTCCGCCCGTCGCCCCCACCGGGCCGGCCGCCGCACCCCGACCCCTCCTTCTAGCTTCAGCGGCGGTGGATCTCCCCCGGCAACCCCGACCCTCTAACCCCGGCCACTGACCGGGTGACGCCGCGCCGGAGAAGACGGGCGGCGCGCGGGTCGCGCGTTTCGCGCTCCGTGCGACGGGTCGGGGATAAACTTAACCAAACAATTTGATCGAGCAGAGCGCATCAAGACGGCTGTTGGCTTTAATCAGATTGCTTTCCTTCACCGGCCGGAGATGGCGTCCGAGGTTGGCGAGGGCCTCGACCTTGACCGCCTCAGCGACCTCCCGGACGACATCCTTGTCTTTTTTTTAGCAAGGAAAGAGCACTGCCGAATCTTATCTCTACCTACCTAATTATAAGGATTGATTCAGCGGTATGTCAGCTGATGTCATCGATTCATTTGCTGATGTCATCACATGTGTCTGCGCCAATTTCTTCTCCTCCCCGACATCAAGTCCCAGACAAATACAGCAATGTTCTCGAGTCCCAGACGAGTCCGCCGAGCCCAAGCGATTCAAGGCCGCGTTAGGTACGCTCTCAAATCAGAATAGGGCAGCAAGGAACGAGATGTCGTGCAGGAGTTGCTCGCGAACGAGGTTGAGCGCCTCTGGCACCTCGCAATCGAAGCAGCCTGAGATCTAAGAAGAAATAAACAGAGATATTGAGCATGAGAACGAAGAACAAAGGGATAAAATTTAGGATGGATTTTTTTTTGAGGTAGTCGTGATGCGGAGGAGCACGGACCGCCGCTGTCGGGCTGCTTGAGGCGGATCACGGTGACACTTGGGGTAGCTCTAGCTGCCGGTGAGGAAGAGGAGGCTTGGTCCCTTGCCTATAGACTCCGCCGCACCTCCAGATCCTCCAGCTTGACGTGAGTCCTCAAGGGGATGGGCGGGCGCCTAGCCGTAGCCGTCACCAAGCAGCCCTGCTCACGTCGCTCGCTCCGCGGCCGGCACCGGCGTCCCAGCGCTCCACCTTCACGCCCTTGGGCAGCCTAGCCAGCGGCGACTCGGCGTCTCGGCCCCAGCAGCCGGACTCTCCAGCAAAATCGAAACGACATCCTCCCTTTCCCGTCACTCACTCTGCTAATCCCAGACCACCAGAGCACCTGAGGATCTGATCTCTCTATAGCGCACGGGAAACGGTGGCTCTACAAACTAACAGCGGCGGCAGCTGAGAGGGGTCCGGGGAAAGCTCTGGAGCTGGTTGCGGCTGCCGGCTGGACGAACGCAAAGGCCATCACCCATCAGGTTGGGGATAACGGATAAGGTTGCAACAGTTTACACAAAACACCCATGCATTTTCTTTGAATTACATAGCAAATGTCATTGATTAATCGTGTGCTGCAGTTTATGTTTTAGTCCATAGGTTAAATATCAATTACGTAATCAGCCCTATGTGCTTTATAACATAGTCCTCACCTGTATTAATCATTGTGATATATTTGCCGTGAACAGATTATTCCTGAGGGCAAACGATATATAAGCTGCAGGCCTTGTATGTGCACATTCCTCCTTATGAAAGGAGGCGGCTCCGGCGGCCAGCCAGGTAAGACACGTCGTCCAAAAATCATTTCGCCCGTCAGATTTTGTTTCTACGGTTGATAGCTGGCCGTCGCTTCGATTCCTGAGAAGGTACCACGCGTTGGCCTCTGGTTCAGTGGAAGTCACGCGAAGGTCCTCCGGTCTTCTTGGCCACCGCACGCGTGCTCCACCCGTCGCTTTCTCTCCGCTCGCTTTCTCTTTCCCTTTCTCTACTTTTCCCGTCGCTGTCTTCTTGGTGGATTCCTTTCCTATTTTTTTTTGGGGTCATCATCTTTTTCGTAGATCCACTGGCTCCCCGTGATCTCTTTCCAATGGCAGCTTCGTTCTTCCCTTGCCCCTTTAGTTTCTCTTCTTGCTTTCTTTCTTTTGGTGGAACAGATGACCGCTATGGGTACCAGGAGAACTATCCATGTGTTTTTCCTCTTCGTCATGCAGCCCTACCTTGGATCGTGTTCTTTTTTTCCCCAGATTAGGCTACTTCGATCCGTTCTTTTTTCGTTTTCTCTACTGGGAGTTCACGTTCCTTTCCCCCACCCTTTCTTCCTCTTACAATTTTTTCTATTTTGCTCGTTTTTCCCCCACGAGATTTACCTCCTCACCCCACAGGGATCTTGGATCCTGTTTTCCCTAAAGGAGCAGCGCAAGGAGAGATATGCAGCCGGATGTTGGATGCATCGATTTTGTTGTTGGAACATCGATTTCAGCCGGATCTTGAATCCTGTTTTCTTTCTCTCCGCTCAAAATTTTGCTTCTTAAATCTGTTGTTCCTTTATGAAGAGCATCGATTTTTTTCCCTCTGGCCTCTCGAAGATGCTATGAGTTCCACGTTTTCTTCTTTTATTCTTTCTTATTCTTGTTAGTTCTGTTGGATGCCGTTCTTCCCTTCTTTTTTTGGGCAAAATTTTCATGCTCAGATCTATTAATCCTTTGGCCAAGAACATCGATTTTATTACTATCCTTTTGTTTTGCTGTTACGAGTTGCATGTTTGCGGCTCCCCTCCTCTCTTTCTTAGTCCTCATTTTATTTTGTAGTTTGATTGATACAACGCTTTGCTAGACAGGAAGTGTTGGGTTCTTGTGTCTACGTTTTCATCTATTGAGTTAAGAATGATTCTTAGGTCCCCATTGTGAATTGTTTGATTTAGATTTTTGGGCTCCACGTGATCGGTTGTGTTTCTGGTTGCAGGTTTCTTGTGCTGCTCCTTTAGAGATTGATTCAGACATTGTCGACCTTTCTGATCTCGTGTGCTAGGTAAGTTGTTGTAGTTCTTTTATTAAGATGGTAATTTTATTTGTTCTCGAAATCCATTGTGCTTATTGTTAGAATAAACATTATGCGATGTTTATATAATTGCTCGTTATTATTATCTAACTGACATTTGACATTCCTTTGTTGTTGTTATGTTTGCCTGTACAGCAGACCTGCAGGTGTGATACAGTGGAGTTTCTTCAGCAGTACATTGGTAATTTCTCGTTACACACTTCCATCTTATTGCATATCGTCTAATATTCATTCATTTTGTAGTGTGAATGCAATTATCTACACGTTTTTATGCATTAGAGTAGATTATCACTTGCAGGTGGCGCTCCATGTTCTCAAGCTTCCTGCTTCTCCATTTGCCAGCAACATTATCAAGGGGTTGCGCCCAGGGAGATTGTAGATAGGGGGATTAATCTTGTGGATTCTCATTCTCTCGTCAAAAAAGAGCTCTAGATCCAGGTGATGATTGGTTCCCTGCTTATTTTGCTCTCATATTCTTCTCTTTGCTGTTGGTGGTTTGGTGCCATGCCAACGTGGTTAATATTTTCCCCTCTTTTAGGCAGTTCAGTGCATTAAGTGCTTTGGGTTGTTTTATGCCACAGAAATATTACTGTGCCAAGTAACGTACCTTGGTCTGTATATTATTGTCTTTACTTTAATCTCTAACCAATGGTGCTTCATTTGATTTGGGCTGAGACAGGTGAAGTAATTGACCGGTTGAATTATGTCAGATCCATGCGTTTTCTTCCAAAACAGAGAAGGTAAATCTTCCATTCCAAGATATAAATAAAAGAACTAATCTGCCCATCAATAACTGTAGGTCAATTAGATAGTTTTACCTCATATTTAGTTGCCCTGAGATATATATGTATCGACAGTTACCTGGTAGATCAGTTTTGCCAATTAATCCTTGCTGCCATAAGCCTGCATGGTTTCTTATAGTGCATATTAAACTTTGCTAAAAATGAACCCTTGCTTATTGTAGAGCAAAATAATATCCTTTTAATCCACTTTTAAATCTGAATATAGTTTGTTAACCTTTTTTGATTTTGAAGGTTAGCTTACCAGTTACCACTGGTTGCTTCTGACGTGGGTTAAGTGATGCAAATGGAGGCCTTCATAACCTTGCAGTGATAAGGCCATATCGATGGTTATGTTGAGAGATAAGATTTTTCGATTTACTCTTGCCACTCTTAGCCTCTGGTGTTGCCCAGTATTTCTTATGCAGGTCAGGGTACTTGCTAATTTTCTGCCACGATTACCTGCTCCGATTTACAGCTTGTATTTTAGCACTAACATACTTTGTTTGATTTGACTATTTGTATTGATGCAGTGACATGTTTATGGGAGGACTCCTGCTCGTCCTAATTGAGATTAAACAGCTGTTGAGTATTGCAGCATTTCATCATCTTTACCTTATGGTATGCTGCTGCATCTCTACGTTTCATGTTTAAACGAGGTACTATATCTTGTAGGTCACATATTGAGTTATTATCAGATTAGTGTACCTTCTTCCATGCAGACTTCCATTTGCATAACTGATTGCACTTTTCTGTCAGTCTTTTATCCCTTTCAGAAAAAATACACACATGTAACTGAACTTTGATTTGTATGGTCCGATGGTGGATTTAATGGCCACTAAAATTGCCCTTATCCATATGTCCTTAATGGAATGTTCATTCAAATATCATGACCGTTTGCTTCCTTATATTCTTCAGCTTTGCAGGGACACAGTCACACGGGGTGAAATGAGCATAAGGTCTTTCAGTCTACTATTTACCTGTGCATCGCTTCACTGTGGTTACTTGCTTAGTTTATGCCAACCTCTTTTTTCTTCATTATTTCTTAAAATTGCTCTTATCTGCATGAGATGCCCTCTGTATTAATTGTTTCTAATATGATGAGTTTGCTATTTTCAGTAATTTCAGCATTGTTTCATGTGCTAATATATTGTGAAACTTCAGTTTCCTTAAATTGCCTATGGTGTTTCTCCATGGTTGGACAGCTTTAATACAGAGCTCTTATACTACACCCAGTTAGCCAAGCAATGTTTTTTCGTGTCACAGTTCAAAATGCTAAACCCTACTGTATTTTTATACTACATACTTAAAGGTGCTATAAAATTTGATTGAACACTGTATAACAATGCCTGGAAATCTGAATATGCCCTGGTTTAGTAGTCTGGGGAGAAGGGGCTTGGAGGGGCTGGCTGCTACAAAGTAGGATGATGCAGACGGTGGATCTGATCTCTTTTTTTCCCCAATCCATGCTTCCATCTTTCCTTTCCTGATGGGTGAAGTAGTAAGATTGAGTCCATCCCACCTACGTATCTCCTTGCTCCAATCCTGGAATTGCACGCATGCATGCCTCTGACTGTTACGCTCGTGGCCCACCAGCCCTTTGCTCCAGCTTCTCCCATAATATTAACAAAATTCCCTTTGTGATGCTTCTTGTTTCAAATAGGGGATCCTTCTCATTACAAAACACATGATGAGATCTGTAGCGAGTGCAGCACTTGGGCAATGGCTAGGGGCTTAGAGGCCAGTAGCATGCATCAATCAGTATAAGAGTTCCGATTGGTATTAAGAAAGAAGATGTAATGCAACCAAAGCAAGGTATATAAGCACAACATAGTTCATGTGGTCCAATTGCTTTCTTTTTTTCTGTATGCATTTCAACAACCATGATTAATAGCCTTAGATTTCCAACATAAAAAAGAAGAACTTCGCATATGTCGTTAAGTAAAATTTTACTTTGTGTTTCTATATAAAATGATTATGTTTCTCTGGTGTCTAAAAAGTTTGACAATACAATGAATGCTTATTTTCTATTGTTGTAGTTTGCTACTGAAGCAGATTCAGTCATCCAGTAGCCAGGTAAGAACAAACATAATCCAAACCGGCTATACAAGTCTGTAATAGATGTAGCATTTTTTGAACGGAAATATTCTAGCCACCAATGGTGTCAAAATTTTTCTTGCATTTTAAATTTTGGACTTAAAAGGATAATCATTGATTAATCGTGTGCTGCAGTTTATGTTTTAGTCCATAGGTTAAATATCAATTACGTAATCAGCTCTATGTGCTTTATAACATAGTCCTCACCTGTATTAATCATTGTGACATATTTGCCCTGAACAGACTATTCCTGAGGGCAAACGATATATAAGCTGCAGGCCTTCTTAAGGTATGTGCACATGTCTGACAATTATATCCATATGTGTGGTAAGGTCGTGTTTGGACCGAAATGTCATAAGCTGTTTTTATTTTAGTTGTTTATGTATAGTTTGAAAAACCTATTTTATGCATAGTTATTATGGGTTGTAAATTATGTTATCACATGAGTTCAATTAAAGATTACTGAGCTAGAGATGCGTAACTAATTTTTTCTTTTCCGTAGCAACGCACGGGCATAATTGCTAGTAAGAAGGAAAAGCAGGTAAAGTTTTACATGATTGTGATTACAAAATAACTAGAAAAACACAAACTCAAACACTCAGCTAACATAATTAAAAAACTTGTTGCCCTCAACATGCAGCATGTCGTAGCTGCATTTCTTCCTCGATCATCTCCACTACTCTTACTGGCTGGGAAGGAACTCTATCAAAAATTCGTTGATTTTTTTTTTCTTTCCACAGGTTCTAATTCGTGTACAGCATGACTGAAGCTCGCTTTCTTGCAACCTGTCTTCCTAGACCATGAAGTGAGTTGTTCCACCACTCCTCAATCCTTACAGTTCGCGACGGCGTCAGCACGAGTCCATCAGTCCAGCGAGCGATCATGGTCCAAACCTATTGCGCATAGACACAATTAGGGCTGGACAAAATGCTCGGAGCTCGTTAGCTCGCTCGGATCGCAGCCGGCTCGGCTCGACTTGGCTCGACTCGGCTCGGCTCGGTGCATATTCCTAACGAGCCGAGCAAGAGTTTTTGCTCGTTAGTATAACGAGCGAGTTCGAGCCGGCTCGTGAGCTGCTCGCGAGCCAAACGAGCTAGAAGGTTTAATAGACTAATGAGCAAATTATTAATTAATAATAA
>OAMR01000006.1:522192-543915 GCA_900205405.1 Echinochloa crus-galli | reverse complement strand
TCTTTCCATAACAACCAGGTATGATTATGTTACCTTTTTTTCTTTTTTGGTGACTTTATGTTCACCACAAACTATTGGTGCACAACATACTTCATACCTGAATATTAGCACTGGTCTGAATCACTTGCAGACTAATTGGTTGAGTTCAGAAAAAAGGATTCCTAATCCAACATTGATAATCAACTGTGCATCCAGTTAATCCTTATATTTTTATGTTAAGATTATGATTCATTTTCTAAAAAATATCATACATACATATCTGAACTGATTTGAATCTCTTGCAAAATAATCAAGATCATAAACTAGATTAAATGCACAATTTGGTGTTTTAGACAGGGCACTATGTCTTGTGCGTGGTGGTATTAGCAATGCAACTATGGGCTACCTGCAGAACTGCCACATAAGATCAATATTGAGGAAGTTTCTTAAATACTTGATCAGCAGGTTGTTTCTTTGGTAAACTACCCACATGTTATTAATGTCACTATTTAAATTGTAATGACAAAAGAGCATTGATCTTTGAATTGTAGCGGCATTTCATTTTTGGAATGAATGGTCTAAACTTACTTTATCAGACCTCTGATTCTCTGAACTAATAGTCTGAAGTATATTTAGAATGCTAACATGAAGTCCGCTTGTACAAATGCCTTTATAGTAAGATGCCAGGTTTGTGGCCTTTTTAAACATTATTGATATAAAAATGAATGCGGCACATTTCAAACAAAATACCAACTGATAGAGTATCAGCATGTATGAAGGCCCGAATAAACATTTCAGATAGAACCATATGGTCTTAATTTTATCCTTGCGTTTCCTGGGAAAGCATTGATTAGCAACGCCAACGAGTACATGTTCCTTTCATTTCTATTATTTGCTTTTTACAGAAATATTCCAACCACGGTTCCATATTACTCAGAGGTTGAATTCCACGAGCAGCATCTTCTTCGGTTGCAGATGTAAGGCATGGAAATAAAAAGGGTTACAATTGTCACAGGCTTTACTAACCGAGTATACTCAACTTATTCTGCAGATTAACGTGACGGAGTGTCAACGCATCACACAACTACACCTACGACCATAAGCCCATAGCCTCATCCTCTGTACAGCTGTGTTATTTAGCCTACTTTATCATCCAAGTACTACCTACCATCGTCTTAATTTAGTGAACCAGACTTGCAGTTCTTATGCTCAGAACTATCTTAGTCTACTGTATTCTAAGATATACATATGTGCCTGACCAGTTCTTAAGATGTCCGTGTTATATATGCTTGATCGTGTTAAATTACTATCCATGCATGTCAATGTTTATGTAATACGGGACACAATTCTTTTATATCATCATACATGTGCAACGAAGCATGAAACGTGCACCACTACGCATAAGTTCATATCTACCTTTATGTGAACTTTTGTGATGTTATGGGCGTGCGTCAATCACTAGTGTCTGACAATTATATCCATATGTGTGGTAAGGTTGTGTTTGGACCGAAATGTCATAAGCTGTTTTTATTTTAGTTGTTTATGTATAGTTTGAAAAACCTATTTTATGCATAGTTATTATGGGTTATAAATTATGTTATCACATGAGTTCAATTAAAGATTATTGAGCTAGAGATGCGTAACTAATTTTTTCTTTTCCGTAGCAACGCACGGGCATAATTGCTAGTAAGAAGGAAAAGCAGGTAAAGTTTTACATGATTGTGATTACAAAATAACTAGAAAAACACAAACTCAAACACTCAGCTAACATAATTAAAAAACTTGTTGCCCTCAACATGCAGCATGTCGTAGCTGCATTTCTTCCTCGATCATCTCCACTACTCTTACTGGCTGGGAAGGAACTCTATCAAAAATTCGTTGATTTTTTTTTTCTTTCCACAGGTTCTAATTCGTGTACAGCATGACTGAAGCTCGCTTTCTTGCAACCTGTCTTCCTAGACCATGAAGTGAGTTGTTCCACCACTCCTCAATCCTTACAGTTCGCGACGGCGTCAGCACGAGTCCATCAGTCCAGCGAGCGATCATGGTCCAAACCTATTGCGCATAGACACAATTAGGGCTGGACAAAATGCTCGGAGCTCGTTAGCTCGCTCGGATCGCAGCCGGCTCGGCTCGACTTGGCTCGACTCGGCTCGGCTCGGTGCATATTCCTAACGAGCCGAGCAAGAGTTTTTGCTCGTTAGTATAACGAGCGAGTTCGAGCCGGCTCGCGAGCTGCTCGCGAGCAAAACGAGTTAGAAGGTTTAATAGACTAATAAGTAAATTATTAATTAATAATAATATATGTATATTATATACGTAGTTTTAGATGATGTTATGGTTATATTCTATTATTATAGTACGATAGAGTGGATTTTGGAGGTATTAGGACCATATAAATACTATAATTTTTATATTATATATATTATTGTGCCAATTTTAAATTTAACTCTAGCTCGCAAGCTTAACGAGCCAGCTCGCGAGCTTAATGAGCCGAGCCGAGCCAGGATTTTTGCTCGTTTCCTTAACGAGCCGAGCCGAGCTGGCTCGTTTGGCTAACGAGCTCGAACGAGCCGAGCCAAAACGAGCCGAGCTCGCTCAATATCCACCCCTAGACACAATGCAGGTAAAGGTGTTCTGCTATCTCAACCGCCTCGTTCTTCCAGGCCTCGCCTCCCGCTGGCCCCAGATTTTTCCGCAAATCCAGCGGCGGAGCCAGGGGGGTTGAGGGGGCTCTAGCCCCCCTACCCATCTATAACCTATGGAGATGAAGAGGAGAAATGGAAGGGAGAGGAAAAGAAATGGAAGGGAGAGAAGGAGAGGAAGAAGAAACAAGAGATTTGATGCGCAAACCCTCATCAACTCCAAAGCCAACTTCTGAGGCGGCGCCACCGACGTAGTTAACTCCATCCTTGCAGTCATTATTATGTTTCTGACCGTGAAGAGTCCTACGGTATAAGAGCGAGTACTATAATAATACGTACAAAATTTGAGCTTAACGAATCGTGCTTGGAGGAGAGTTGATTTGCTATTTTTTTGCATTTGTGCATGTTTTTTTCAAGAGATTTGATGATACGCCTGTTCCGCTGGCTGGTGGCTGATGCTGGTTTTTTATGAGAGAAAAACACTACTAGCTGATTGGTGGCTGGTAGTTGGTGCTGTTTTTTTACTGAGAGAACACTGCTGGCTGGTGACTGATAAACCAAACAAATAGGACGATCGATATCTTGCTGTAGAATTTCACAAACCTAAAGACGCTGATTTTCCGGGTAATTAAGTTTTTGCCGCTCCAACTTCATCTAGAAGACGAGGCTGCGCCCCAACTGTCGTTCATAAGGTGTGCCGCGGAAGACGACCGTTGGGACAAAAGGAGAAGGGGCCAGTGACGCACTGACGCCGGGCCCAGGTCCCATCCCGACCCGAACGACAGGGAAAAGCGAGCCCTGCGCGGCTGCGCCCCTGGACCCTGCCCTCGCCTGCTTTTGCTCCAGCAAACCGGTCGGGGGGCTCCTGAAATTTGACCGTTGCTGCGCCACGTCATACCCCGCACCGTCCATCTCCTCCTCCTTCACCCTTCACAGCGAGCCCGCCCCCGCCCACATTCAGGCCGATTGGAGGTAGCAGTAGAGGCCGTAGGTGCTCTGCTTGAGGAGGGACTCAGGGGCAGGGAAGCGAAGAGGGACAAGGATTGAAGAGATAGGGAAGAGCGAAGAGAGGTGCCGCAAGTCTTGGGCATTTTCTTGCGGCAACATGAAGAAGCTGTTCCTGTTCCTGTTCCTGTTCCTCTTCGTGCTGGCCATCGCAGGGGTCCGCGGTGACGACGGTGAGATCCCTGTTGCCCTTTTCTATTGACCTGTACTGCGGATTTGGGCGTGTTTGCTCTAGCCCCCATGCCATCGTGTTTGGTTTCTCGGCAAAGCGAACTAGTACGATTTGGTAGCGACCTGAATCCACTGCTCGCTCTCGCTATCGGCCTATCGCCCCCTGCCTGCAACCTCCGCTGCTCTTTTAGCGCTCGCGACCTCGCCAGTGACCTCCTTGGCAATCGCCGGATCGCGCGCTCGCCACCCAACCCAAATCCACACCTCGTCGTCGACAAATCGAACACTTCTCCGCCGGATCGAGCAGATAGAGATGGCCTATACCTGCCGCCTACATTTTGCTTTTCAAATGGCCAAGATCTGCATTTCGTGCACAGCCTTCTGTCTGATGCTTCCTTGTTTTTCACTTGGGCAAGAATGTACTCCGCATTTCGCACCTGGATTCCTGCCTTGCACAGCCTCACACGGCGTTATTACATCTGACGGTGTCTGTGATAGGAAATCTGTGACAGGCTTGTTACCGCAATGGTAATTTCTAATCTTTCGGTTTCATTTCTTCGCCATGGCGCACAGGGGCGTACATCGGCGTGAACATTGGCACGGCCATGTCGTCGGTCCCGCCTCCATCGCAGGTCGCGACGCTGCTCCGCTCTCAGAACATCCGCAACGTCCGTCTCTACGACGCCGACCCGGCGATGCTCGCGGCGCTCGCCAACACCGGCATCCGCGTCATCGTCTCCGTCCCCAACGAGCGTCTCGTCGCCATCGGCAAATCCAACGCCACGGCGGCCAGCTGGGTGGCCCGCAACGTGGCCGCGCACTACCCGGCCGTCAACATCACGGTCATCGCCGTGGGGTCCGAGGTGCTCTCGACGATGCCGAGCGCCGCCGCGGCGCTGCTCGTGCCCGCCATGCGCTACCTCCAGAACGCGCTGGTGGCGGCGGCGCTCGACCGCTACGTCAAGATCTCGACGCCGCACTCCTCGTCCATCATCCTCGGCTCCTTCCCGCCGTCGCAGGCCTCCTTCAACCGGTCGCTGAACGGCGTGCTCGTGCCGATGCTCGGGTTCCTGCGGTCCACGGGCTCGCCGCTGATGCTCAACGTGTACCCGTACTACGAGTACATGCGCTCCGGCGGCTTGATCCCGCTGGACTACGCGCTGTCCCGGCCGCTGCCGCCGAACAAGGAGGCCGTGGACGCCGACACCCTGCTCCGCTACAGCAACGTGTTCGACGCGGTCGTGGACGCCGCCTACTTCGCCATGGCGTCCCTCAACGTCACCGACGTGCCGGTGGTGGTGACGGAGACCGGGTGGCCGCACAAGGGCGACGCCGCCTCCGAGCCCGACGCCACCCCGGAGAACGCCAACACCTACATCAGCAACCTCATCCGGCACGTGACGAACAGCACCGGCACGCCCAAGCACCCCGGCGTGGCCGTGCCGACGTTCATCTACGAGCTGTACGACGAGGACGCCCGGCCCGGGGCGGCGTCGGAGAAGTACTGGGGGCTGTTCGACGCGAGCGGCGTCCCGGCGTCCGGCGCGCTGCTGGGCAACGACACGGCGAACCAGACGTTCTGCGTGGCGAGGGAGGGCGCGGACCCGAAGAAGCTGCAGGAGGCGCTGGACTGGGCGTGCGGCCCCGGGAAGGTGGACTGCTCGGCGCTGATGCAGGGGCAGCCGTGCTACGACCCGGACACCGTGGAGGCGCACGCGACGTACGCCTTCGACGCCTACTACCACGGCATGGGGATGGGCTCCGGGACCTGCTACTTCAGCGGCGTCGCGATGGTCACCACCACCGACCCAAGTAAGCAATTAACAACATGGCTCAAGAACATTCAGATCTTGAAATAATTAGTAGTCGTGTGTTGACTTATTTTTGTGTCGGGTTGTGTTTGCAGGTCATGGATCGTGTGTTCACGCCGGAAAGAACGGGACATCGTTGCTGAGCGCCACCTCGCTGGCGCCGTCGTCCAACTCCACGGCGGGGGCTTCCGGGGCGCACCGGGTGACCGGCGAGGTCTCGTCGCTCGTCGGAATTGTTGTCTCCACCGCGCTGCTCTTGAGCGTCCTTCCTCTGCTGTAGGCCTGTAGGGCACTAGGCAGTAGTTACTACGGAGTAGTTAGCAGTAGTAGGAAGTTGCAGAGAAGAGTTGGGCATTCGTGAGGGATTTCTCATTTCTTTTTGCTGCCAAGTGGAATTGGCTCGGTGTTATTTAACTTTTTACCATTATAACGGGTGACGCCTCCTCGGATATCATCATAACCAACGGCGCTACATTTTACCACGCAACAAAAAAAGACGCTGCAAAAACACCATATTTGCATACGTGGCACGGAAGATCAGCTGTCCACGTTGGATCCGATGCATTCGAGGGTGTAAAATGTCCCTCATGCCCTTGACAACTTCCTCTCCTCTCTCTACTGTCACTTACACGTGGGACCCACTCACTCACCTTCAACCTCAACTGTGGCTCCGCCGATGCTCCCGGCGCCCCAGCCCCACTCCACCCGCCCCGCCGCCGTAGCTTCGGCTCCGCCGCCCGAGCCCCGCCGACGCAGCTTCGGCTCTGCCGCACCAGCCCCGCCGCCGCTGCCGGACTAAATCCATCAGACCGGCCACCTTGATGGACACCGAGGAAGGAGATTGCCACCACGAGCTTCTCCACACCGAGACACACACACCTACAGCCGGAGCTTCGTCGCCGTCAAGGACCCTCCGTCGTCCCCCGCCTCCATGGCTCCTCGACGAATGGGATCTCCGCCGGGGGACGATTCACCGTGAGCGAGCTGCACCGATGAAGACAACGACCACCACGAGCTTCCCCTCGCCGAGACGGATCGATTCCGCCATTTCTCGTCGCCGTTCCGCTGCCGGAGCACCTCCGCCCCCGTGAAGCCACGCCGCCGGCCGCTACGTCCGCTGCGGGCTAAACTCCGGCCGCCTCCACGCGCCCCCGCCTATGGTGTGCACCTCCATAGACTCGCCACTCCCTCCTCTCTCCCTTGCGCTCGTCAGCCGAGCTCCCCGCCCACTCAAGTGCCGGTGAGACCGCCGCCCAGAACTGTCGGTGCCATGGCCAAAGCTCCATGAGCTTTTGCAGTTGACCCCTAGAGAATTTGCATCGAATGGGCCCAACGCAGCTATACGGGGACGCCAGGGGCATCGGAGGTCATTTTACACCCCCGCATGCACCGGATCCAGCGTGGAGAGCTGACTTGGCGTGCCACACACTGGCGGAGCTACTTGTAGGCCAACGTGCCCCCCCCTGCCCAATGACAACTTTTGAAGAGCCAAGCATACTAGCGGTTATTTTGTTCGATACATACAACAACAATAATAGTTTACTAGCAATTCAGGCCATCTAAAAACAAACAGAGACCCTGCAAGGTACCCAAGCACAGCCATATAACGTTGCAAATGCACGTTGTCTGCTTGTTGGTGTTTTCATTTGTTTCTTAATTTGTATTTGCTGTTTCTAAACAATGAGAGCTTCTTCTCGGGGCATCAACATATATTATTTCTATCTTGTGACTGCGCTAGGCTAAGTGTACTGTAGCAATTGCCCCCCCCCCGGTTGAATCCTAGCTCCGCCACTGCTGCCACGTATGCAAATAAGGTGTTTGTGTAGCACCTTTCTTCGTTGCGTGGTAAAAATGTAGCGCCGTTGGTTATGATGATATCCGAGGAGGCGCCACCCGTTTAATGATAAAAAGTTAAATATCCCGATAAATAACGCCGACCGCTGGCTGTGAGCGCATCGCGCCAGCTGCAGGCTGAAAGCCAGTTGCGTACTCCCTGTGGGGCCTAGTGCCAGTGTTTCAGCCGGGCTGCGAGCGGGCGGCGAGTTATCAGCCTATTTCATTCTCTCTCTTCCCACTTTTCTTGTCCACGTTTGATTTAGCTGGCTTATAGCCAGCTATTATACCTGCTCTAAGAGCAAGTATTATAACAGGCTGCAAGGAGACTGAATCCTACATGGAGGAGAGAGAGGATAAGAGAGAGAAGGAAGTGGGCTGTAAACTTATAGCCAGCTCAGGCACATGTTCCTAAAATCTTGTGAGAGAGGGTGGTGGGCCAAGTAGTGTGTTTCTTAGCCAACCCATGGTTAATAAGCTTGGCTATAGGACAAGCCATCTCATCAATAGACAACTCTAATAGACAAGCCATACAATAAGGTAGTCTCCCCCATTTCTCTAAATATATTTTTTTAATTCGTGTGGGACCCACCCGTCCTTGTTATCCTCCCTCTCTCCTCCGCCGGCCACATCCTCTCCGCCGGCCACATCTTCTCCTCCTGCTGCCACGCTGAGCTCCTCCTCCACAGCCCGTCGCCGTCGCATCATCCCGCCCGCCTCTGGCTCCCTCGACTCCTCGTGTGCGCTGCGACCTCGGCTCGGCACCTCCGACGGCCGTCGCAGCGGGGCGAGCTACGGGCTCCGGCGGACGAGTAGGCGGGCGCAGGCGACCTCGACTCGGCATCTCCGGCGGCCGTCGCGGCGGGGCGAGCTACGGGCTCCGGCGACCTCGGCTCGGCATCTCCAGTGGTAGTCTCTCCACAGCTAGTACCAAGGTTTTGATGAATGGGATACCGGGCGCAAGATTTGTCATGGTCCCAGCCTACGGCAAGGGGATCCCTTATCGCCGATGCCTTTTGTGTTGGTGATGGAATGTTTACATAGAATGGTCGCCAAAGCAGATGGTTAAGACCTCTTTGAACCTCTAAGTTCTGCACATATCAAACATATTGTCTCACTCTATGCAGATGATGTGATTATTTTTCTGTCACCGGTCGCTCTTGATTTGAAGTTGATAAAGGAAATTCTAGTATGCTTTGAGGATGGCATTGGGCTGGCGACTAACTACGAGAAAAGTCGGGTCTACCCCATCCACTGCTCAGAAAGGTCAATTAATGCTTACCAAAGACATTTTGCAGTGTCAGACTTCTACATTTCCATGCACTTATTTGGGGGTCCCACTTTTCATATCCAAGCTGCCAAAGTCTGCCCTACAACCCTTGGTCAAGGTCGCTGGTCGTCTCCCAACTTGGAAAGGAAGGTTGCTTAATAGAAGTGGGCGTCTTACTTTGGCCAAGTCAACGCTTTGTGCAATCTCGGTCCATATTGCTACTGCAATTGCGATGGCCCCTTGGGTTACTAAAGCAATTGAGACGTTGGTAAGAGGCTTCTTACCGGGAGTTTCTCGAGCAACGCAATTGATCAATTCGATCAATTGCGGTGGCCCCAGCCAACGCTTTTGTATAAAGGGTTCCTTACCGGGAGTATACGTCGTTTTCGCTTCTCGAGAAACATCTTTGATCGAATATATAAAAATATATATTAATATTTATAGTACATACTCCCTCCATTGATCTATGCAAGGCCTATTGTTAAATCTCAAGAGTTCACTTTTGCAAGACATATTCTCATTTTTCCTTGGGAGTGATGCTTTGGGAATCAGTGCGGCAGTAATTCATGGCATGCACACCTCGGGAGTGAAGCACATGCAGAGAATAAAAGAACTCACAATAAAAGCCGATTGTTTTTTTCCCAAGAAATACTAATGATGAGAGTGTTTTCTTTGGTCTTTATGCCAAGAAAAAATAGGCCTTGCATAGTTGAATGGAGTGAGTAATAGATATCATTAGATAGATAGTTGAATGGAGTGACTAATACCTCTCATCTGCTTTCTCTTTTTGTTTCTCTGCATGTTTTCTGTATTTCTTCTTTTACCTTATGAGTTGCATATTGCTGCACATTTGATTTGGACTCTGAATGTGGGGGTAGTGGCTTCTCCTTTTGTGCTCCACCTGTCTGCTCTTGGCCCTCTTACTGCATAAGAAATGATTGTTGTTCTTATTTATGATTTCCTTGTGCAAGGGCTTGCTAGACAAGAGGGACAACATAATGCTGTTGTCCAGTACACTTTGGAGTCCAGGGGCTGCTAGGCCAAGCAGTCAAGCAACCTAGCCATGGGCAGTGCCGAACTTCGAACCGGCAAGAATTTCAAATGCCCATATGCACACAACCTCCTATGTTCACCTAACCGAAACTACATATGCTCAATGGGTAGCAGATCCATCTGCTGGAATCGATTTTGATGTTGACTCGGGTGAAGTGGATCCAGGTACCCACACACTTTATACCTTAGATTTTTCATTATGAAACTTCATAATATAGATCTTTTAATTCTTTGTTTCTACTCTATATCTGGTTTTCCAAATGACAAAACTCTTTGAAGATTCATATATGGTAAGGGAAGTCTTCAAAAAACAGGTCAGATATAAGAGGAAAACAGCTATTCAAAATGCATATTTTCTTTTAATATTACTGCCAGCTTACGATCTGTATTACAACAGCGGAGAAAGAGCTAGACGGCATCTCCAGTGGTAGTCTCTCCACAGCTAGTACCAAGGTTTTGATGAATGGGATACCGGGCGCAAGATTTGTCATGGTCCCAGCCTACGGCAAGGGGATCCCTTATCGCCGATGCCTTTTGTGTTGGTGATGGAATGTTTACATAGAATGGTCGCCAAAGCAGATGGTTAAGACCTCTTTGAACCTCTAAGTTCTGCACATATCAAACATATTGTCTCACTCTATGCAGATGATGTGATTATTTTTCTGTCACCGGTCGCTCTTGATTTGAAGTTGATAAAGGAAATTCTAGTATGCTTTGAGGATGGCATTGGGCTGGCGACTAACTACGAGAAAAGTCGGGTCTACCCCATCCACTGCTCAGAAAGGTCAATTAATGCTTACCAAAGACATTTTGCAGTGTCAGACTTCTACATTTCCATGCACTTATTTGGGG
Organism: Echinochloa crus-galli; assembly: GCA_900205405.1. Lineage (NCBI taxonomy): Eukaryota > Viridiplantae > Streptophyta > Magnoliopsida > Poales > Poaceae > Echinochloa > Echinochloa crus-galli. The sequence goes on along the minus strand of OAMR01000006.1, from coordinate 533,296 downwards.
GTCCCACTTTTCATATCCAAGCTGCCAAAGTCTGCCCTACAACCCTTGGTCAAGGTCGCTGGTCGTCTCCCAACTTGGAAAGGAAGGTTGCTTAATAGAAGTGGGCGTCTTACTTTGGCCAAGTCAACGCTTTGTGCAATCTCGGTCCATATTGCTACTGCAATTGCGATGGCCCCTTGGGTTACTAAAGCAATTGAGACGTTGGTAAGAGGCTTCTTACCGGGAGTTTCTCGAGCAACGCAATTGATCAATTCGATCAATTGCGGTGGCCCCAGCCAACGCTTTTGTATAAAGGGTTCCTTACCGGGAGTATACGTCGTTTTCGCTTCTCGAGAAACATCTTTGATCGAATATATAAAAATATATATTAATATTTATAGTACATACTCCCTCCATTGATCTATGCAAGGCCTATTGTTAAATCTCAAGAGTTCACTTTTGCAAGACATATTCTCATTTTTCCTTGGGAGTGATGCTTTGGGAATCAGTGCGGCAGTAATTCATGGCATGCACACCTCGGGAGTGAAGCACATGCAGAGAATAAAAGAACTCACAATAAAAGCCGATTGTTTTTTTCCCAAGAAATACTAATGATGAGAGTGTTTTCTTTGGTCTTTATGCCAAGAAAAAATAGGCCTTGCATAGTTGAATGGAGTGAGTAATAGATATCATTAGATAGATAGTTGAATGGAGTGACTAATACCTCTCATCTGCTTTCTCTTTTTGTTTCTCTGCATGTTTTCTGTATTTCTTCTTTTACCTTATGAGTTGCATATTGCTGCACATTTGATTTGGACTCTGAATGTGGGGGTAGTGGCTTCTCCTTTTGTGCTCCACCTGTCTGCTCTTGGCCCTCTTACTGCATAAGAAATGATTGTTGTTCTTATTTATGATTTCCTTGTGCAAGGGCTTGCTAGACAAGAGGGACAACATAATGCTGTTGTCCAGTACACTTTGGAGTCCAGGGGCTGCTAGGCCAAGCAGTCAAGCAACCTAGCCATGGGCAGTGCCGAACTTCGAACCGGCAAGAATTTCAAATGCCCATATGCACACAACCTCCTATGTTCACCTAACCGAAACTACATATGCTCAATGGGTAGCAGATCCATCTGCTGGAATCGATTTTGATGTTGACTCGGGTGAAGTGGATCCAGGTACCCACACACTTTATACCTTAGATTTTTCATTATGAAACTTCATAATATAGATCTTTTAATTCTTTGTTTCTACTCTATATCTGGTTTTCCAAATGACAAAACTCTTTGAAGATTCATATATGGTAAGGGAAGTCTTCAAAAAACAGGTCAGATATAAGAGGAAAACAGCTATTCAAAATGCATATTTTCTTTTAATATTACTGCCAGCTTACGATCTGTATTACAACAGCGGAGAAAGAGCTAGAAACAATACAAAACAGACATGTAAATAACATCACTGCTCCCTCTGAATACAGCTCCGAAAGTGTTGATAGTCTTGATAGCTACAGTTACCCAGGTACAGATAACTACTCTTCCTAAACGCAATCTTCTACTAGCAAACAGTTTCCCAACCACTCACTGCATGACATTATCATAAATTCTCTATCTTTTAGATTCCGATCGTGAACCAAAAGAGTAGAAATAGAAATGCTAAGCCTTCAAGCCGATCATGCATCAAGGTATAGTCTCCACTTAACCAGCTTAAAACACTAATAATATAATAAAGCATATACGACAATATCCATTCTATATCTTGCAACCATGCTCTTTTGTCTCTTTATATACAGCCTGCTTACCATTAAACAGCAGCAGCCATCAGTGTACCTCCAACAACAACCGCCACTACTAAACAGCTATTTGTTCGTGCATCATTTTAATTACTGGGCAACTCTGTGTTAGTATGTAATAAACGTCTGGTTACACTCCGTTATCATGAAATTCTATCTTATTGTATAATATATTCATCTAAACTTGGTTACTGTTAAACTCTCCGCTCATATGTACTATATGTGTTTTTGTAATCAGTCTTTTACAACATGTTGATTTCGTTGTATCTGTGTCGCGCGCCCCAATTCACTAGTGTACTAGCAGGTTGGACGGCCTTAAACCCGCTAGAGTGTTTGCGGCGAGCTTTGCGGGTTTGTGGCTGCCCGCAACCCGCCCCGCCTGCACTTTGAACACGGCGTGGCGCACCACTGCTGCTGCTGCTTTCTCACAGAGTCACTGTCCCCTTGGCCCTTTCCTGGTTTCCCCTCCTGCCCGCCTTCTGATCCGTGCACGGTAAAACGTTCCTGCAAATCGTTGGATCTGTGGCAAATCGCAGCAGGGAAAGGCTTGGGCAACAATCCTATATACAGTACGGCGCTTTGAGCACTGACCACGAAATGGCCCGGCAGGCTGCTGCACGGAAGAATGGCATAACCAGTAATCATGTGCATCTCGTATTCGAGCGGAGTTAAATCTGCACGGCATAAATAGTGTCCTTGCCCCGGGGATATTAAGGGATAGAGGGAGTAGTTTGTTTGCACTTCGTAAATCAGTAAATACACATATGACTCGATCGATCTATTGTTGTTTAAACAAGTGAGACTAGATGGACCAGAGTGCAGTAATTGATGGCGGCATGCAATAGATGCTGACGGTAAAGAAAATTAGGGTACATGGAAGGTACATTTATGTGTGGCAGGGTGTGCCAGCAGGCAGCAGCGCGCCCGGGCAGGCTCATGGGCCATGGCACAGCTACTGGCCTTCGGCCTGCGAGACGCGCTTCAGGCGACAAAAAAAAATTGCATCACCAAGGTGATGCGTAGTCGCGCCCGGGATACCATGCACCCGCCTGCCCACGCGACGCGCCAGGCCCGGAACGGGAAGGCGCCGGCGGCAGAGCGGTAGCCCAAATAAGGAGGCCACGAGCGCTCTCTGAAATGAGGCCAACGATCCAGCTGCCTCTTGGACACTCCCCAAAATGAGCATTTCCCAGCTTGGTCACGGCCACCTGCCTCTTGGACGCGTTGCACATGGGCAGTGTTTAGGTCCCAAAGTTTCCCAAACTCTCTCTCCAACGGTGAAGGTTGAGGCCTACAGGCTTGTGGCCGATGTGTCCGGTGGTGCTGCCTGTTCTGCCTCCTGGGGCTTGCCCAACAGGATTGTGGCGGTAGTGTCCAGCGCGGGCGGCCGTGGTGTCAGGCTTAGGTGCTTTTATCCCTCCCGTCTTTGTCGATGATCTTCTCGACGTTGATCAGCAACTCTCCCGAAGCATCCCATTCCTCCAGCACAGCAGTGAGAAGGGCGACTTCGAGGCGAGCTCAGTTTCCACCGCCGGATTCGCCGGCTTCCCTCGCCTCCGGTGACCTCTGCGGCGCCGGTGAGCAGGGGGAGTCATGGATCCGGCGAGTGGTGTACATATTCCCTCCTATTTTAACAGTTCTAGGTAGGTTAGGGCCGGTATGCCCGGTGGGAAAGTTCTCCCTTGCTCCGGCCGTCGGAGGTGCTGTCGTCATTCTCATCGCTGTTGTGCTCACTGTTCACGGTGCCGGCGACTTGGGAGCTAAGGTGAGTCGAAATAAAATAAATCCCCTGCTTGCACTCACTTCCGGCCATCCTCGATCCGATCTGCTCGCCCTGTCACAGTGGGCTTGTGGCCGATGTGCCCGGTGGTGCTGCCTGTTCTGCCTCTTGGGGCTTGCCCAGCAGGATTGTGGCGGTGGTGTTCGGCGCGGCCGGCCGTGGTGCCAGGCTTGGGTGCTTTTGTCCCTTCTGTGTCTGTCGATGAAGCTTGTCTTCTCGACGTTGATCTTGGGAGGTTTGCCTACCAACACGAAAGTAAATCGGGTTGGTTTTCTGATCCTACTAGCCTTGGTTTTATGAGTCCAGCTGTACATACATATGTTCCCCGGCCGGCTGAATCCCGCGGCACCGGCCGAGATCGAGCAGCTTGCCGGCCGGGAGCTAGAGAGCTCAAAACAGATCGACTAGCGTTGATCGAGCTACATGTCCGGGAATGTTCTTCTCCGTATAGGTCAGTGTGTGTTCATGTGTTTCAAAGGATCTCACTCTCCGTCTTGTTACATGTCTAGCCTGAATCGTGAAAGCCTTCGCTAGCTGTTCTGATAACTAGCAAGAGGATATGGGAACTGCATGCATATATATCCCTTGCTGGCCTTCCTTAACTTTCATATACAACGGCCACCACAGCTCAGCTCCAATCTGAGTATCTGACAGTCACACGGCCCGGAATCTCTTCTCTCTACCAGTTGGTGATTTGCATCCACGTACTGCACCTAGCAGTGGATCATATCGGTCGATGAGCCTGGCTAGCTGTACTTGCTACTTCCAGAATACGGCAAGAACGACATGCAGGCTATCGCGCCATGTGCCGTATCGCTCTCGCCGGCTCTGTAGCCAATACGGCAATACAACCGGGGGCGATAGATAAGCGTACGGGTACGGACAGCTGCCGCGACGCCGTGTCGATCGGTAGCGCCCGCTGGGCTCGCACGGGTGCACGCGCGCGCAGAGGATCCGAGCGAGGCCTTCCGATCCGTGGAACGTGCGCTCACGATATCATCGGATCTTCTATTTCAAAAAAAAATATCATCGGGCGGGTACCGTACGGCGCACCTGGCGAGCGTGTCACGAACCGTGAACGCCTCGGCACCACGCGCGCGGCGGCTTTCGTCGAGACCATGCATTTGCATGCGTCCCGCCGTTCCGGCGACCCGAGTGCGGCCGCGAAGGCGAGGGGGATCCTGGCGGAGTGGCCGACGGGTGGTCGAGCGAGCAAACGACATGCAGGCTATGATGAGCATGGGCCCGGAGATTTTCCCTGTGGGTGTAGTGTAGGAAAGGGGGACCAGATAGCTACGTACACCGCTGGATCATTGCGATTGACTGAACCACCTCCGCGATCCTAAAACTCCTACTCAACCCTACGCTTGCATGCGCAGCTACCTACAGTTTCCGCGCCGGCCCTGCCCCTGCCCCGGCGGCGCGGATTCTCTGACTTAGGCTAGTGTTTAGCTGTTGCTGCTTGCTCCTTTGCTATAGGCTTCAGCTTCGGTTGCGAGCTTGCTCAGAGCCCGCTAGCAACCAGGGGAGAGCTAGATTAGCTAGCGATCGTCGAGCGAGCTCTCGATCGATCGCCGCGGCGGCGGGCGGCCGGCCGGCGAGCCAGCGAAATGGAGGAGCAGCTGGGCCCGGTGGCGGTGACGCACCTGCTGCAGCACACGCTGCGGAGCCTCTGCACCGGCGCCGACGCCCCGCAGTGGGTCTACGCCGTCTTCTGGCGCATCCTGCCCCGGAACTACCCGCCCCCCAAGTGCGCGCGTTGCCCTCTTCCTCTTCCTCCATGTTGGCATGTTGCTCTCTTCGATCTCCTTCCTGCTCACAGCTGCTAATGCACATTCAAGCCGTGCCTAGCCTATCTCCTTCGCTGACTGATTGTGGCTGCTCGCTTGATGACCTGCTGACCAGATGGGATCTCCCTGGCGCGGGGTACGACAGGAGGAACTGGTACGGCCTGCCTGCCTATATTCCTCCTCTCTCCTTCAGTCCTTGGCATAGCTCCCGAATTGTTCTCTCTTTCTCACGCGTTTCCTTCCTCTTCCCCTTAGGATCCTGGCATGGGAGGACGGGTTCTGCAACTTCGCGGCGGCGACCACCTCTGCCGCGTGCGGCCAAGAGGCGGCAGGGGCAGCGGCGGTTGCATACTTGCATATGCCGGGGACTGTGAGGCAGCTGTGCAGGAGGCAGCCAAGCATCAGCACCAGCCGCAGCTGCAGGGCCTGCAGCCAGAGCTGTTCTTCAAGATGTCCCATGACATCTACAACTACGGCGAAAGGTAGGTGGCCGGCCGCGCGCTCTCTGCCTGGCTGACTAGTCCACAGTTGACGGCGATTAGCTAGCGAGTCCACAGTTGACGTGCTAATGATGGCTGCTGGGCCCTGCCCCTCCTGTGTTCTTGGTGCGCTTCGCTGCTGCAGGCTGATAGGGAAAGTGGCGGCAGACCACAGCCACAAGTGGGTGTTCAAGGAGCCCCAGGAGATCAACCTCATCTCCTCGTGGAGCAACCCTGCCGACTCTGTAAGCACTAACCAGTAGTAACCGCCGCTGTTACTTAGCTAACCCTGGTCATCTTTAATTAGACAAACAGATTGTTATTAGATGATATCTGAGTGAGCTCCTGCGCTTTTTGTTTGCAGCATCCCAGGACGTGGGAGGCGCAGTTCCAGTCCGGAATCCAGGTGCACACTTTCAGGCCTTGACAAATCGCAATCCGGTCCCATGGGCTTTGGCCTTCGTGCGCCTTTTCCCTTCGATCTTTTTCCCCGAGTCCTCTCGGTGGTCATTCTTGACTTCTTGGCTTCTGCAGACCATCGCCCTGATCGCTGTCAGGGAGGGCGTCGTGCAGCTCGGCTCCATGAAAAAGGTAGTCGCGCACCACCGCTCTCCGGTCGTTTTCCGCCGCGCTTCGATTCGATCTCTCAATCTCTCGCAAGAACCGAGGCACCATGTGCGCGGCAGTAGCTAGCGTTGTTATCACGTTGTGTGTGTGTGTGTGTGTGTGTGTGTGTGTGTGTGTGTGTGTGTGTGTGTGTGTGTGTGTGTGTGTGTGTGTGTGTGTGTGTGTGTGTGTGTGTGTGTGTGTGTGTGTGTGTGTGTGTGTGTGTGTGTGTGTGTGTGTGTGTGTGTGTGTGTGTGTGTGTGTGTGTGTGTGTGTGTGTGTGTGTGTGTGTGTGTGTGTGTGTGTGTGTGTGTGTGATATAGAGGCAGATGTGTTTCACCTTTGCGGCATAGCTAGACGAGCATGCATGCACAGCCGCGCGTTGCACGCTCCTGGCTATGCGACGCTGACATTCTTTGGATCGCGTGAATGCAGGTGGACCTGAGCTACGTCGTGATGCTGCGCCGCAAGTTCGGGTACCTGCAGAGAGCATCCCGGGGGTGCTGCTGCCGCGCCCATCGTCCGCCGGCGTGTTCCCGAGCGGCGGGTCGTGCGTGGGGCCGCCGCCGGACATCGCCGCGGCGTGGGCGCCGGGCCTGATGCCGCCGCTGGAGCTCTACAACCCCTATGGCGTCGCGGCGGGCGCCGGGCCGGCCGCCGCCGCCGCCGCCGCGTCCATGCACATCATGCCGTCGATGAGCAGCCTCGAGGCGCTGCTCTCCAAGCTGCCATCGGTCGTGCCGGCCCCGCAGCCGCAGCCGCCAGCAGCAGCCGGGACGTCCGTGCCCGGCGTGGCGCCGCCGCCGGCCAACAAGACGGAGGAGCCGGGCGACGAGTACGCGCAGTGCCACGGCATGGACGTGGCGATCAACGGCGGCGAGGGCACGAGCACGAGCGCCGCCGCCACTAACGCCCCGATGTCGTCCTACTTCATCAACGTGGGCAGCAGTAGTAGCCCCAGCGAGTGGTTTTAGCTCGAGCTGGCCATTATTGTTTCTCTCTCTCACTCTCTTAACCTCACGCGCCCGCGTGTCCGTAGGTGGCATGGTAATGGCGATGGCGTGGTGGTTGGGCTGGGCTCTCTCTCCCTAGAGAGCTAATGACAAATCAGTCAGTCATATGTCATTAATTAATCGTTATATCACTATATGCTAATACCCATCTGCAGTTAACCCAATCATTTTGCCATTGTTGTCTTCTTCCTCTCCTCTCCTGTTCACTGCACCATTTTATGATCCACGACCCAGCCGGCCGGCCAATGGCCACTTAGGTCATCGGATCCGGTGCGGGGTCTCTAATTCTCTATACGGTGTACTCCGGTGTGTACTCCGTGAAAGCTAGTACGAGTGGGGCACGACCGTTCCCGCGACCTCGACGTCGACGTATACGTACGTATGTGCGTGCGTACTGCGAGATGACACCTGACGATTATTCATGCATCGAGGACACGGCAGCGGTGTGGCCTCGGCCATCCCTCCATTTCTGCGTACGCACTCCGCGACGCGCTCTCGACCAAGCGTAAGCAAGTGTGCTCGATCGGCTCGGCTCGTCATCTATCCCCAATCATGCGCCCGCCCAGCGGCCAATGATTCCTTGACCCGCTTTGGGGTCCGATCGAGCACAGCGATCCGGAGCTTTTGCGAGAGCCTGCAGGACGTGATGATTCTATTCTCCAGGGCCGAACCTGCATATGCACGGCCAGTCACCCACAGCCCGATAGCGAAAAAAAACAAAACGAGTGGGGTGGGTAAATGAGTTGGTGGATAGTGTAAAATAAGGGTATAAAGATCATTTTCTCCTACGGTTGTTTTTTAAGTTTTAACCCTTCAAGGCCTTATATTTCAGGACACAATATGTACGTGTACTACAGTTAGGTAGCTGGATGATAAATAGGCAATTTCATGATTAAATTCAGAACGGTATTACACATGACAAGAATAAAGCCTGCATTTAAATCTCAGTATCAATCACATCATAATGATCTTAGAAAAATACAATGAAAGAAGGTTCACCACGTACGTACTTATTAAACGCAGCTGCAGCCGTGGTTACGAGTGCCGTTGGGGCAACGACGATGTTGTTGATGGAGCGCAGCAACAGGCGTCGCAGACGACGAGCTTCCACATCACCGAACTGAGACAGAAGACGAACCGTGGCGAAGAACTTAAGCAGTCGCGCGTAGCGCTTCCCAAAAACCTTATTGCCGGTGCACGCAGACACTCGGGATGAAATAGACTTTCCGACAGCGCAGCAGCGAGGAAGAGAAAAATTCTAACTCAAACAGACCTACTTGAGAGTTTCTAAACCTTGGGGCTCCCTCCTCGTATGTAGTAATCTATGATGCGTCTTTTTCATGAGGAATTGATCCGTATTTATGTGGAGGAAAACTCCTACACCGTCATCTATTAGCAATACGGTACTAATAGATTAGGGATTGTGTACCCCTTCAACATTATTTTTTTTTAGAATCCCTTCAACACTAATGGATTTTTGAAATTTATTAAAAGTTATTTATATGGACCAACCCATATACTCTAATGTAAGCAAAGCTAACGAGACAACATGAAGAAGCTGTTCCTGTTCCTCTTCCTCTTCGTGCTGGCTATATGGTCCCCGGTGCCGATGGTGAGATCCCTGTTGCCCTTTTCTATTGACCTGTACTGCGGATTTCAGATTTGGGCGTCTTTGCTCTAAGCCCCCATGACCATCGTGTTTGGTTTCTCGGCAAACCGACCCGGCGATGCTCGCGGCGCTCGCCAACACCGGCATCCGCGTCATCGTCTCCGTCCCCAACGAGCAGCTCGTCGCCATCGGCAAATCCAACGCCACGGCGGCCAGCTGGGTGGCCCGCAACGTGGCCGCGCACTACCCGGCCGTCAACATCACGGCCATCGCCGTGGGGTCCGAGGTGCTCTCGACGATGCCGAGCGCCGCCGCGGCGCTGCTCGTGCCCGCCATGCGCTACCTCCAGAACGCGCTGGTGGCGGCGGCGCTGGACTGGGCGTGCGGCCCCGGGAAGGTGGACTGCTCGGCGCTGATGCAGGGGCAGACGTGCTACGACCCGGACACCCTGGAGGCGCACGCCACGTACGCCTTCGACGCCTACTACCACGGCATGGGGATGGGCTCCGGGACCTGCTACTTCAGCGGCGTCGCGATGGTCACCACCACCGACCCAGGTAAGCATTTTTTTTTTGAGGGAACCAAGTAAGCAATTAATAAGATGGCTCAAGAACAGTCAGATCTTGACATCAGTTTCCTTCGTGCATAGATTCATTTTTGCGCCGGATTGTGTTGCAGGATCGTGCGTTCACGCCGGAAAGAACGGGACGTCGTTGCTGAGCGCCACCTCGCTGGCGCCGTCGTCCAACTCCACGGCGGGGAATCCCGGCGCGCACCGGGCGATCGGCGAGGTCTCGTCGCTCGTCGGGGTTGTCTCCACCGCGCTGCTCTTGAGCGTCCTTCCTCTGCTGTAGGTACTAGGCAGTACTAGTAGTTAGTTGCAGAGAGTTGCAGGCACTCGCATGAGTTGCAGAGAGGAGTTGGCTCGGTGGTTCTTTTTGCTGCCAAGTGGAATTGGCTCGGTGTTTGGTAGGTGGAGGGGATTGCCTCCTGTGTTCATTTTGAAAAAATTTAGGTCGTTGCGTCCGGTCTGTTGTTGGTTGGATGCGATGAATGAATGAAGTGGAAAATTGTCTGATAGATGTGTCCAGTTGAAAGGTCTATCGTCATTGGAGCCACGGGCTCACACAGTTCACCAGGAGACAGGCGATCAGAGGCTACGTCGGCCCATTGGAATTCCAGACCAGGATTCAGCCCAGTCACGAAATGAATCATCTTCAAGTGCTTCAATGGAAAAAGTCCATTTCCCCTCCCTGAACTATCGGCCGAATCCGTGATTCCTCCCTGAACTCGAAAACCGTCTTCCTGACACCGTGAACTCCCGAAACCGGACACGTTCCCCCCTCTGGCCGATTCCACCCTGGTTTTCGCCAACGTGTCCCACTTGTCAGTGTCTGGACCACTCCATCTTCTTCGTTTACACAGGCAGGGGAGCTGGGCGCTTGGGAATGGAGCCTGCGCAGCGGGGCGCGGGCGATGGGCGGCGTGCGGGCGGCGCGGCCAAGCGCGGAGCGGCGCGGCAGAGCGCAGGACGGCGACGGCGGCGCGTCTGCGGCGGCCCCTCCTCGTCACCACGTTGATCCACACACCAAGCCTCACGACCTCCACCGCTCGTTGACCCCTCCCCACATTGGAACAGCGCCGCCACACGAAGGCCGAGCTTGCCGCCGCCGCCGCCCTTGACCACGCGAGCACGCGCGCGCGGGCGCGGCGAGGCGCAGCGGCGCCGACCACGGAGGGGCCGGAGCGTCAGCGGGGAGAGGCGCATGGCGTGGTCCCGGGAGTGGCGAGCTTGCCGGGGGTGGCTGGCGACGAGGAGGAGCAATGACGATGGCTCTCCACGAGCTCCAGCGGCGGTTGACGGCGACAAACGGTGGCGGCACTACACAAGGTAAGAGAGCGAGCGGTGAGCATAGGAGATGGCGGAGGAGATGCGGGAACGCGCGAGGGTGAGGTCGGTCGACAGCGGCTGTCACCGTAGAAGGGAGAACGATGGTGGCGGCGGAGCTTTGGCGACGGCGGCCATGGGAGGAAGAAAACCAGGGTGGAATCGGCCGGAGGG